>CM076846.1:185733529-186086260 GCA_039519185.1 Astragalus membranaceus
CATTTTTAGAAAATCACCACAACACAGAGTTAGTAAACTCCATCAACACAGAGTTAGTAAACTCCATCAACCCCGAGTTAGTAAACTCCATCAACACTGAGTTAGTAAACTCCATCAACACAGAGTTAGTGAACTCCTTCCACAGATCACAACATCGTGTACGAGCACGCGATGGATCCATCAGACTTCGTTAAGTCCTTCGGATTAGTTGTGTCAGCCTAAGGCATAGCGTAAATCCATTGATCAAATCAGTTCCGGACCTGATGTTGATCGGCCGCTCGAAAAGGCCACCCCCAAGCTCGACTCGACAAGAGTTCGTTAGAAGGTTTTTAGGCAACCTCCGAATTCCCAATTTACCGCTTTTCCCAATTTACCTGCTTTTCTCAATTTACTGCTTTCCCGTTTAATGCGACAAGTGTTAACCCCCCTTTTCTCAAAAGGAAAATAACAAAAAGAAAATTTGAGCTTTTCTGGAGCGGACAAAATTAGTATTATTCCTATATCTTTATTTCCATTTCACCAACAAATATGAAAAGGCCAATTCATATTTCTTGGCGAGATGTGAAATAAAGAGGGGCAGCTGTAATACCCCAATTTTGTCCGCCTATTTGAAAAATCCCAAAATTTTATCGCTTCGCATATTGTTCTAAATGCGGGTGTATTTGGCACTCTCGTGCAACGTTTTTTTGGCGCTCGTTGTTTTCAAGAAAAAAGAATCCAAAAATAAATAATGAAATAATGAATAACGCGAGCGCGCATTTCGTCTCGAGTCGTGAGTAATTGCGTCGGTGCGCGTTTATTTTTACCGTTTTTAGAAAAGTGAGAATAGAATGAAATCGGTTTTAAAAAAAGGTGCGCGCGTGCGTATTCAAATCGCGTACGTGTCCCTAGTCTTAAGGCGAATGCGCGTTTCGTTTCGAGTCGTGTGAGCAAATGCGTCGGTGCGCTTTTAGTTTTACCGTTTTACGCGCGTGCGTATTCTGATCGTGTATGCGTTCCTAGTCTTAGGGTGAACGCGCGTTTCATTTCGAGTCATCGTGTCGGTACGCGTTGTTTTTACCGCTTTTATTGTCATAAAAATAATGATAATAAGTAAATAGTAGAATAAAATCAGCTGTCCCTTTTTTATTGATTTTGTTACAGATACAAACAAAAAATAAGAAAAAAAGCAGAATAATACCAAAAAGAGAAGTCAACTCTTTTCTTACAAAAAATTAATTAAAAAACAAATACAAAAAATAAAGGACAGGGCGCTGCTGTATGTTGCAGCAGGAACACATTTTTAGAATGGGGCTCAAGCTCCTTTCATCTTGCCCCTTTGCTTTTTCCAGTTTCAGCAAAAACACTGCTTCAGTGGCAGCAACCCTGCTCCACCTCCTGCTGCCAACAGCTTGGTCTCCTGGGGGTTTGTTTCCCTACTCCAACACCACACCTACACCACATCTTCTGCCTATAAATGCAATAAGCAGAAACAGTGTTAGGAGGATATGAGAAACAACACAGAAAAGAAATAGTAGCAAACAGAACCATATACACACAGAGAGTAACAGGTACACACAAAATAGAGATAAATCAGGAGAGCAAATAGAAGCCAGAGACTGGAAAGTTTTTTTTAAGTTCAAAGAGAGAGAAGCTAAGGGGCAGTAGCAGAAAAGAAAAAACAGCAGTAGGAAACTTTTCAAAGGCTGGATAAGAGGTTGGTGTCCATTTGTTTTCTCGCTTTTATTACGTTTCAGTTATAATATGTAGCTACCGACAACTCAGTCCAAAACAACACATGTGTGTTACACAAAAAATAAACCAAATGCAGGCGTTTCAGTGTTGCTGTCTGAAAATAGAATACAAATTAATGTTACATATAAGAGTTAGCAAAGCATGAATAGTTTAGGCTCTTAAACTAATTTTGTATAGAATATGACGCATATGTAGCAGATTAGTGACAGTGATTAAATATTTTTGTTATCTGTAAATTAGTAATAGGTCAGGATGTGCAAAAACAGTAAGTAAATAACCAAAAGAAAAAAAGGGAGGGGGATAAAAAAATCAAATAGCCATGAGCTAAATCAGAAAAGATCAGAAAACTAAATAAATAAGATCAGAGGAACAAAAAGCAAACAGGGGGAAAACTCACCTCCGACCACCGTAGACGGCGGTCGGCAGCCCAGGCCCGTCGTGGTTCTGTCGGTGTTCCACTTTCATTCCTCCTCGCCAGCCGTACCATCGCAAACCTCCCCGTCGTGTGCCAGAGCCCCTCGTCGTCCCCTTTTGAACCATAGATGCCGTCGCTGACAGCTCACCGCTGTGAACCGCCAAGCCGTCGCCGTCGTAACCCGGCCGCGAAAACCGTAGCCAAACCGTCAACCCATGTACGGTGGCAGAATCACCGAATCACAGTCACCACCACCACTGGGTTCCTCATCCACGAACCGAACCAAACCCTTCGCACCACATCACCGCGTCTCCACCCAAAATCACCACCGTCAAATCCTTCGCATCACCGTCCCGTCCCTTTCGTTTCGGCTCACCACGGTTGTAAGGAGAGAGATGAGAGCGATGTAAGAAGAGGGAGGAGAGAAACGGCGTAGGGAAAGAGAGGGAGGCGAGGGGCGAAGCAAGGAGAGAAGAGGATCGGAGCTGGGGGGGAGAGAGGGAGTGCGCCGCGTGGAGAAGGGAAGAGTTTAGGTTTGGCTATTTGGGGGAGTAGGGGCGCCGTGGAAGGAGGGATAGGAAATTAGGGTTTCCTAATTAGGTTTCCCTTTTATAGTATAAGAGCAAGGGCAGTTGGTCTTTTCCCTTTTTTTTTTATTTTTCAGATTGCTATTCGCACCCCCACGGTTTATGTCGCACGCCTCCCCCAAAGCCCATCAGAAAATAAAAAACGCAGCCCAGCTTACAAAAACAAGCTGGGCTCACTATCTGCACCCCCTTTTAATAACACAGCCCTCCGCCACTTACACCCCCCATTTTACTACTGCACCTCCCTTTTCTTTTTTTTGAATTTTGTTTCTTTTCCCCTAAATAAACTTATTTATTTTCTTTTTTTCACAAACCTTTTTTTCCCAACGATGGATAAATGTTTCCCCGAACGAAAATCAATCCAATTGCAAATTCCTTCCATCACGACGTTCTCTCCAATTAAAACCAACGAAGACACTTTTCAAAAACAAATCTTTTCAAACGTCGAGATCAAAACTAATCATCACTAATGATCACTCGCGCCGTTGCCGTTTGATTGTGGGTGATGATTTCATTCCTGTGGGAGCTAGTAGTGTGGCCACTCTTAAACCGTTGTTGTTTGGTCCTCACAAACGCCTTCATTCAATTGCGAAAACCTCTTCAATACTCAAAATAAGAACCGATTATCATTAATCATCACTCGCGCCGTTGCCGTTTGGTCGTTAATGATAATTCATTTTTATAAGAGTTAGTAGTGCGACCACTCTAAACCATTGTTGTTTGGTCACTGCGAACGCTCAACCCCTTTGCGAAAAACTCCAAAAAGATTAAAAACAAAAACCCTTTTCAGGACGAAGAAGAACTACGTAGCTTTGAATTCTCCATCGCACCCGGAGATACGTAGGAGCAGGGCCACGCCCCTGTCAAGCGCAAAAATAAACAATTTCTAAAATTAAAGAATATACAAACAGATCTCCTTCATTTCAAAAGCAAAAATCTTATTTTCAAAGTAGGGGATTAAGTCGGTCGACGGCCGGGTTAATCATCGTTTTAAGATAAGTGAACTGTGGTCCCTCAGAGCCCCAGCGCTCCTTCAGCCCTCAGTGGCCCTTCAGAGCCCCAGTGCTCCTTCAGACCCCCAGTGGTCCTCCAACACAGATCACACAGTCCTAAAACCCCTACATTAAAAAACACCAACCCACAAACATTTTCTACACACAAGAACTACGTAGCTTTGAATTCTCCATCGCATCAGGAGATACGTAGGAGCGAGAGGCTAACTCTCGTCAAGCGCCAAAAATAAAAATTTTCATTAAGTCTTCTCACTCCCTTTTCAATAAAGAGGCAAAATAAAAGCATTTTCAAATCAACACTTCAAACCACACGTTTAATTAAAGGTTCCCTTTCGGTAAAAGGAGGTGCGGGGTGCTAATCCCTTCCCCGTACCTAACCGACCCCGAACCTACATCTCTAGTTTTCAAAAGACCATCCGCCTTGTTTAAAAGACCTTTTTTCAATGTTTTGGTCTTAAAATTAAAATATTGGTGGCGGCTCCAAACTTTTTCCACGTTGTCAAACGAAAAGTCCCAAACCGGATTTTTCGGGCGCAACAGCTGGCGACTCCGCTGGGGACCTTTTTTAAAAGACGAGGGTCAAGCCTAACTAATTAAAATGTGTGGTTTAATGTATTGTTGATTTGATTAATACCTTGTTTGCCTTTCTTTCTTATCATTGACTGTAGGCATATGCATTTGTCTTCTTTGTTGTTCCCTATCTCCTCTTCTACTCCTTTTCTCTTGTTGCTTATGCCCATGCATTCTTCCAATCCCCACGATCCCTTCTTTTTCGCTCCCTTTCTTCAAGGTAAGCTCATGCATTTCTCCCCAATTTTATCATGTCCCCTCTTCTTGGCTCCTCTTGTTAAGGTAAGCAATATCCTTGTTTATAGATATCCTAGATATTAAACCCTAGGGTAGACAACATGTTATTGCTTGCTTTTATCTGGACTGTTCAGGGTTTTCATTTGCAGGTGGGGTGATATGTGTTGGGTAGTTTTAAGTGGTATGTCCTTGCTACACACACTCACACCTCATGCTTATTGTGCTTTGAGAGGGGCCTAAAACCCAAGGTCTGACAAAACTTAGGAGAGTGGAAATGAGTAGTGACTGGCAATTGGACTGTTGTCCTTCTGACTCTCACGAAAGTTTCAGCCAGAGTATGCTCCTTTATGGTACCTCACACCAGATAGCATTCTATCGTTGTGGGGTTTATCATGAGAGAGATTTAACTCTGGTAGCCATTGTGAGGAAGTGTTTAGAACCTACATGGGAGGATCCCTTTTGAGTTTCCCTAGAGCCTAGGTTCCCCCACCTTTTGTAGGACGCAAGGGCACACAAATTGTACGTTGCATTGTAGTTTAGGCAGGTCTTTCCTAAAAAGAAAAAAGAAGAAGATTTTCAAAAGAGAAAAAGAAGAAAGAGTTGCCGTTGTAGCCTTTCTTTTGCCGGTCCGTACGAAGTGACATTTGACCCACTTTATTTTCAAAAAAGGGAGAAAGAGTTACCGCTGTAGCCTTTCTCTTACCGGTCCATATGAAATAACGTACGGCCCGCATTTTCCAAATTTTTTTTTTTTTTTTGAATCACTGCCAATAAGGACTTTTCTCTAAGTTGCATAGGCATAAAGCATCATCAACCTCATTCTCATACAAAAAGCATCTTTGCATTGCATAACATGGAAAAGCTAAATAGAAATTCATACGCGCATTTTTCTCTATCTCATTTAGGTTTGTCGGGAGTGCATTCCCCGCGCGGGTGCGTTTCCATTCACTAAACTTTTTCCTAATTTTGTCAAAAAGTCCAAAAAACATATTTTATTAGGAACGTGTCTCATGCGTTATTGCTTTTTGCATATCATGAAGAATGAACATGTGACCATCTCATTTGGCATACATTTCCATTCAAAATAAATCATGTTTTCCCTTGCATTAAAAATCATTTGCGAGGGAGATTTTTTGCGAACGTGTCTCCATTCCACTCAAACTCAGGGAGATTTTTTTTAGCATCCTCAAAATACCCTCATCTTTCATCCCGTTCATACACTACACTCATGTAGCCGTACCAGACCAATTTCCAAACCGTGATTCTAACTTTACACCCTGTCACAATCCCACTCGAGATGGGGCAATCTTCGCCTTTCATGGATTGGGGCAACCTTGTCCTCTTGTAGACCGGGGCATCATATCCCTCGGCCCGAAAGAATCCTTCTGCCTCCCATTCCATTCATTCCTAGCCACGCGTCACCCCAATACCAGCATATTTCCCAATCCCTCAATCAGTCTATATCTTTAGTTGTCATTGTCCTCCCTAGACAAAGGCAGACTGTTTCACTCCCCACTATTTGAAGTCAAAATTGGGGCAGTCAAACATTTTTACCTTGGGGCAAGCTTATCTCTCATAAGTTTGAGCCAATAAACCTCATCCTCCACTCCACTCATGTGTCACGCTTGACTATACCCTACATTTCTTGAACCCTGAGTCAACTGACACATTCATCTGCATTCACACTTTTTTTCATATTTATTAAGCAAATGCTTCAAAAAGAGAGACACACAATAATGACAATCCCTCTAAGTTAACATCTTAGACTTGAAAGCTTAGCCATCATGGGTCATCATAACCAAATGAGAACCCATCTGCAAATACACATCTCGATCTCTAGAAATGACACTAATACATTGCTGCAAGCCACACTTTTCAAGATGACAATCCTGAGCTTACCAGAGTTCAAGTCCAAGCCATCAAAAATCTTTCTTCCAAGGAACGATCAATTCAAAGTGTACAGCTCTCTATTTCCAGCATCAAAAGTGTCGTTTCACATCAAACATTTTTGCATCCTTACAAAAACAAAAAAAGTGTTGTTACCAACAAATCATGCATTATACATATCCTCATTATTCTAAAATTAAACCATGCATCTGATCATACCCATCACAACTCTTCCATACAAGTATTGTACATGCATTCACATTCCACTTGTTTTGCCTACACAATTTTGCTTCTTGTGCATTACGCATTGCGTATACGGGCATGCATCGCCACGCATAACATGTATCGCTTCAATAAAAATGCCAAATGTCGGTCGCATCATTACCAAAAGTCTGTCTACATCCCAATCAATCACATCATTGCACCATGTATTTAGGCATTTCCTTTTATTCACCATAGCGTTTGCATCAAAATATTACGTATCCATCACATTCACATTCTCGTTTCATGCATTCATCAAATACCAAAAAGGCATTAAAGCGAAAAGACAAAAAAAAAACTCCCACATCCCAACAAACATCCAATCATTGCATCATACAACATCAAGTCATGCGGCTACCACAACCCTTCATCTAAGCATTACGTGTGCACGTTCATTCATTCATTCATTCATTCATTCATTCATTCATTCATTTATCCATAAAAAGGGGCAAAAAAAAAATAAGAGAGAAAACCAAAAAGGCAAAAAATCATCCACATTGCACCTGTTACTCCCACCAAAGCATAGATCATTCCATCATGCAATCAACAGTATATTTGCATTCGCATGTTATCTGCATCCGCATCCACAGCTTATCAATTTCTGTTTCCGACCAGCTTCAGCATCCATCATTCACGGACTCTCGTAGTCCATTTGCTTTCGCATTGCACATTCATCACCTTGCATGAATGCATATAACATTTTTTTGCTTCGATAGACGTGCCAAGTGTCGGTCTCATCATTACCAAAAGTTTCTACATCACTAGTCATATTATTATAACATGCATTCGTGTGCTTTCCTGTCATTCACCATAGCATTTGCATATAATCATTACAATTGTAATCATATCATTCCACATGTAACCATGCATTTCATCGCGGCACTCGCATCTAAGCAATACAATTCATATCTTATCTGCATCCACGTACAACCGTTTGTCGACTTTCTCATTCCATCAGGTACAACACCCATTGTATACCCATTTCATTCATCATCCTACCAGATACCAATCATTGCACATTCATCACATTACATGCATGACATTGTTTGTTTCAATAGACGTGCCAACTGCCGGTCTCATCGTTGCCCAAAGAAGAGTTTTTTTTACATCACTAATCATATCATTGTACCATGCATTTGCGCTCGCATGTTTTCCTTTAGTCACCGTGGCATTCACGTCAAAGCATTACATTTGCATCGCATTCACACCTTGCATGTCATACGCTCATTATATACCAAGAAAAAAAGCAAAAAAAAAAACAAAAAGAGGAAAAAATTGATCATTTCATTACATTAATCAGCACAATCACATTCATATCTTATCTGCATTCACACACAGTGTCTATCAACCTCCACGTTCCATCAACTTCAACTCACGTCATCTGCCACGTTCCATTCATCCCATCGGACACCTGCCATTTCACATACCTATATTGCACGCATACATCATTCATTGCATTTTTAGACATGCCAAATATAGATAGCTTTTCCCTTCTCAGGTAAATGCGTTCATTAGGTATGTTCTAGGCAGGTACGCCATGTGCCAATCCCAATAGTTTGTTCCCTCAAAGTCAGTGCTCCAAGCGCTGGTCTCATACCACAATTCAGAATCTCAGTACTCCTTTAGACCCCCAGTGGTCCCTCAGAGCCCAAGCGCTCCTTCAGACCCCCAGCGGTCCCTCAGAGCCCAAGCGCTCCTTCAGACCAACAATGGTCCTTCAATCCAGATCGCAACGTCGCGTTAATCGAGCAACCGACGGATCATCCGACCCCAGGTCCTTCAGACTAGCTGTGTCCGCCTAAAAAAACACAGTGCATGTCCTTCGAGGTGTGCAAATCAGGTCAACGACCTGACCTTGCCACCCATGGCCGCTCGAAAAAGGCCATCCCCCAAGCAGACCGTTTTACTAGTACTGTTGCTAGTTTGCGCTCCTTCAGACCCATTGGTCCATCAGGCTTAGGCATGCCCTTCAGACCCCGTCGATCCTTCAGTTTAACTCCAGTCAATGCGCCAAGCATCGATTGCGAGTTTGACCATCAGAGCCCCAAGTGCTCCTTCAGATCCCCAGCGATCCTTCTTTACTTTTGTTCTATATCAACCAATTATTTTTCAATAATTTCTAAAAAAAAAATAGCCTTGACAAAATTATCGCCTTTTTATCTTTATTTCTATTTTACTTGAGAAGTTTGGAAGCCTTTCATACTTCCTAGTAAAATATAAATAAAGAGGGGCAGCTGTCATACCCTAATTTTGTCCGTCTAAAATCCAAAAAAGGTTTTTTATTCTCGTCGTGCCACGTGTCATTTCAATCGCGTGCGCGTGTCTTTAACGCTCGTCGTGCAATGTTTTTGTGATACCCTTTTTTCGTTAATTTTGCTTTATTATCATAAAATATAAAAAATAATAAGTAAATAAAATGTAATGCAAAATCAGAATAGCGAAACTCCTTTTTTTATTTCATAACCAAGCCCTTTTGCACATATGGACAAAAACTAAAAAAAAGCAAAAAGTACAAAAATTGAAAATAAAATTCAAAAATGCAAGGAAGAGGGTGCATGGCTGCTAGCTGGTCTTTTTTGATATTGTCCTTCCTTGACCTCTCCTTTGACTGTCCTTCCCAGCGCCTCACCATTGCCAGCTACTGTCCTTTTGATGGTGCTGTCCTTGGTCCCCTAAATTGCCCCAGCTGCTGTCCTTGGTCCTTTCTCAAAAAATGTTGTCCTTTGATTCCTCAGCACCTCACCAACCTGCCTATAAGTCAAACAGCAACACAGAATCAGGGGGAGAGAAACGCAAAAACACACAGATACACGCCCGGTAGCAAAAAACAGAAACGAAAAAAAAGTAAAAGGGGAACGGAGAAACAGTGGGGAGAACCCATAAATCAAAACCAAAAATTAAAGAATCAGGGAGCCTGAAGCTCCGGCCACCAGCTGGTGGTGGTCACTACTGTGAACCACCACTGTCAGTCACCACCTCCCAATCAACACAGAAATCACTCCCACAACTACCTCTCTCTGCCCCTTCACTCTCCCTGTCTTTCCCTCACTATGAGCCACCCTCTCCCCGTCGCAAATCACCACCGTACCATCAACAACCTCCCCCAACCATCGTAGCCTCATCCTCACTCCGTAAACCGAACCCTACCGTCGTAGCCTCACCCTCTCTCACGGCCAAACCACCAACGACCCCCACCGCCTCATGTTATCTCTCTCCACCATCACGAGCAACTATAACCGTTGTCCCTCCCTTTTCACAAACAGTCCACGGCCACCACCACCAAACAACGTCTTCACCGTCATCCCCACCGTTGAATCAATCCAACCACAGTAGCCAACAAACCCACACCATGCAAATCTAAAAACGGAAAAACAGATGATCTGTGAGAGCCAGAATGAGAAGAAAGGATTAGAACAAAAAAAAACATGGTAGAACTCACCCTCAGATTCCGACCACCGCGAACGGTGGCCGTCGGCCGTGAGCCATCAAAGTCGCTGCCGTCTTCTCGTTTTCTCCCCTCCACCACCGCGTCAGTACCAGCATGGACATCTCCCACCGTCGTCGTTTCCACCGTTGCCGGTCACCACGCGTCGTCATCGTCCCCTTTGCGCCATCAACTCCGTCACCTCCGCTGGAGACGAGCTCACCAACGTCGTCCTCCCCTTATTTCTTCGCAGGACAGCCTGTCTTCTTCCCTTCCTTCTCGTCTCTTCGCTTTCTCTCGCTCGCCCTCCCCATCTCGCTCTCACCGAAATCTTTTCTCTCCCTCTCCTCAAAATTTTTCGTTTTTTTCTCTCTCCAAGAACCAGCTGCGGCGCTGGAGTGTGTAGAGGGTAGGAAGATTAGGGTTTTTGATCTCTTCTATTTCTTTTTATACCTCTTTCCAATTTCTGTTTAGTTTACATAAATGTTAAAACATCAGATTTGTTTTTACACCCCCCATTTTCCATAACCCCATACCTCTGCGCAGCCCACCTTTTAAAAACGCAGCCTAGTTCACAGAAAACGAACTGGGCTCGCTTTTTACACCCGCTATTTTAAAAATCCAGCCCCTGTTGCTATTCATACACCCTTTTATTAACATAACACCCATGTTAATTATACTTCCCTTTTTTTACAACTCATTTTGTTTTTTTTATTATTACATCACGATGCTTTCAAACCGGTATTTTTTTTTCATACAATTAAACTCGCAAAAAAATGGGTTGTTAATGATGATCACTCTGAGTTAGCTTGTTTGATCGGTAGTGACAACTTCGGTTTTCAAACGGACTATGAGTAACGACCACTCTGAGTTTTACTTGTTTGGTCATTTCGAGTGCCTGCCCAATTTCACAAATAAATAAAAAACACAACACACAAATTTTTTCTACCCAAGAACTACGTGCGATTTGATTCTCTACCAGGAGATACGTAGGACCAGAGGGCGGCCGACCTCTGTCAATTGCACTAATAAAAAACCCTTCTTCTTTTTAAATTCATTTCTCTCCTATTTCTCAAAAAGTACAAAAATAACTAACCGTTTAGTGAGTCTTTTTATTATGAGGGTACAAACATTATTTTTGAATTAATAAACGCTTACACATTTAGTTAATAGGTAACCTTCCGTAGGAATGATGTCGTAGGGTGCTAATACCTTCCCTACGCATAAACGACTCCCGAGCCTAAACCTGGTCCGCAAAACCCCATTGTCCACTCAATAGGGATTTTCCAATGTTTGCCCTTAAAATAAACTTTGGTGGCGGCTTCATTTCAAGAACTTCGAAGAATCCCTCCTCCGGATTTTTCGGTCGCTACAGCTGGCGACTTCACTGGGGACAATTATGAGAGTCAAGCCAAATTAACTAAATGTGTAAGTATTTGTTAATTTTATTAATATTTTGTTTTTACCCTTATTCTTATATTAATTATTTATTAGCATTTCTTTATATTGTTGAACCTTAGGGTAGGCGACTTTTTTTGTTATTATTGTTGTACATCTTGTCCAGTTTGGTTAGTTTAGGTATTTTGCTCTCATCACACACCTCACTTACACTTTTGCACACACCTTCGAGTGGGGCCCTATACCCGGGTCTGCAAATAACCTAGGACGAGTGGAGATTATTAGTGACAGTCATTCTGGATTTTATCTGTCTGACTCTCATGAAAGTCTCAACCAGAGTATGCTCTTTCATGGTATCCCACACCAGGTAGCTCGCTATCGTTGTGGATCATATCATGAAGGGGATTTTGGCTCTGGAGACCTTTGTGAGGAAGCGAATAGAGCCACCTGAGAGATTGATCACATAAGTGACCCTAGATCATGTTGAAAATCCCAATTTAGACATGACCCACCTAGGACACAGGGGCACTATACTTACCCTCTCTATCAATCTGGTTAGTTTTTCTCCAAAATTAAAATCACTCAAAAAATTTTCATGCTTCCTTCATTTGCATGCATACGGGACGACATCATTCCTTTCATTCATCATACAAAAAATTATCATAAAATAAGATCATTTTTTTCATCATATGCATCACATTTGCCATTTCCCTACCGTACCATTCATCATATATTCATAATTCATAAATATCGAAAAAATCATCAAATAGTGTAGGCATCTTGTCATTTGCAACATCATTATTACAAATTGCATGAGACATTCTATAACATTTCGCTCATATTGTCATCATAGTCCAACTGCACAATTCCTCCATACATGCATCACTTCTCCATACATGCATCATAGTCCAAATGCGCAATTTCTCCATGCATGCATCATTTTATCCCAGCTGCATCATCTCTCATACTCATACATCGCATTGCTATTATAAAAATTTATTTTTTAAATGCATCATCTTCATGCATCATAAAAAACAAGGACAAAAGTCATTTATTCCCATCCATCTCGAATGCATCAGTCATCTAGCATGCATCATGTCCAAAATAAAAAAATAAAAAAATGATGCCACTTTCTTACATTATTCATCATCATATTGCATTGCGTCCGAAAAACCATTTCGGATAGTCAATCTTTTCAAGCGATCATTCATTCACATTCCTCGCATCTGCATCAGGCAACATTATTCGTCCATTCATACATTACATTTTTCTTTCTTTTCGCCAAAAAAAAAAAGAATGATCACAATTAAAAAAAATTGTGATTGAATATCTCATTTAGCATGCATTTCCATCATCAAATAATATAGGCATTTCATCATTTGCAACATCATGAAATGCATAGCATTCACGCACTTTTTCACTCATCCAAAAACTGTTGTTTCATCAAATCATCCATACGCCATTTCATCCACCCATCGTCATCATTTTCGCATCATCCATAGATACGTATTTAGCATTTCATTCTGATACATGAAAGAGGCTCTTCATCGGTCACGCGCCGCATTGTCTCCAAAAATCATTTAGAATAACTGACCTTTCCAAGTGATCATTCATGCACGCATTTCATGCATTCGCATCTGCATTTTCGTCATTTTTCACCATGTGTTCCTTCATGCATTAGGACACAAGGCGCGTTTAACTTGATCATTCTTGTTGCGTGAGCATAGTTAGTCTTTCAACTAGAAAATAAAAAAATTATCATGCATTCATAATAGAATACGGTCATCGCTTTCATTATCATGGTACCAACATGCATCTCATCATCTAGAAAATAACAAAATATCATATTTTTTATTTGTCATCTTGCATAAGCCACACGCCAAAAATGAGAAAATAATATCGCCTTGATATTATAAAAAAAAATTACATTCATTCATTATTTCATTACTCCTCTTCATGCATCATGAAAAAAAAAACAAAACAAAAACAAAAGTCATTTATTCCTTTCACATCCATCTCAAGGGCGCTAATCCTCTCACATGCATTAAAACAAAATTAGGATTCGCTTCATTTTCTTCTATTCTTGCATTATTCATCATCCAATAGTTTTTTTTTATTGTTTTGTTAGCCTCTCACTCTAGATGGACTTTAAAAAATAAAAAATAAAAAATCACACACTTGCTTAAGGTATCGTTATGCATTCCATTCACCTGCATCATTGTCTGTGTACAACATCCATATGTTCATGCGTTCTGCTTTATTCAAATAATTTTTCCAAAAAATAAAAAAAATGAAACTCATAAGTTTTTTGACATGCTGTTTGATGAGAGACGAAGCCTTTTTGAAAATATATTTTAATTGATTCCTCTTCCTTGGAAAATGTGGCCATACCCTAACTTGATTCACCAACAACAAGTTCTTCACTCTTCATCCTACCACACTTATGGAAACCACCTACCCACTTAACCATTCAACGGAATTCACCAATAACTCATTCACCATCATGGTCACTACAATATTGACCGTATCATAGACTTGACCCTTAGTCACTGCGTGCCCCACCAAGGACACCAGCCAACATATATCTCACACCCGTGATAAGAAGCTTAAATGTCTATTTTGTTGACTTGCGTGGTTTTGACAATTAAAATTGTTCTATCTTAAGCGGTGTTAACTCTTCATGAAGCATTTGCAAAATGAACTAACATGACATGTGTGTTTACCCTTGTTTGAGTCAGTTATCCTACCCCCGTCTTTCCGCCACTTCCAAAACCAGACCCAACCATTCATAAAAGGCCCAGTCCCCACAAGAGTATTTCATTCGCTTTCCCCCAGTGATGAAATTTCACGAATAACGCTTTGTACGCTCTATACTGAGGCAGAGTGATGATCACTAAGATTTTCTGCTAGCATTCTAAACACTCGTGCAAGTCCTTTGAGTAAAAAAACACAAAAGAGATCCAAAAAGAAAAGCCCGTTAGGTTGAAAACTCGCGAGAGCAGCCTGAGCAAAAATTAGGGCATAAAAAAAAATAATAATAAATAAAGAAAAAGCAAATACATTAAAATGAAGTTTTGTCCTATAGTTTCAATTTCAAGAAAATAAGCAATCATGATTGGAGGTGGAGTTTAGCCATATCCAAAAACCAAAAAAGAGAAATACCCTTTATCTTTCAAACACCTTAGACAAGGATCAATCCCATATTTAACAGCTCGCTCAGCTCGAAAGAAAAAAAGAAAAATCACAAAAAAGTGAAGTTAAAAAAAAAAGAGGATCAAAAAATCCTGAAAACCAAAAAGTAGAATTTGTGAGCTGACACTTCACACCATCGAGCGTATAAAAGATCATTGTCGGAAATAAACCCTCAAACACTTCCTTTGGCCTAAGCGCCCTATCCTCCATAAACCCTCAAATGCGCTACAACCCTAAAACAGGCTCATTCTACCATGAAGCGCATAAAAGATTCTTTGTCTCAACCAACCCCGAACATCCTCAGGAGCAAAGTAATCATTTCCTTCATGAATCATTAGCCATATTACAATCCTAAGGCCTTTTCTGATCAGTGATTGGTTGCTTCCATTTTTCTCAAAGCTTATACTATAGGACAAAATAATCAGAATAATTTATTTGCTCAAAAAAAAAACATTATTACAAGAGAAAATATAAATAAAAAAAAAAACTTAAAAGGGCTTGCACGCTCGAAGTTCATCAAGAGAAGATAACAGTGATCATCAACAAAGTGAATTTTCATCGAACCAAAAACTCTTGACTGTCTTAGCTTGTGGACTCCTTCCCAAGGAAAACCACAAATCCCTACTAAGGCAGTTACTTGACTTATCATATCAAAATGGGGCAATACCCCACCCTCCATTCCACTCAAACTCAGGGAGATTTTTTTTAGCATCCTCAAAATACCCTCATCTTTCATCCCGTTCATACACTACACTCATGTAGCCGTACCAGACCAATTTCCAAACCGTGATTCTAACTTTACACCCTGTCACAATCCCACTCGAGATGGGGCAATCTTCGCCTTTCATGGATTGGGGCAACCTTGTCCTCTTGTAGACCGGGGCATCATATCCCTCGGCCCGAAAGAATCCTTCTGCCTCCCATTCCATTCATTCCTAGCCACGCGTCACCCCAATACCAGCATATTTCCCAATCCCTCAATCAGTCTATATCTTTAGTTGTCATTGTCCTCCCTAGACAAAGGCAGACTGTTTCACTCCCCACTATTTGAAGTCAAAATTGGGGCAGTCAAACATTTTTACCTTGGGGCAAGCTTATCTCTCATAAGTTTGAGCCAATAAACCTCATCCTCCACTCCACTCATGTGTCACGCTTGACTATACCCTACATTTCTTGAACCCTGAGTCAACTGACACATTCATCTGCATTCACACTTTTTTTCATATTTATTAAGCAAATGCTTCAAAAAGAGAGACACACAATAATGACAATCCCTCTAAGTTAACATCTTAGACTTGAAAGCTTAGCCATCATGGGTCATCATAACCAAATGAGAACCCATCTGCAAATACACATCTCGATCTCTAGAAATGACACTAATACATTGCTGCAAGCCACACTTTTCAAGATGACAATCCTGAGCTTACCAGAGTTCAAGTCCAAGCCATCAAAAATCTTTCTTCCAAGGAACGATCAATTCAAAGTGTACAGCTCTCTATTTCCAGCATCAAAAGTGTCGTTTCACATCAAACATTTTTGCATCCTTACAAAAACAAAAAAAGTGTTGTTACCAACAAATCATGCATTATACATATCCTCATTATTCTAAAATTAAACCATGCATCTGATCATACCCATCACAACTCTTCCATACAAGTATTGTACATGCATTCACATTCCACTTGTTTTGCCTACACAATTTTGCTTCTTGTGCATTACGCATTGCGTATACGGGCATGCATCGCCACGCATAACATGTATCGCTTCAATAAAAATGCCAAATGTCGGTCGCATCATTACCAAAAGTCTGTCTACATCCCAATCAATCACATCATTGCACCATGTATTTAGGCATTTCCTTTTATTCACCATAGCGTTTGCATCAAAATATTACGTATCCATCACATTCACATTCTCGTTTCATGCATTCATCAAATACCAAAAAGGCATTAAAGCGAAAAGACAAAAAAAAAACTCCCACATCCCAACAAACATCCAATCATTGCATCATACAACATCAAGTCATGCGGCTACCACAACCCTTCATCTAAGCATTACGTGTGCACGTTCATTCATTCATTCATTCATTCATTCATTCATTCATTCATTCATTTATCCATAAAAAGGGGCAAAAAAAAAATAAGAGAGAAAACCAAAAAGGCAAAAAATCATCCACATTGCACCTGTTACTCCCACCAAAGCATAGATCATTCCATCATGCAATCAACAGTATATTTGCATTCGCATGTTATCTGCATCCGCATCCACAGCTTATCAATTTCTGTTTCCGACCAGCTTCAGCATCCATCATTCACGGACTCTCGTAGTCCATTTGCTTTCGCATTGCACATTCATCACCTTGCATGAATGCATATAACATTTTTTTGCTTCGATAGACGTGCCAAGTGTCGGTCTCATCATTACCAAAAGTTTCTACATCACTAGTCATATTATTATAACATGCATTCGTGTGCTTTCCTGTCATTCACCATAGCATTTGCATATAATCATTACAATTGTAATCATATCATTCCACATGTAACCATGCATTTCATCGCGGCACTCGCATCTAAGCAATACAATTCATATCTTATCTGCATCCACGTACAACCGTTTGTCGACTTTCTCATTCCATCAGGTACAACACCCATTGTATACCCATTTCATTCATCATCCTACCAGATACCAATCATTGCACATTCATCACATTACATGCATGACATTGTTTGTTTCAATAGACGTGCCAACTGCCGGTCTCATCGTTGCCCAAAGAAGAGTTTTTTTTACATCACTAATCATATCATTGTACCATGCATTTGCGCTCGCATGTTTTCCTTTAGTCACCGTGGCATTCACGTCAAAGCATTACATTTGCATCGCATTCACACCTTGCATGTCATACGCTCATTATATACCAAGAAAAAAAGCAAAAAAAAACAAAAAGAGGAAAAAATTGATCATTTCATTACATTAATCAGCACAATCACATTCATATCTTATCTGCATTCACACACAGTGTCTATCAACCTCCACGTTCCATCAACTTCAACTCACGTCATCTGCCACGTTCCATTCATCCCATCGGACACCTGCCATTTCACATACCTATATTGCACGCATACATCATTCATTGCATTTTTAGACATGCCAAATATAGATAGCTTTTCCCTTCTCAGGTAAATGCGTTCATTAGGTATGTTCTAGGCAGGTACGCCATGTGCCAATCCCAATAGTTTGTTCCCTCAAAGTCAGTGCTCCAAGCGCTGGTCTCATACCACAATTCAGAATCTCAGTACTCCTTTAGACCCCCAGTGGTCCCTCAGAGCCCAAGCGCTCCTTCAGACCCCCAGCGGTCCCTCAGAGCCCAAGCGCTCCTTCAGACCAACAATGGTCCTTCAATCCAGATCGCACGTCGCGTTAATCGAGCAACCGACGGATCATCCGACCCCAGGTCCTTCAGACTAGCTGTGTCCGCCTAAAAAACACAGTGCATGTCCTTCGAGGTGTGCAAATCAGGTCAACGACCTGACCTTGCCACCCATGGCCGCTCGAAAAAGGCCATCCCCCAAGCAGACCGTTTTACTAGTACTGTTGCTAGTTTGCGCTCCTTCAGACCCATTGGTCCATCAGGCTTAGGCATGCCCTTCAGACCCCGTCGATCCTTCAGTTTAACTCCAGTCAATGCGCCAAGCATCGATTGCGAGTTTGACCATCAGAGCCCCAAGTGCTCCTTCAGATCCCCAGCGATCCTTCTTTACTTTTGTTCTATATCAACCAATTATTTTTCAATAATTTCTAAAAAAAAAATAGCCTTGACAAAATTATCGCCTTTTTATCTTTATTTCTATTTTACTTGAGAAGTTTGGAAGCCTTTCATACTTCCTAGTAAAATATAAATAAAGAGGGGCAGCTGTCATACCCTAATTTTGTCCGTCTAAAATCCAAAAAAGGTTTTTTATTCTCGTCGTGCCACGTGTCATTTCAATCGCGTGCGCGTGTCTTTAACGCTCGTCGTGCAATGTTTTTGTGATACCCTTTTTTCGTTAATTTTGCTTTATTATCATAAAATATAAAAAATAATAAGTAAATAAAATGTAATGCAAAATCAGAATAGCGAAACTCCTTTTTTTATTTCATAACCAAGCCCTTTTGCACATATGGACAAAAACTAAAAAAAAGCAAAAAGTACAAAAATTGAAAATAAAATTCAAAAATGCAAGGAAGAGGGTGCATGGCTGCTAGCTGGTCTTTTTTGATATTGTCCTTCCTTGACCTCTCCTTTGACTGTCCTTCCCAGCGCCTCACCATTGCCAGCTACTGTCCTTTTGATGGTGCTGTCCTTGGTCCCCTAAATTGCCCCAGCTGCTGTCCTTGGTCCTTTCTCAAAAAATGTTGTCCTTTGATTCCTCAGCACCTCACCAACCTGCCTATAAGTCAAACAGCAACACAGAATCAGGGGGAGAGAAACGCAAAAACACACAGATACACGCCCGGTAGCAAAAAACAGAAACGAAAAAAAAGTAAAAGGGGAACGGAGAAACAGTGGGGAGAACCCATAAATCAAAACCAAAAATTAAAGAATCAGGGAGCCTGAAGCTCCGGCCACCAGCTGGTGGTGGTCACTACTGTGAACCACCACTGTCAGTCACCACCTCCCAATCAACACAGAAATCACTCCCACAACTACCTCTCTCTGCCCCTTCACTCTCCCTGTCTTTCCCTCACTATGAGCCACCCTCTCCCCGTCGCAAATCACCACCGTACCATCAACAACCTCCCCCAACCATCGTAGCCTCATCCTCACTCCGTAAACCGAACCCTACCGTCGTAGCCTCACCCTCTCTCACGGCCAAACCACCAACGACCCCCACCGCCTCATGTTATCTCTCTCCACCATCACGAGCAACTATAACCGTTGTCCCTCCCTTTTCACAAACAGTCCACGGCCACCACCACCAAACAACGTCTTCACCGTCATCCCCACCGTTGAATCAATCCAACCACAGTAGCCAACAAACCCACACCATGCAAATCTAAAAACGGAAAAACAGATGATCTGTGAGAGCCAGAATGAGAAGAAAGGATTAGAACAAAAAAAAACATGGTAGAACTCACCCTCAGATTCCGACCACCGCGAACGGTGGCCGTCGGCCGTGAGCCATCAAAGTCGCTGCCGTCTTCTCGTTTTCTCCCCTCCACCACCGCGTCAGTACCAGCATGGACATCTCCCACCGTCGTCGTTTCCACCGTTGCCGGTCACCACGCGTCGTCATCGTCCCCTTTGCGCCATCAACTCCGTCACCTCCGCTGGAGACGAGCTCACCAACGTCGTCCTCCCCTTATTTCTTCGCAGGACAGCCTGTCTTCTTCCCTTCCTTCTCGTCTCTTCGCTTTCTCTCGCTCGCCCTCCCCATCTCGCTCTCACCGAAATCTTTTCTCTCCCTCTCCTCAAAATTTTTCGTTTTTTTCTCTCTCCAAGAACCAGCTGCGGCGCTGGAGTGTGTAGAGGGTAGGAAGATTAGGGTTTTTGATCTCTTCTATTTCTTTTTATACCTCTTTCCAATTTCTGTTTAGTTTACATAAATGTTAAAACATCAGATTTGTTTTTACACCCCCCATTTTCCATAACCCCATACCTCTGCGCAGCCCACCTTTTAAAAACGCAGCCTAGTTCACAGAAAACGAACTGGGCTCGCTTTTTACACCCGCTATTTTAAAAATCCAGCCCCTGTTGCTATTCATACACCCTTTTATTAACATAACACCCATGTTAATTATACTTCCCTTTTTTTACAACTCATTTTGTTTTTTTTATTATTACATCACGATGCTTTCAAACCGGTATTTTTTTTTCATACAATTAAACTCGCAAAAAAATGGGTTGTTAATGATGATCACTCTGAGTTAGCTTGTTTGATCGGTAGTGACAACTTCGGTTTTCAAACGGACTATGAGTAACGACCACTCTGAGTTTTACTTGTTTGGTCATTTCGAGTGCCTGCCCAATTTCACAAATAAATAAAAAACACAACACACAAATTTTTTCTACCCAAGAACTACGTGCGATTTGATTCTCTACCAGGAGATACGTAGGACCAGAGGGCGGCCGACCTCTGTCAATTGCACTAATAAAAAACCCTTTTTCTTTTTAAATTCATTTCTCTCCTATTTCTCAAAAAGTACAAAAATAACTAACCGTTTAGTGAGTCTTTTTATTATGAGGGTACAAACATTATTTTTGAATTAATAAACGCTTACACATTTAGTTAATAGGTAACCTTCCGTAGGAATGATGTCGTAGGGTGCTAATACCTTCCCTACGCATAAACGACTCCCGAGCCTAAACCTGGTCCGCAAAACCCCATTGTCCACTCAATAGGGATTTTCCAATGTTTGCCCTTAAAATAAACTTTGGTGGCGGCTTCATTTCAAGAACTTCGAAGAATCCCTCCTCCGGATTTTTCGGTCGCTACAAAAGGTATTTCCGGAACTTTTATCAGTTCAAACTTTTATCAGTTCAAATTTTTAAATTCAAATTTTTAAACTTCCGGAAATACCGTTTTTCACGTATATCAGGAAAGTTTAAATTTTTAAACTTCCGGAAATACCTTTTTTGACGTATTTTCGGAAAGTTTACATTTTTAAACTTCCGGAAATACCGTTGTTTAACGTATTTCCGGAAATACGAATTTTTATCCTTTTTACCAATATGGCTACGACAGATGGGAGATGCCCTTTTATGGATTTATTGGATGTGTTTACCACATCACAGGTTTTTCCTACTCGGGATATTGTTACCCGTTGGGCTAGAGATATCGGGAAAGCCAATGGAGTAATTGTCATTATTATTCGATCCGAGTCGAGTGAGAATGGTAAAGGGAAGAAAAATAAGATTGTTTTTGGTTGTGATAGGCATGGGAAATATAGTGGAGTAGATGTTGGGTGTTCTAGTAGACACAAGACCTCAAAAAGGTGTGGTTGTCCATTTAGATTGAAAGCTAAACCACTCGATCCTCCTAGTCTTGATTGGAAGGTCAAAGTTATGTGTGGAATTCACAACCATGAGCCTCTTAAGACTATCCTTGGAGCATCAATATTTGGCAGGTTCAACAAAGAGGGGCGGTTAGCAGTTGAGGAGCATATGTGGTTGGGAGTGAAAGCGGCAAAAAGTCTAGAGTCAATAAAGAGGAGATTTACCAACAATTTGAGTAACATTTCACAGTTGTATAGAACCCGCAATAGTCTCCGGAAGGGAAGGAGAGGAAGTAGGACTGAGATGCAAGAGCTTCTGACACTGATTCAGTCTCATCATTATATTTGTTGGACCAGACGGCTTGAAGGAACCGATATTGTTGAAGAGATCATGTGGTCACACCCTGATAGTATCAAATTATTGAGGATGTTTCCTACTGTCTTGATTATGGACTGCACCTTCAAGACCAACAAATATGCATTGCCTCTACTTGAGATTGTTGGTGTCACTTCTACTGAGTTGACATTTTCTGTTGCATTTGCTTACTTGTCTCACGAGAGATATGATGACTACACATGGGTTTTGCAGAGCCTAAGAGATTTGATGGTATTAGATATCCCACTTCCTCAGGTTATCCTCACTGACTGTGAGGAGGGATTGATGAATGCTATCAAGGTTGTGTTTCCCGAAGCGGTTAATTTGCTTTGTCGGTATCACATTAACAACAATGTGAATGCTAAAATTAAGAAGGCTGTCAAGGGAGATAGGGTGAAGTCAGTAATGAGTCTCTGGCATGCAATAGTTGACTCTGTATTTGAGGATGAATTTTATGAGAATTTGCATGATTTTGAACAATCATGTGCTGATATACCCCAGCTTATCAAATATGTGAACAAGTATTGGCTGTATCCTCACAGGGAAAGATTTTGTGGACCGTGGACGGATAAATTGAAACACTATGGAAACACCACGGCTAATAGGTACGTTAATATTTTGCCTATGTGTTTAAAATTTAATTTTACGTATAATATTTTTTTTGTCGGTTTGAGTCATTATAATAATTTCGTTATGTGTTTAACATATAGGGTTGAGTCAGCCCATTGGGCATTGAAGAGATCACTAGGTTCAAGTGGAGGTGACTTATGCAGAAGTTGGGAATCCATGCATGGGATGATCAATGCACAAATTGATAAAATTGTCGGTTCTTTTCAAAAGAGCATCAACTGTGTAGATGCACGGCACAACACTCCATTCTACAAGAATCTACACGGTTTGGTGTCTCATGAGGCATTGAATCATATAGCTGATGAGTTTGAAGGCATGTTGGATGGAGTAGGGACCGGTAAGACCCGTTGTGTTGGTTGTGTGATTAAAATTACTCATGGGTTACCTTGTTCTTGTGACCTTGGGAATTTGCACCTACATGGTCGTCGAATGACAACAGAGATGATTGACCCTCATTGAATGAGGCTGAGTATTGAGAGTATGGATGAGGAGCGGGTGAAACAAGCGTCACTTGAATGTGACATAAGCTATACAATAGAGGAGGTTTGGAGGCAATGGGCTGAGATGTCTCTTGAGGAGAGATGTGTCTACAAGAGAGGTCTTGATGATTATGTTTTCAAAAGCACTACAGCCATGGTTCCACCTAAGCACAAAGTCAGGACTAGGGGTGCACCAAAGAAGAAGAAGAAGAAAGAGTATGATGTGAAGAGAGATCCTTCTTATTGGGAGCACGTGGATGCGTCTTTGAGTTCAGTTAAAAAACCCACCCAAATTTCATCACAGAGACTTCCCCAGCGGTCCTCACAGCAAGTCTCACAGTTACCATCACAGAGGTCAGCAGTTGAGCGAGCACAACATGACATTCATTTCATAAGTCACTTTCCAGAGCATATGCATAGGTACATTGATGACATTATCAATGTGATTGGGGATGGAAACTGTGGCTTCAGATGCATTTCTGCCTCACTTGATTACTCGGAGCATAGCTGGCAAATAGTTCGCAATGATTTGATTGAGGAGATGGACTCAAATTGGTTTCAATACTCAGAGGTGATGGGTAACAACATTCACACAGTTAGGGAATCATTAGTTGCTCACCCACAAGACTTTCAACCTTCTGAGAAGTGGATGTCGATGCCTGACATGGGACATGTTATAGCGACTAGGTATCAGATAGCCCTTGTTATGTTGTCACTTCATGATGGTGGGTCATGGACATTCTTCCCTTTGAGAGGAGCCTATGTTCCTAGTCAGAGCCGCTTGTTCTGTGTTGGGTTTGTCCATGGGAATCATTGGGTTCGGGTTATGTTGAACGCCACTAGTCCAGCACCTCCTATTCATCCTACTTGGGGTGCATATGCTTCAGATGAAGCTAGATCGTGGTTATATCCATACCTTGGACGTGTACAGTTATGGTGTTCGTTTGTCCCAGATCATGTTGCACCGACCCTCCCAGCTGTTGATTATATTTCCATTATATGATTGTATTATATTATATTATATTGAATTTTATTCCACAAATTTATATTATATTAATTTTTATTCCACGAATTTTTTATTTAACGGTTTAGATTTTGTCCGACACTTTAAACGGTCTAGATTTTGCCGACACTTTAAACGGTCTAGATTTTGCCGACCAATTTTCATCCAACGGTGGAAATTCACTTTAGGGTTTCAGATTTTCCCTATAAATAGACCCATTGGGTTTCACTTCTTTCATACACACATCACTTCTTTCATACACACAACACTTCTTTCATCACTTCTTTCATACAAAATGATGATGGCTAATGGACATGTACACTGGTCTGCAATGGATATCAACAACGACGATGACGTCCAAGCCATGATGGCCATTCGTGTTATGTTTAGATGGAAGGGGGGGTTATCTGCATTTATACGTCGAAACCAGAAGGACCGTCGCTGAGATCCTTCGTCGTTTGACTCCACCACCATCTCAGTAGTTTCTATTATGTTTTCGTTTTGTTTGTTGTTGCAATCTGTTAGTTTCTATTATGTCTTCGTTTTGTTTGTTGTTACAATCTGTTATTTTAAATCAATGTAGAAGGCGTTTTTAATTAATCAAATGAATGTTTGAGTTTTTATTTTTGCACTTCGGAAACACTATATTATATGATAAATTCGGAAGGCAAATTTGAGGGATTTCCGGAAATACCTCAAATTTAGATAAATTCGGAAGACAATTTTTTTTGATTTCCGGAAATACCTCAAATTTACATAAATTCGGAAGGCAACATTTAGGGATTTCCGGAAATATCTCATTTTACGGTATTTTCGGAATGTAAAATGTGTTCCGGAAATACCATAAAATGAGATATTTCCGGAAAATCAAAAAAAATATACTTCCGGATTTATCTTGATTTGAGGTATTGCCGGAAATTTTTGAAATTTAAAGGGTATTTTCGTCCGTTTGGTCATTTTGGGGTTGATGCTGCCACGTGGCATACAGTAACTGAAATGTATTTATTGAAAAGTATTTTATAAAAAAGGATTGCCTAGGAATCGAACCCATAACCCTTGGGTTCGATTCCTAGGCCATTCATTTTATAAAATAGTTTTCAATAAATACATTTCAGTTACTGTATGCCACGTGGCAGCCATCCATTGGTTGCTGACGTGGCAATGGTGACATGACATCCCTATTGACAGCCTCATCAGCATCTATTAATGGTGTTAGCCTAAAACTAACGGTGGGGACCAAACTAAGAGCGTTTGGTATTTGCAATGACTTTTTTAAAAAAAAAATTGTAGGGACGAAACTGGATTTTGGAGATATTTGCAGGGACGAAACATACCTTTAAGCCTTTTAATATAGTTTTTCTCAAATTTTTAATTTTTTTTATTTAACTATTACCCATATGGTTAACCATGATTGAACTGAGTGAACCATGACCCGAATGTCTCTCCGGCTTGATCTCCGGTCTAGTTTTAAAAACATTGGGAAAAATCCAGCGAGCCGCAAAAACAAGTATATATCATTGTATTGAGGTGTTTTAATTCTGTCCATCGATCTCTCGTTAAAACAAAAATAAAGGGACGAGATCTTTTCACTTTATTCTCTCCGCTCCCATCCATCCAGCCAAGTCACCAAACACACGAAAACATCAAAGCGATAAGATAAGCAAACCATTTTCAGTTTTCATCATCCTTTCTCAATTCCCATCACCAAAACCCAACAATGGAAGCCACAGCCACACTACTGAGCTTTTCCCTTCCATCCACCAAAACCCAAACTTTCAAAATCCTAAACCGACCCATTAACCCATTCAACTCTCCCACATCCTTAAAACTTCGACCCACTTTCAAAACTCATCGTCTCCTCTCCATCAACGCCGCAATTTCACGCACTAAAAAGGAAGAAACTGTAGAGAGCGTAAGAGAACAACTCGAGAATTGTTACCTCCTCGCCGGCATAAACTACAAAGGCTTCACAGTGAAACAATTTCAAGACCTAAGGAAAACTCTCCCCGAAACAACGAAACTAATCGTCGCGAAAAACACGTTGGTGTATAAAGCGTTAGAAGGAACTAAATTCGAGGGTTTGAAACCTTGTATGAAGGGAATGAATGTGTGGCTATTTGTTCATACGGAAGAGATACCTTCGGCTATTAAACCTTATAGGGAATTTCAGAAGGAGAAGAAACTTGAAGAGAATGATTTTGTTGGTGGTGTTTTTGAAGGAAAGTTTTATGGTCCTGATGAGTTTAAGAAACTTGAAACTTTACCTACTCGTAATGAGATTTATGCTAATTTGTTAGGCTCTTTGAAAAGTCCTGCTTCTGCTCTTGTTAGCACGCTTCAAGCACCTGCTAGAGAACTTGTTATGGTTCTTAAAGCTCATATTAAGAATCTTGAAGAACAGGAACAGGGTGCGGCTCAATAGATAAGTTTTTTGCTTTTCATTTTATGTATAACATTTGCATTTTGTTTATTGCATTTGAGTTGAAAATGTTGTTTGTTCTATTTATATGTATAATTGCAACTGTAGATTGATGTGATTTGCTTGTATCAGAAAATGTAGAATGGTGCAAAGTGTGTTTTTTGTTCTTTTCTGTTAGGGTAGAGATGCTGAAAAAATTGTTCATTCAATGATGCAGTTTCACCCATTATTGGTTATCAATTGTTGTGTTCTTTTTTCATTGTTTACTAGTTAGAGATACCCCATACCTGTAATTCACGAATGCACACAACCTCTGTAGCATCGACACTTCCGGTTGAACACGCGTCTGTCGTGTCGGACACAGACATCGAAACTTCATTACTTGTATTTTTAAAATTAAAACTGGTGTCGTGTCCGGTATCCGTGTCTGTGTCGGTGCTTCGTAGCACACAACACACTTGAGAAGAAGAAAAGTGCACTTAAAATAGTTTTAAGCGTGTGAATGAGCTTTCGCTATGTGAGATTAATATAGTTAACTTGTTTAAATAGATAGTAGATAGATAGGTAGAAGATAGGGGTGTGTAAAAATTATGGTTAACCACACCATTCAATAAATTGAACCACACCACACCAAAAAAAACCAAACCCAATTAAATGGATTATGAACCTATCCAAAATTTTAAAACAGACTGGTTACCCAAACTTGTTAAAAAAATCTGGTTTAACATTTTAATCCAAATTGAAAAACAACTTCCATGAAGTTCCTTATTACAATCACTGTTCGCAACAATAGTACTTGTGCCAATGACATCAACTACCGGAACGTGATGCAATTACTAATGGAGATTAATTAAATAATTAAACTTATACTTTTATATATATCTGTGTGTGTGCACGATTTATGGTTCACACTTCAAAATTTAGATTAGCAATTCAATTTGAGTCGTGTTTTTATAACTGTGGTTGAAGTTTATAATGTTGAAGTCTTTAAGTAATTGTCTGGCTGATTAGTTTGAGAAAACCCATTCTATTTTCACTTTTTTTAATGTAAAACCATTTGAGAAAAAACCGGTTCAGTTAAGCAAAACCGGTTTTAAACGGTTTGAAAAAGAAAACCGATTTGGAAATGGAAACTGGTTTGAAACCGGTTCAGAACCGAACCTAACCCGGTTTGAGGAAAAACCGGTTTTTTACGAAAATGGTTTTGCAAACCGAACCGAACTATATAAATGGTCTAGTTTGGTGCAGTTCTTGCACCATGCACACCCCTAGTAGAAGATGGATTGATTGGTTGATTGATTATTGAAGTGCTGAAGTCTAGGATGGCCTACCATAATGATTTTATTCCGCGGTTGAGGGAGGGAGGCTTGCTGTAGAGGAATCTAGCTATTTGGGTTGTTTTATATCACTATGAATATTGAACTTGCTAATGTTGTTTGTGGTTTGTGCTATTTATATGTATAATTAAAACTGTAGATTGATGTGCTTTGCGTGTATCCGAAAATGTAGAATGGGGCAAAGTCTGTTTTTACTTCTTTTCTGTTAGGGTAGGGATGCTGGAAAAATTGTTCATTCAATGATGCAATTTCACCCATTATTGGTTGTCAATTGTTGTGCTCTTTTTTCATTGTTTGATAGTAAGAGATGCATCTGATTCGGTTGCACAACACATCCTAGAAGGAAAAAAGAAAATTGCAGGAAAATAGTTTTGAGAATGTGATTAAGCTTTCACCCATATCATGAATATAGCTAACTTTTTTAAATAGATAATAGAATAATTAAAGAGAAGATTGATTGATCATTGAAGTGCTGAGATTTAGGATAGCCTACCATAGTGATTTAGTGCTGAGATCTAGGATAGCCTACCATAGTGATTTTGTTCTGTGCTGTAGAGGAACCTAGCTATTTGGGTTGTTTTATATCACTCTGAACATTGAAGTTCATTTTGATTTTTGAGTGTGTTCATTTTGAAAGGTCTGGTTTCGGGGAGTGAATATTGGAAGGAAAAAACTAAAAGTATGATAATTGGACTAGAAATTCAGGGGAAGTCACTCTAAGTATGTGTTAGTATGACTATAACATATGTTCATTGCATTTGAGTTGGTATGTTGTTCCCTCTATTTATATGTGCAATTACAACCGTACTTTGATGTGCTTTGCTTGTATCAGAAAATGTAGAGTGGTGCAAAGCATCTTTTTTTTTCTTCTCCTTTTCTGCTAGGGTCTGGATGCTGGAAAAATTCACATTCAATGTTGCAATTTCACCCATTATTGGCTATCAATTGCTGTGTTATTTTTTCATTGTTTACTTACTAGTTAGGGTCTTAGGGATACCCGTGCTTCAAGTTGCACAGCACATCCAAGAAGAGGAAGAAGAAAATTGCTGGAAAATAGTTGAGCGTGTAAATGAGCTATTGCCGCATGTCATTAATATGAGTAACTTTTTTTTTATAAATAGAGATAGGTAGAAGATTGATTATTGAAGTGCTGAGATCTAGGATAGCCTACCATAATGATTTTTTTTCCGGGGTTTATTGAGGGAGGGAGGCTTGTTTTAGAGGAACGTAAAAAGATTGTTTAACTTTTTGACGGGAAAGTAGGCAAGCTAGAGAAGGGTAGGGATCTCAAAGTTAGAGAATCCCTCCCCCAGTTAAGCTGAATCAGCTGCCATATCCTATCAACCATATTTCTATGAAAGCAATATAATCTAGGTGGAATGTAAAATATTAATGAATTGAAAATCCAGGTGAAATAAAGAGATTCACTAATTCAGGTCTTAGGATATTAGGATCTTCTCTTGCCTCATAGTAGAAAGATAGTAGAGATGAGGGAGAAGATAAGAGTGAGATAAAAGGAATGAGAAGACAGATAGTGAAAATGGAAAGAGCTGGACAGAACTTCAGTTGCAGAGAATTTTGGATCCCTTCTTAAGTAGAGCTGGACAGAACTTCCAGTTTCAAAGAATTCGAATTCCTTCTTAGGTCGTATCATTAACTTATGAGTTCTAAGTGTGATTGCACATCATAATATGCCAATAAAGATACAGCATCAACATTGCTCAAATTTCGTGAAAAATGAAAGAGTTATATGTGAAGGACTGCATATTCTGATTATGAACATGCGGCCAATCCCATGTATTTAAACTCGAGTTCTATTTCTTGAAACAAGCAATGCTGCAAGTTTCTTCCTTCTATCCCTATAATAATATTTTAGGAAATATTACATCTTAGTGTGTTTGGAGGGGCGTTTTAAAATTCTAGGGAATTTCAAATTATATGCAATTCAAATGCATCAATTGAAATCCTTTCATTTTCAAAATTAGTTTCTTATACTTCAACCCAATATTAATACAAGTTTTCTTCCTGTGCCTGCTTTGGAGTAATAAGTTTGAACCCTCAAAGGTATTTATTCCAATAAAAATGGAGCAGCAAATTTGTAGTACCATCCAATAAAAACTTGAGTATTATACACATATACCAGTAATGGAAATGAAGAATAGATATATTATGTGTGAGGTGTGTGTGACAAAAGGAATGATTAGTTTACACTATGCCATAATTGAGCCTTTTCAAACATTGTTGCATCAAGAAAAATAGAATACGATGACTAAGAAACCATGCATTATGTCTTCATGTCTTGTTAGATTTCAGCTTTCATCTAGTGAATGAACTAAAGGTAAGGAACATTACATAATCTACCAGAAATATGAATCAAATTCATTAGCATTAACTAGGCAAAAATCACATTGGAATTCTACACCTAAACAAGACTATACCTATCTCAACAGGATTTGGATCAAAGTCATCTTTTTTTCTGCAAAATCATACATCCATGAACCTATTCAACCTTTAATCAAACTATGATTCTGATTCCTTACATCCAAAACCTCAAAAAGAACAACCTATCTTTTACCAAATCTTAAGCATTTGTTATGTCTAGATTCAGTAATACTAGGATTATGAGTGAGTTGTTTGTTTGTCTGTCTTGTGAGTGACAGTTTCTCCATTGCATTAAGGAACTTACGCAAGTACTTAATATACTCAGGAAAAGTTTCAAGATTGCAATGACCTCCACCCTTAACCCACAAAGGATCATATTTTTCCTTTGAGAGTTCCCATAATCTCTTTCCATGAGACCAATCAACAATATCATCATCTGTTCCCTGCATATAATCCATTATTAGCATAAACAAATTACTATTATAATGACATTGACAAGAACACAACATTCATAAGAGGTATTTGTGTTTCAGAGCTCGAAAGAAACACAATTACATAAACCGATTAGATCGATAGATGGAAAGATATACTTACATGTATAACAAACACCGGACAGTTGACATATCGAATTTTGTCTATATTCTGAAATGGTATAACAGATTTTGGTTAGTACAAAACTCAGCAGAGTAAGAGTAAGAATATGAAGAACAACAATGAGGCGCACAACTTACTTTGAAGATATCAAACCAAAATGACATCTTGACAGGGTACAAGACCCTTAATCCTGAAAGAATTGCACTGTGAAGTACAACACCTCCCAACCTATGCAATTTAGAAGCCAAGTGTAGTGTGGGCCCACTTCCAACGGATTGACCATACAAAATTAATTCTTCTTGCTTAATTTCATATTCAGTCTTCAAACAATTATATACAGCCTCAATGTCATAATATGTGTTGAACTCAGATGGCTATCACAGTTGAAGCGAAAAATCACAGACAAAACAATAAACATCAGTTAGATTGACTTAGTTATAAACAGAATTCAAACCAAAATTTGATAATCTAGGTTTCTCAAATCATTTCCCAAAAAACATAAACACTCTAAAACTATGTAGCACATGCAATTCCGGTTGAATATGTGGCCGACACCGACACAAACATTTCAATAACTTGTATTTTTCAAATTAAAACCAGTGTCTGAGTCGTGTTTAGTGTATGTGTCGGTGCTTTATAGCTCTAAAACCTCTATCCATAATAATGAAATGAATTGAGGCCTTGTGAAATTTTATTGGCAAAGGTAAAAAAAAAAGTGATGAGTTACTTACCTTACCTGTAGAACGTCCATACCCTGAATAGTCATAGCTGCAAACATAAGGAGAAAATGGTAAACTCAAAAACAACAAAAAATTAAAGAGAAATAAAATAAAATAAAATTTTGCATAACAGAAATGAATAGAAAGGGGGGAAAAAACCTGATTATATTGACACGGAGATGAGCTCTGAGTTCGATGAAGAGGTCGAGCATTTGACCCAAGTCAGCGGCATTACCATGAGAGTATAAAAACGTGAATCTTGCAAAAGGATGTTTCCAGAAGGTAGCAACGATTTTGTTTCCTACTTTCGTTTCCAGAATACGAACGTCGACGTTTTTATCGGCGGTGATGCCGGAGAACACTAACCCTCCGTCGGATTCTCGGAAAACGTCATATGTTGGTGGCTCTGGCGGGAAAAACGCGAATTTCGCGGCCACCGTTCCAGTGACGTTTCCCATTTTACTACTTCAGCTTGTGGTTTGCATGAAATGAAATGAAGCAAAACAATGGTGTCTTGTCGGAGGAATTAGTAAAGAAATGTGTTTTTGATTTTTGAGAAAGACAGAGAGGATGTTTGTTTTTTGTGTTGGGAAGCTGTAAAGTTACAATAATTTACTTGGGAAGATAGAAAGGTGGTGAAAGACAAGGTGTTGGTATTGCAACGGAAGGAGGAAAGGAAAGGAAAGTGAAGAGTGGCAGAAAGAAAGAAAGAAAGAAAGAAAAGAGATCCGAGTTAACCGGGTGAGCTGGAATGGAATGGAAGGAACAACATTCATTCATCTTTCACCCCCTTCATTCTCTCACCCTTTCACTCATCTCAAAGGAAAATCAAACGGCAATTAGTAGTACATTTAGTATCATTTTTTTAGAGATAGCTTTTAATTTTATTCCTTAAACTTGCATGCATGGTTAATTTAAAACTCACACCATTTCACCTAGTTACTACTTTGTATTTAAATTAAATTAAATTATATAAACTTCTAAGAAATCAACTTTGAGAAGTTTTATTTTTTGGTATAAATCGAGTATCATCTGCGCACAACTCCATCGGATAGGATTGCTTTGCATGCCTAAGGCTTAATTCAAACCTAATACATTGATTAAACTGAAAGAGACTCTTTACCATCTCATCTAAGTGCTCTTAGGTTCAACTTTGAGAAGTTACTTTGTACATTATTATTTGAAAAACAAAATAAAAATAAAATAATATGCTTTTTCCCAACCACTTTGTATTTTTAATTCCTCTTTTCAATATATTTAATAAAATATTCACGGTGTGATTATTTAGAAATGGATAATTAAGTGCTAATGTGGCTCACTCCAATCGGTAGTAATTCGACTCAACCCCCTTTACACTATTACCATGTCTCTGCCATATTATGTTAATTCGCTTCTGTTGTCAACACTAACTAGCCAGTAAACCAGTCATGCTCATGCATAGCAATATAGCATAGAATCGCCCTTTTTAAAGCCTGCCATTCTGTAAAAGTGTGCAGTACTATGCAATGTTTGCACCGAATTCCAAGCGGTCTATGCCTTATTTTTGACTCATTTTGTTCCTTTGCAGCTTTTGGATAACGGAAAATAAAGTACTAGTAAAAATTACATTTAAAATTAAATGTATCCATTGACATTGATTTGCTAATGACATTATTATTGTAAAAAGTCGGAGCACCATTTTATAATGTGACAGCAAATGTCCCCACTCTGCCGGCCATACTTGTTCTCAGTTTTTCTCTTAATTATCTAATCTATGTCTCAAGATTGTCTTTCAACCTCAGTTTTAATCATTAACCGCTTTTTTCCACATGCATTAATTTCGAATAACAAATCACCTTTTCAATGTCCCCTATATGGGCTCCACACTCGACCTTAAACATTTGAAAGTTTTTGGTTGTTTGAACAATGCCTCGACCATTATGTCACACACATCTAAAATAGATACTAGAGATAGAAAGTAAGTTTTCATTGGCTTTAATCTTGGCACTAAAGGCTATATCACCCTCAATTATAAACATATCTTTGTTACTAGACATGTCATTTTGGAGGAACTTGTATTTCCCTACATATACCAAGATTCACTATGAAACTTTAAACATATCTTTAGGCAAGCAAAGCAATATTTGTTACCATATACCTAAAGCATATGTTGAGGCTGTTACCAATTCCATATGCAATGAGGGCTTCATGAACCTAACTTGGAGTCTCACATCAGGAGTCATGAACCTGATGTAGGGGCTTATAAGGGTTGGGCAAACCTCCCCTTACAACCATGGTTTTGAGGAGGAGTTAGGCTTAATTCTTTATCAGAGGCAAGCAAACTTGACTTTTGGGATAGGCTATGGAGGTAGAAATATGAGCTCTTGAATATGGTTATACATGGAAATTGTTGATTTACCCCTTCCTTGGAGGTATTCTAGTTCAAAACAAAGTTGGTTTACAAGGTTAAGAGAGGAGGAAATTAAATAGGTCAATTGAAAGATACAAGACGCACTTGATTGCAAAAAGTATACACTAAAAATTGATACACCATAGTATAACAACATATCACATGAATCGTGAATAACATAGTATACATTATTGTCAAAAAAAACATAGTATACACATTTACAAAATTGTATGTCAAGTATAGGCCGAATCAGATTAAGCCCACATTTGTTCCAATGCGTAAAGATGTATGGAACATTTGTTCTTAATGTGGATGTGGATGGGAGTGTGTTTGAAGCAAATAGGACAGCTAGGCTTAATGACGAACTCAAATGGGAAATTCCTTCATGGTTTCTATGGTGCTCTAGATGGAGTTGAAATCGTTCAAGCAGAGACTGCAAGCTCTATTACAGCTTTCAAAGGCTTAATTAATAAGCCTTCAAGGCCTTATTACAGCTTTGAGAGCTGATGCATCTAGACTCTCTCCTTCTTGAGAGAGTAATTTTTTGTTGTTTGTTTTGTTTTTGTAATAAAAAAATGTTTAAAAAAATGTTAATTATTTATTTTACAAGATCATACATCATATTAAGCAATTCTTACCTTTCAATAAAATAATTTAGAAATAAAATACAATAGGCCATGGAGCTTAGATACTCATATTCATCCATGGAGCCTAGCCTAATAACGCGTGTGAGTAGCCCATTTTGTCACTGACAAAACAATTACGCAACTCGCGAAAAGAAAATAAATGAAACACCCAGCAGCAAATCATTAATGGTGTGTTTGCACTTTGGATACAGAAAAGAAAAGAAACGAAAAGAAGAGAAAATGAGATTGACTGTATAGGTATCCTCTCCAAACATTTGAATTACCACCATCTAGATAAGGAATTAGCATATAAGCTCATGTCTATTCTTAACATTAACTACGAAATATTCATTTAGATAACAACTTAGCATCAAATTATGTCACCTTGGGCTGTATTCATCTATGCATTAAGTACCGTGTGAGTGAAGCATGCGAACCTAAACGAACAAGATTGATCTTAACCACATTCAAATAATACATGTTCTTCTTCTAACGTGGCCCTATCTTCAACAACTCATACCCAACTTTCTGCAACCATGGCAACTCTTCCATCCGAAATCTCAACTAACGTGGCCCAATCTTTTCCACATATATCAGTGAAACCAGAACCAAAGGCTACCTACATAAAGAAAAATTCAAAATTCAATTTTGTATTTGACGTCACAAACCAGCACCAACAGAGAAGAGATGCTATGTTGCAGTTGCACATATGGGTCCATTATGTGCAACTAATACAAGAAAATGATCCACTGGTGTACCCAGAGAAGCTTTCTGGATTTTTTTTTGGCACTTCCATGTGTTTTTTAATCCATATCTAAGGGAATTTCAAATTTGATATAAATCAGTTTGGACCTAAAATGGCAACTCTAGTAATGGTAAAACACCACATATCAGGATCTTCTTGACACGTGAGAAAGGCCACCTTACTTTAATCTGGCTTTAGCTTATGCCTTATGATAATCAGCTATGCACAAATTTCTAATGTGTGAGACATTTATTACTCTATAGTGTTCCGTTATGATAGCTTATTAATATAGTTTTGGATGTATAAAAGCACAAATTTCTAATGTGTGAGACATTTATTAGTCTTCTATGTGCTTTTAGACATCCGAAACTTAAGTAATGGAATTGTTCCAAGTGTCTACTAGGTGGGATTGTTATTCGGGGTACTGATTTACCTGGTGATGCAGTGCATATTTTTCAATACCTTCGACAGGCTTGAGAGTTGGTGCTGATTTTATCCTTCCTTGGATGTCTAAGACAATGTCAATTTGAAAATTATCTGAAATATGTTTGCACTCATTTTATACAGATTCCAGACTCCTTTTTTGTTTGACAATGCATGTGTTCATAACCTGATTACCAGGTTTTAAACCTTGTGTTCTAATGATGTGTGACAAGAAATATGTTTTCATCAGGAATATACTCATAAAAAACAACAATAACATCAGGAAAATACTCAACTACTCATAAGGTAAGAAATAAAAATGTTGAATATGCATCAAGTCACACTAACAGATCTGAAAATAAATTCTTATAGTGAGTTAGATCCTTACATTAAAATCAAGTGTCAGTTTAAAACTGGACTAGAAATCAACACTTGCATGTTTCAACAAACACTTCTTCAAATAAATTATGCAATTACACACACACAAACTGAATACTCCCAAAGAGGTTAAATGGATGGGATTGTCATTTGTCGGTCTCCGCATGTGTGTGCAGGTGCATTTTCCTGCTTGTTCATAATATATTGTACCCCATCGATTTTTTTTTATAAAGGAAATCTTATAAGTGTTGTTGAAGAAGATAACGACATGCAGCAAGAAGCTCTCCTCTACTAAGTAAATTTAACCACACAAAGCATTAGAATGATAACAGGACAAACATAAACTTCACCTTTCAGAAAACTGTCTTGTAAACCAAGAATCATCGTTTCCCAATATAACTGCTTTGGCAAATTCAAGATTTGCAATACTCCGAACAACTTCAACATTTTCATCACCAAAATCACCTAACAAAATTCGATTTGGGATACTTGAAAAATGACAGTGTATCAGATAAGCTACTAGGGACTAAGTCCGGTAATAGCAGTGGCACACCTCTGGAGCTTCAATGGAGAAGATGAAGCTAGGATATAGGGTTCAGAAAATAAATGAGGGAAGATAATAATGATTGCAATGATTGAACTCTATTTCATTGGATTTTGCCCATATATAGGCTGATGATTGTACAATCATTACAAGGAATATACTGCTGAAATGCTACAGCTCATGGCAGCACATGCTTTCTAGAAGCATCCATAAAAGACAAAATAAAAGCTAGAATTGAAATTAACAGCTAGAATAGGAAATAACAGCAAAAAAAAGTAGAAACAAGCTGTAAATTCTGAAATACTTGTGACCCTGTCACAAAAAAAGGATGTAAACAATAAGAGAAGGATAAATCATATAATAACAAGCATGTGCAAGGGGGCTACTAGATATGTGAAATACATTAGAAGAAAGAAAGATAAGTAGATAACATTACTGACAAATATTTAGCATTTCACTTAATTGAGAAAGGTGTCAATTTAGGCTTTTAACTCTAGAGAAATTTCTTGTGTAGTTAAAATCTCTCCCAAACCTTAAATAGCCCAGGAATTAGGATAAATGGCCCATTTTCTTTTGATGATTTCTTAACAAATGAATTCGCCCACAGCAAAATATGTGAATATCATATCTTCATAGTAAAAAAAAATATGCTCATAAAACACAATTAGAACATCAGGAATATACTAATCATAAGGTAAGAAATAAAAAATGTTGAATATGCATCAAGTCACACTAAAACCTGTTGCAAGTTTCAACAAACACTTACTGGGCAGAAACAAACTTCAAATAAATTATGCAATTACATACAGACAAACTGAATGCCTATGAAGGTGCTTTTTCCTTTTGGGGGAGGGGGCAGGTCTGAGTGTGTATAAAGGAAATCCTATGAAGATAATTGCAATTCTTGGTTTACTAGTAAACCAAGAATAATGGTTTCCCATTATAACTGTTTAGGTGAATTCAAGATTCGCAATACTCTGAACGATTTCAACATTTTCATCCGCAAAATCACCTAAGAAATTCAATTTGGGATAGTTGAAAAAGGATGTAAACAATAAGAAAAGGATAAATCATAGAATAAAAAATTATAATAAATCTTAACAGCTGTATAATGGAAACAAAGGACACTTGTTACTTTTAAGTATTTAGATGTGCAACCGAGCAATTCCATGGCATTTAATTTTCAATACGGACGCAAGAATTTTCGTTGGTGAGCACCAGCAATTTCCTTCTCCATTAGAATAGGCATGAGGAACCAAAGGCACTTAAATGCATTTAAGAAAAATCACCACTGTGAAACAGGTTGATCAGCAGTAACAAGGAGCCTTGCCTGTAAACAGCACCAAATCTGGCTGCATTTCAGTATAGGTCTAGAGTAGAATTGATAGATCAGATATACATCTGCATGCTTGTTAAATAGGTTCATAATATAAAATTTATAAATTAATACAAAGGAACTTAACTGTGTAACAGCAAACCATACATGTTTAATTCAATTTGAGCACATAAACGGCACAATTCCATTCTTTATAAGCTTATCTATTGCCAATGTTTGCACAAACTATCACTTTGTTTAGAACAGGTAAAAAAGAGGCAATTGACTTTGGAAATTGAAAATTGAGAGTGAAAGGCATACTATCTAGTATGGAATTGGGAGAAATGTAGTAGGAACCTAAATGAGGAATATTGAACCTTAATTCCACCGTAATCAATCACTCATTATATTCTGATTCTTCTGAAACATCAACTCACGAGAAATTAATGGTGGATGTATATACAATATCATAACCTCTTCTCTGAAACAAAGGAAAGACCACCAACAAACTAAGAGCCCTAAGACCTTACAGATGAGGTTCCCATGGTGGAGGCATATCAACTCTGACTAGGGGTCTTTGCACCTGGCACCCAGCTTAGCTAGATATCCGCACTCCGGTTATGTACCCCAATCAAAAGATGAAACAAATATTTTACGATTTTTCATTTCAATTCCCCTTAAGTTTATTGCTTCAACTTTTTCCCTTCTCATTTAGTTCCAAATCAAGGGTTTAGCTTTAGGATTACTCTTAAATCTCTAACCAAGATTTAAACCCTTAGCATTTATTCTTAATGAGCACTTACCAAATGATGTCCGATATCATGAACATTTAAACTCAACAAACTATTTACATTTGGATATGCATGTTCACAAACACATATGACATTAATAATGCTGTAGTAATCGGTTCATTCCTGCTGCTGCCGGTTCATGTATATTTATAACGTTAAAGGTGACATGGTAAAGTCACCCAGATGGTATCAAACATTTATCTGAGTAATAATTTAAATGCAAGAATCTAAAAGTCAGCACCTGGATTTGAGAAAGACAGAATGGTTCTTAATTAGGAAACTAGAATTAATCCAATACATCATCATGATTATACTATCCCAACTGCAGCAACATCAACTTGCATGAAAACTAACTAATAGGTGTTGATCTAAATAAAACAAAACACGAAAACAGTAGATGAAACCATTCCCTATGATTTAGCAGAGGATTTGGAACAAAAACTACATTAAACAGTGGTGATAAGGGTCTTAAAAAAGTTACGGAAAGTGACATTGAGGTTTTGATCTATCCAAGACCACAATTGAAATATCATCATCTGCATTTGACCGCAATTCTTTGTAATGTCAACGTTGGCGAAACGAGCATCACTGTAGTCGTGGCCGCAATTTAAAACCTTGTTCCCCTTTGAAGTGAAACGAGACTTTCCATGTATCTAACAGCTGCTATTGATTCAAACTCTCCACAAACCAGAATATCTCTGGTATTTTCTTCACAGTCAAGTCCAGACAATACCAATCGCGTGTGGGCTTCTTTCCAAAGATATCGATTGCTCCCATAATACCCAAGAAGCCGTCTGTAAATAACGGGCATGGGACAAACACTATAAAGCTTGATCCAAGACCCTTCATCCCAATAATCTTTCATCATCCACACGTCAAAACAAAAGCATTCCTCTATTCCTTGATCAACATTGTAACAATCTATGATTCCAATGGTAGCAGATTCGCTAAAGGGTATGATATTTTTGTCAGACCTAACGATCAGGCGTATGAGATTTGTATGATTCCTAGGAGTTGAAGGACTAGGAGTAATTATGGGCATTTTGGGCATTTTTATCATCCTAAACAATTCACTAACCATGTCAAATGACAGAAGAGCGCACTCAACATCATCACTCTCATCTTTACCGCTCAAAACATCATCACTCTCATCTTTATTAAACTTATGAAGACAACCCCACCAGTGACAACAATTGTTGACATAAGTGAAAGACATAGATGTATTACTCAACAACGCAAAGGGAAATGGGATGGGATTATCTTCAAAGATTTTCCAAGAGTTGGAATTAAGGTTGTATAACTCAACTGTAAACTTCGTCTCTAATACTTCAAATTTAATCCATCGTTCCGTGATTATGACAACTTTGTAGTCATTGGTTTTGGGATCAAACCCAAACTTAGGATAGTGGCAGGAATAAAAAATAGTCCCGATGGGATCAGGGAAATGGGGTCTGGGTGGTAAAGTGATGTACTGACTTAAAGAAGGGTTCATAATGATGTCTGGGTGGCCTTTAAGAAAGTAGATACCATTGCATGGACCCATGATATAGGAGCAGCATCCGTGTTGATAGGAAGGAGGGTTTAGAACCCGCGAGGGAACAAATCCTTTGGGTTCATTAGGATTCCAAGATAAAATACAAATCTCAGTTTCTACTGAACCTGAGAAATAGTCGGGTGTCCGAATGAGCAAAAGATGTTCCTGCTGTTGCACCTCTAGGTCGTTGTAGAAAAGATAGTGGTTTGAAATAAAATGGGGATCAGTTATGAGATCAAACCAGAACTTGCAAACGCATTTGCATCGTATCAAATCCTTGACTGGCAACCTTGATAACACGTTCGACACTGTTTCCCTTGGCAAACGCTCCATCCGTCGAATCGCCTTGCCCCTTTGCTTTCTCTCTGAAATATTAATATTTAAATTAAAAAATGATAAAATTGAAACAAAGATTGAACCAATAATCGCTGCATTTTACCAGTTGTACGACCCAATAGAATCAAATCATGGCGATAGGACTAGGGTTCCATCGGTAGAGAAGAATGCAGTGGAAGACGTGAGTTACAGACGGTTGATGTAGAATGAAAAGGTTAGGGCATTGACACAGCACCTGCTTGGCTGCCGTTCGTCTCTCTCTCTCTCTCTCTCTTCTGGTTCGCTTCTCTCTCTGCTGGTTCGATACTTTCTTTCTTTGTTCAGCGCTTTTTTTGACAAAAGAAGGAAGAAATTTGTATTGGTTCTCTTCTTACTCTCATGGCGCAGCGATTTTGTTGGGTAGAGGAGGGAGTATTTTGAAAGTGGTGTTTTACTTGTTGCTTTTGGTCTTTATCTCTTCTAGGGTTTTTGCTGTTTCTCTTTCTCTTTCTCTTTCTCTTTCTCTTTCTGCTCTTTCTCTGTGTTTCTGTTCAGCGTTTTGGCTCAGTAGTGAATAAAGCAGAAAGTGTCTTGTTGAGAAAGGATTTACGACCCTGTTCATTATTGAACAATTGTAAAAAGGCTTAAATATGATTACTCTAGAAGTTATTTTTAGTTTAAGCCACTGCAAAAGTTATTTTTATTAAAAAGTCCTTGCAAAATGTAGTGTTTTGAAATTAACACTTCTGTCAGAGTAGTGTAGTTTTATTTTTATCTTTTCCAGTTATAGGAACGTCGATTTTTATCAGAGATGGAAATGTGAAAATTATAAAAACTGGAAAACGAAAGAGTGCAGAATAGCCACGAGTTTGAATACGCCGTCGGCAACAGCATTAACAAAGGAACCACACAGATATTTCGACAACACAACCATCACCATTCGTTGATGAGACCCAGATCTGATTTTGACGATACCCAGATCTGATTTTGACGATACCTTTTTATTCACTAGCAACAAAAACGGTAACATTTCCTCCTCAATCAATTCATCCCTTTGTGTGTTTCGATTCTGAACTTCGGTTTTGAAGCTTTGAAGACAAACCAGAAACTCGGACGCCTTGCAAACCGAAAGCAACGACAGTGAATGCGAAACCGAAAAGGTACACTGGACGGTAACAAAGGAACACGATGGAGAACGTTGATGAAGAGGTGAAGAAGAGAGAAAGGAAGGGAACGAAGGTGGTGGTGATGGAGGTTGAAGATAGAGAAGATTGAGAGAGATGCAGAATAAAAATTAATTAAAATTAAAAATAATGACTTGCCATTAAAAATAAATTAGAAAAAATAAACAAATGACAACTCAGCCTTCTGTTAGCCAAGTCAGCGTTTTTGTAACGTTGGGTTAACATAATGGCTTATATCAAAACAGTGTATTTTGCAAGGGCTTTTTATTAAAAAAATATTGCAGCGGCTTAAACAAAAACACGTTATATTTGTAGGGAACTAAAACATATTTAAGCCTTTTAAAAATGACCAAATGATACCCTTTTCTTCCAATTTTACCTTTAAAAATGCTGATCAGCGTTTTTTAACTGAAGATTTGCCAATTTTTTTAAAGCTAAATAACACTTTTGGTCTTTTGTCTTTGCTCTAGGTTTTATTTTCGTCATTTATCTTTTTTTGTCCTTAGTCCTTCGTCTTTCATTTAGGTTTCGTTTTGGTCTTTTATCTTATTTTTTTCTCACTTTGATCATTTATCTTTCATTTTGTTTTTGTTTGGTCTCTTTAAACAAAAATACAGGAAAAATGAAGGACACTATGAATGTGCTCAAGAACACCAAGAACACTTTGATTTATTATTTATTGAATAACTCATGCAATATGCGACCAAGTTGAATGAAACTGGACTCTAACTTGAATAAAATTTCGCAAGGAATTCAATGGAACCAAAATCAAGCTCAAAAAAGTGCTTATGTGCAAAATCATTTTTGGAACTGAAATCTCGAATTTGAAGTTCAAAAAACCTTCAATCTCAACAATGGTTAACTATTGTTGATGAATTGCGTTATTTGTTTTGTGTTTAACATAAAAATAATTGGGGAGAAGTTAAATGGGCTCTGCATTGATAGTTAATAGATGGGCCATGTCGTAAATAATTTGGGCTAATACTTCATACAACCCCTCCCTACTCACTAGACATCCCGACCCCCCAATATCCCCAAAATACCCCTCCTTCATTAAACTCGCATTTTCACAGTCGTCTCTCTCACACTCCCATTTCCGAACCGGTGTACTCCGAATCTTCGAATTTTTGATTTCCAACAAATTGAATGCCAGTTTTTTTTTTAGATATGGAATTCGTGAATGTTGTTATTTTGTTTGGGATATTTTATTTTGAATAAAATTTAGCAAAAATACAAAACGAAACATTCAACCTTTATTTCAATATTTTGAAACATAACGAAACAAGAACGACAAATCTTTGAGAAAGTCAAGCGCTGCCTTAGCATCTGAAAAATGGCCACTCCTTTGATTCCTAAGTTCATTGTACATGTCTCTTTTGGAAAATCCAAATTTATCAAAACCACATGCCTGACTAGTAGCATATCTATATATATCACTTGTCTTTATAGCAACATCCCTCATACTTGTCATCTGATACTTATCGTACTCGCTCATCTTCCTATGTGCAGGTAGCATGCCTCTAAAATTAGAATCTAGAAGTGAATGGTTATGATCATCATGTAAATATTTTATGTACCACCTACCACTGTCTTCATCAATATGTACTTGAATTCTAGCCCGACATTCACATCTAATAATCGGTTTTGAACCACCCGTTTTGGCTGCCCTCTTTTGTTTTTTCACCGTTTTTCTTCTTTCACCCCTTCTTTGTGGTAAACGAAGGTCTTTTGTAGTTTTTCACCATTGCAATTCCAGACAACCCTGCTTTTCCTAGCTGCAAACCCATGTTGGCCAGCATACCAATTATAGAACAAGAATGCCATCTGAGTATCGGGAAAGTGATACCTAATAATATCTTCGGTAGGCATTAACTCAAAACATATCCTACATAAATCCTCAAGATCATTGACAGCACTTTCAACAGCAAATTTCACTCCGTTCCCCCTATTTTCATTTACTTCTTCAGTTGCGTCAATTTCTTCATTGTGGGCGTTGTTTGTGGAGGAAACTTCATGTTCTGATGACCCTCGTATAGAAGCCATTGTGAAAAATCTACAAAACATAAATGTACGCAGTCAACTCACTACAATGCGAACTGTTGTGTCAAACCAAAACTTGAGGAAATAATCCACATCACAATCAGCAACCTTTAATGAAATATAAATACTTAACAACTCATAATGATGTTCTGGGTTTACTACTGTACAATTTTCTTTGCCTGATCTACAATTTTCAAACTAGGGACAAAACAATATGTTCAACTAAATTCAGCAACAAAATTCTTGCAACAGTAAAAGACCATCCACAATGTCATAAACGTCGTAAGAAAACCCAACATAAATTCAAATGTACCGAATGAATAACTTCAACAGAATCAAACAATTACTTTAACACGTAATTTTAACAAAAAAATTATTTTAAATAACGTGTAACTGGAATTTTTTGTATTTTAAACAAATTCGAAAAATAATTAATAACTCAAAATTGGGTTATCCAGTTAAAACTTGGTAGCAAAATACAAAAAAATTAACCAACACAACCAATAACCATAACAGAACTTACATACGTTTTCCAGATTTCTTCTTCCTTCTTCGTTTACGTTTCTTCTCCTTACTTCTTATCCCTCTTCCATCTTCGAATGTACTTCCACTTTATTTGTTTCAGATCGACCCGTGGTACATGTATCTCGTCGGTGGGAACCAGATGTAAGGTTGTTCAAGCTCGACGGTTTTAGGTCTTCGTCGGTGGGTTCTGGGTTTTCTGTGTTGGTTCTTCTTCGCTTTTGATTTCTAATTCTACATCTTTGTATGGTTTATTCATGTGAAAAAACAGTAATAAACTCAAAATAACTCAGGTAAATGTAACTTGAGTTAAATGTGTTTTGGGTATAAAAAAACATGTAGCAGTATTAAATCTCTTAAGGGAGCTTTGCCGCCCATTATGGTCCTATTCGACTCGAGGAATTAGTATTTGCAGTTGCGCGCAGAGAATACCTGTTTATAAAAAAAATGAAACAGCATCAAATCATTAAAAGTTTGGTCAACTTTCTCATTATGTTTGTAAGCCTTTCTTGGGGTAATATAATTTTGGACCAGAATTAAAATATTTTAGTTCATAACCTCAGTGTCAGCATTCTTTTTGCATGTTTGGTAAAGTGCTGGACAAACGGCCAGGTCCCTCGAATTCGGTTTCTAACTTCCAGATTTGAAGAAAACCGAAGAGGGTAAAACTGATCCCATTTCTGACCGCCAAAGATAGCGGGTGCGGGCTGAATCGGTCGAGTTTTTTCGGTCAAGAGAAACAAACGATTAAAAACAAGATTTTCTGTGTGAGCTACTTTCAACGCCATTATTGCAGAAAGTAATAGTGGGAGAGAAGAAGCGTGATAATGGAGTGAGAAAGAAGAAGAAGATTGAAATTAATTAATTTAAAGCATGGTTGTCAGACTCGAGAGTCTACATAGACTCGTGAGAGGATCGTAGACTCGTAAGAGTCTATGAAAAAAAAATATACTAAAAAAATATGAAAAAATATTACTGTAGTGTCAAACAGTATCAATAACAATGAAGACATTTCATCAACAACAACAAAATTTATCAAAATTTTCAACATTCCAACTTCAAACACCATAACTAGGCAAAATAATAAAGTATGTAGATAACAATTCCTATTAGATAAAACTCCAAGTTTCTTTAAAAACTTTTCTCTAATTTCATGATATGAAGGAGGTTTGTAACCGATTCCATACCTCCCAATCATGTCAAACATCTTTGCAAACTCCACATTTTTAATACAATTGAAAGGAATAGCACGTGTACACATCTTAGACATAATGAGCTTTCTCTACAAGTTAACCTAAAACACAGCGTTTTGGGCTTTTTTTAAAAAAATTTCAATCCTGTGATAAACTCGTGAGTCTGAGCGAGTCTGACCGAGTCTGAGCGAGTTTATGAAGATTCCGATTCTACACGAAATTTGACTCGTTGGGGGCATCATAAACTCGTAAACTCGTAGAATCGTACGAGTTGACTCGCGATTTTGACAACCATGATTTAAAGAAAAAGACAAAACATTTGTATCAGGGTAGTGCTACTAACCAATGGGTAAATTCCACTAGCCATTAGGTATTGACCAAACCACGTGGGTGACTTTGGTTTGGTGTGTGTTGTTTTACTTAAAAAAATTAATATAAATATAAAGCTTGACATGTGTCTATGGTGTCGCACACTATCAGAAAAAAGAAAACTATTCTGTCACATACGCTGCACTACGTAAAAAGCAAACACCCTAGTAGTCTATATACGGTCGAATATGGGCTTCTATGGATTGGATTTTATCCAACCGAGCCCGACCATGTCAATCCACTTATACTCTATCAGTAACATTTTCTAATCTGAATACCAATTGAACCCGCCCGACTCACCCAAATTACTGACGGTTTTGACGGGTCACGGTTGGGTACATAATTTTGTCCACCCCTTTGGTAACACATTTGAAAGTCAAATGTACATCTAGAGAGCCTTTCACCGTGGAAAAATAGAAGCTAGAATATCTAATCTTTGAGTGAACATGAAAACCCACCGCAAGTTTGATAATCTCACTGCCCACCACCTAACCAAAAAGATACTTTATCCTTTATCCTTAAAACCACCCTTCAAAACTCACATCACAAATCCTAATTGTTCTAAGGGTTTATACCCCCGCAACCCATGTAAAAAACCAAAAATACCCTCCAACTTTAACAAAAACCTAATTTCCTTTCTCATTCTTCAAAACTTACTTCCGTTTTAGCCAAAAGTAAGTTCGAATTTTTTATCAAACGGAATTACACAAATCCGTCGCGTCGGAACTACGTAAATCCGTTAACAGTTTTTTCTCAAAACGGATTTACGTAATTTCGCAGTTCAATTTGAAGTTTTCAGATGGATTTATATAAATCCGTAGTTGATGGTTTTTCTGAAAATGGGTAACGGATTTAAGGTAAATCTGTAGTTCAATTTTTTTCGAAAAAATAACTAACGGATTTACCATAAATCCATAGTTCAATTTTGAGAAAAAATTGGTAACGGATTTACCCTAAATCCGTAGTTTATTAATTTTTTTAATTTTTTATTTACAGCGGTGCTTAGCAGAGGTAGAGACAACATAATTATAGACGTGAGGAGGGATTTCGTGATGCGAGGTGGATCGTCACATGCTGGTGGTAGAGGTGAACCAGAAGAAACTCCGGTCAGTACACGCACACGGATCAAAATAGTCGACTATGCTTCTCACCGAGATAGACGCGCCCGGGGGCGAGATGAGTCCCACCATATACATCATGCTCCTCAGCAGGACATGGAGGACGAGGAGCAGGCTGCTGGTCAAGACTACCATCATGACCAGGCTGCTGGTCAGGACTACCATCATGACTACCAGCGGGACTATCATCAGGACTACCCTCCTCATCATGAGGAGGAGAAGGAGCAGCAACAGCAGCCTGGTCAGGCGGACCAGCAACATGTTGGACCTATGGATGGTTCACTTCTTATAGGATTTGATGCCCATGTAGCATCTAAAATGCTCATAGGCCAGGTAAAATCTATACAAATAGTTGAAGAATATATTTAGTTGATACTTTAGTCTAATAATTGTTTTATTTTGAATCTATACAAATAGTTGAATATATTTAGGCTTGTTATATAAAGCTAGTCTAATAATTGTTTAATTTTTAATTTATTCAGTTGCCGAAAAAAAATTGAAAATAGCTGCACATGACAACAAAATCCATAAACTCTTGTCCCTTCTATGCATGGCCCGTTGCTTTTATCCTATCGTTGATCGGTCAGGTTTAGCCCCCTTGTCCGTTCAGCTTTCACCACTGTGGATCATGAGCTTATATTTGCATTTGTAGAGAGATGGCACCCAGAGACATCGTCATTTCACCAACCATTTGGTGAAATGACGATCACTTTGGATGATGTGTCATATCTGCTTCATCTACCCTTGACAAGCAGGTTATACAGATCCCTGAATCCTGTTACTATTGACAGAGTCATTCAGCTGGCTGTGGATATATTGGGGGTTACTCTTCTTAAAGCTACTGAGGAGACTATAGCCACCAGGGGGCATATTTCCGCTTTGATTGGCTAGTGGCGGCTTGCAAACGCCACGTTAGTCAGGGCGACCATATTCTTGCTGCTGTGTCATTCATATTGCTTTTACTGGGGATGTCTATATTTACAAGCAAGACCGAAAACAGGGTTGAGGCAAAGTGGTAGTATGTACTGGAGGACGTCGGCCAACTTAGTCAATGGGCGTGGGGTGCTGCTTCCTTGGCATATTTGTATAAGCAGCTGAACTATGCATGTTTAGCGGATAGCCGCCAGTTAGGGGGGTATGCGGCGTTGATCATGGTACGATTGTTTATTTGTTCACTTAACGAGTTTTATTTATTTTTTTAATATTTTATATTTAACGAGATTTTTTTTTGTTCATTTCAGACATGGATATTTGAGTACTTCCCCAACATATGTGTGCGGGGTACCACTAGGGTGATAGCGAGACCACATTATGGATTTTGGAGGAGGAGGAAGACTGATGTTGTGAAGCTGGAGGAGTACCGTAGGAGGCTGGATGCATTGACACCGTCTGATGTCATCTGGAGACCCTTTGAGAACCATAGACATGAGATACCGGAGGAACAGTTCTCATTATACAGTGGCTTTCTTAGCTAGGAGGACATCACGGTCCCCTACATGCCGGATAGGTGCCTCCGGCAATTTGGATACGTCCAGATCATCCCTCGTTCTCCGCTTGAGGGTCGTCCCTCGTATACAGATGTGATGATGCAAGTGACCAGTGGGGTGACAGCGTGCAATAAGTCCTTAGCACGACTACTCCAGCCAGAGAGATGGGTGAGCTTCATCCACCTTACTTGCACTGGTACTTTAGGGTATCAGTTCCCCAGCTTCTTCCAACAGCAGCAGCACCAGCACCAGCAACAACACCAGGAGTTATTGGACCTGAGGAGAGATTGATGAATATTAGCCATCGGTTATGGAGTTTACTACAGATCGGACACATTCCCCGACGCTCTCCGGCGTATGGCACGCTCTGGGGATTGATTGACTATGCAGAGGGAGGTGACGCCGACCCGACCCTTGAGTTTTTTTTTTGTATTATTATTCCGTTTGAACTATTGTGGATTTATCTATTTGTTTGTAGTATTATTCCGTTAGTACTCCTTATATTTTTCAGATATTATACTCGTTAAATTAAAAATTTATTTTCATTGATGCAAAAGCGGTTTACACCGTTACAACAACACAACCAAACATAAAAAGTAAAACATGACAGAACATAAAAAGTAAAACATAACAGCAACAAATACAGTTATTAAATTCCTGGTCCTCCAACATAACAACGACGTATAATCTCATTAACGCTCCGTTGAGTCTCCACGTACAACTCCAACGGACTACGAGTCTGAAACATGTCATGCATGTTCAACATGCTTCGTACGTCGTCATCAGTTTTAATATTCATGGACGACCAGTAAATGTAGCCATCAGATCCACGATCGGGTCTGTGATAAATATTACTAGTAACCTCACGGTCATCGCCCTTAACTTGAACTTTAAGCTCTACTTTATCTTTCAAACTGTCGAAGGTGATGTTGTGGTGGAGTCTGCATAAAACAGGTTTTTGACATGAGAAGAAGACACCATCTTCTCTTGTGGTGATTTCGCCACCATGATGAATAGCGGTAAGTGTGCTGTCTCTTGAGTACCGAGTGGAAAAAGTGTTCATTTTGGAGTGAGTGGGTGTGAAAGAAGTAAATCAGAGTGAAATGTTGGTGTGAAAGAAATGAAGGTGAGTGTGGGTATTTATAGCAATGGTCATTGATTATGTGCCGTTGATATTGTCAGTGCGATCTACACCGTTAAAAATCTATCCGTTGGGGCACATTTACCAAGACGAACAAAAGTGGGTCGTTGATCATAATTGTCAGTGGAGTCCTGGCCATTTATTTTTTTAAAATTTTGTAATAACGGATTTATCTATTTATTAGATAAATCCGTTTTGAAAAACATCAAAACTGATTTATCTAATAAATAGATAAATCCGTTTTTACAAATTAACAAAACGGATTTATCTAAAAAATAGATAAATCTGTTACTTTAATATAACAAAACGGATTTAAGTATCTCTGAGGTAAATCCGTTGTTTTAAATTTAGATACCAAATTTATGTTTTTTTAACTTAAATCCGTTATTCATTTTTCTAAAAACGGATTTATGCAACTAAAGGATTAATCCGTTTTGGTTTTTTTTTCCAAAACAGATTTATCTTTTAATTAGATAAATTCGTTGGTTAAAAATCAACAGGGACAATCTGGAAATAAAAAAATGGTGGGGGTACCAAAAACGAAAGCTTGTTCTAAGCCACCTTCGGTAAGAAAATGAATAAGAAAAGTATAAGGCTTTTTTTTATACTCTATACCCCCCAAATTGACCAAACTACCATTTTACTCCTAATTTTTTTTTCTTTTCCGAAAACACCTTTTTGAGGTGTTTCCGAAACACATTTTTTTTCTTCGGAAATACCTTTACAAATTTGGAGGTATTTTGAGGTTAAATGCAAATATAGGGGTATACGAGGGGGTAAAAAAAAAGCGCAAGTATAATCGTTTCTTGGGCTGGGTTAGTTTAGCTCCTTGCTACTTGTTTTGTTTTCATACCTTTCTTGTCTGATAGGTAGTACACATTAGCATGATGCGTGTGGAAAAATATAACAGTTTCAAGCTATGGATACGGGATATGCATGTTCAATTATTCCGTAGCCAAGAATCCAAATTTCCGGCATGAAGAGGCTGTGGATATGTTCCCCTGCACCTTCATGTAATATGTGTGTTCTTTAATTTTCTGCACCAAATTTATTTGAAGCATGAAATATTCTGTTGTTTGAAGCGTAATCGGTACCGTATTGTCTTTGCAATTATCTAACCTTGCAAACTTGGCCACAAGACTACTAGTGAAAAATCACCGACCTCGTTGGAGTGACAGAAGAAAGAATTAGTGAAGGGGGATGGGGAATCGAAGAAGAAGAGGGATTTTCATGAAAGAAGATGGGGTTTCTGGAAATGGTATTGAGGAAGATGAAGAAACTTAGTGAGTGTATCCAAGTCAGCTTTTTTTTTGTAACGAATCACTAGAATGACATATTTAAAAAAAGTTATTTTGCAGGGACTTTTTTTTAAAAAAATACAGAGACTTCCTTAAAATTCGCTATATTTGCAGAGACGAAAAAGATATTTAAGACAATGCTTATTCCATTTTGAGAGAGATAAACACAAAAAATATGGTGAGCCATAACATTAATTATTATGATAAATTTAATTCTAGGACCCACCACGTTTTTGTGTTTATCTCTCTCCAAATAGAGTTCTCTATTTCTTTTAAAAAATGGAGAGAATCCCAACCCGTGAAAATTATATAAACACGAGACGGTGCCAGTGTTAGGACAAACAAAATACATAGGTATCCTCTCTCATTGAATTACCACCATCTAGATAAGGAATTAGTATAAAAGCTCATCTATATATTAAACAATTGAGAATGCATCTCAATAAATGACATTACACATGTCATTTTCTCATGCATTTGCTAATTAATTCGCTTGCTTTAGGAAAGAATTTCATATTAAATAATTAATTGAATTTAAATATTCAAATTATGCAAATAATGAAATCCATCTAACACATATGGAAATAATTTTTGACATTCTGATTCACAATTAAACATTATCTTAACCTGTCAAATTAGTTACAATTTTCGAATTTCAAGTGGCAAAGATTTCCCACCACAATGAAATGAAATTACTTGTATAAATTTTGGTCATTTCAATGAGTATTTCTAAGTGGTAATTTTTTGACCACATAAATAAGGACAATGGCCGAATATAATATTTTTAAGTGGTAATTTTTTGACCACGTAAATAATGAATCTTTTTGAATCACATATTATTGGCACATTCTTACATATGCAATAGAGTGATATTCAATTTGCCCACAAAACCAAAGAAACCTTTTTTTGACGTAAAAAAACAGACCTTTTGATTTTTTGAATGAGAGAGAACAATGGTACTAAAAAATGTAAGGCTAAGCAAGTGGCGGCAACTCCGTAGTTGATACCACCCGTCTCATTCTATAATCCTTCTCCTTAGTATTCCTCCTGTTACCATTCCTTTTTTGGTGTGTCGCAAAGATGAGTGTTGATGAGTTTATGGATTATAGTTCTGAGCTGTGAGAGGAAGACAACCTAAAATACTAACACATCAAGGTTTGCGCCTTGAAATGGAGGGTGAAGCCTTTCACATTCTCCACCTTCATGTGAACCCATGCAGAAGATGAAAACCTATAAACTTAATTTCGCCATGAGAAATGGGAATTGTTCTAATTCTCTCCACGTGCGTTTTTTCTCACTTTAATCCTTCTTTCTTTGTTGATATTATCTATCATATTTTCCTTTTCTCTTTTATTTTTAAGGTGTGTTCTACGATTTCAAAATTTGTATTTTAGTTACCTTCAATTTTAGATTGCACCCATTTATTTGGAGTATTGTTGTAAAAATATATTGCCTTTGGTCTGTTGCAGTTTTTGGTATAAGATGGAGATTTCCCTTCCAATTTAAATGGTTTTTATGGATGAAAGGTAAGGCTTTTTTTTCCTCTTTTTATTTTCCCTCTTTTAGTTTGGAAAATATATTTGTTTCTTTCATATAGTTATAATTTGATCTTTTTTGTAGATATTTGTCAAAGCATACTGATTATTTGGTTTGGTAAGTAAAAATATACAAACAATATATGGTTCAATTCCCATTTACATGTAGCTTTTGTTTTATTTTGTTCTACAATAGTTGTTGCACCGGTTAGGTAAGAACAAATGAGTATATCATTCTTCATTCATGTTTTAATGTTCTAATTTTATTGTCTGGCTTAAGAATGATTTACATGCCCATTCTTACTGTTTTATTTTTCGTTATTAAATTTGTTAGTCTTTTGCTGACTTTGCTCACATGTTTGTCTGGCTTTCCTAGATGTTTACTATGACAATGAGAGGAATTGAAGGTGTCTTTTATCATAAACAGAAGTTTCCAAATGGCTATCGAACTTTTTGATTTTTGTAGGACTAATGTCAAGTAAGTATATGCAAGATTCTTAGAGCCTGCAAGCTTTATTGCTCACAATTCATCAATTTGAGATCTTGCGTTGTTAGATTTTGAAATTGAATAAAACTTCAATAAAGAATGCATTTGTTGGATTTTAACCGCGTATCATCGGAAAAGAATACTCCAAATATGAGATGAATGAATATTTGGAGGCAATTTTGTTTTAATGTCGTCATTTCTTTGTTTAACATGTTCTCAACTAGGTTGATATTGTGTCAGCTTAATGCCAACAAGAGATGAGTTTTGCATCTATTATTGCAGCGTATTTATATTTTTATGGCTAAAGTGTTCCCGGGGTCCTTTATCTTTATTTAAAGTAACGAATTAGTCCTTTATCTTTATTTAAAGTAACGAATTAGTCCTTTATGTTTTTATTGTCCCAAATAAGTCCTTTTTCTTTCAAATTTTTGACACATAAATCCTTTTCCGTTAACAGTGCTGATTTATGTGTCAAAAAAAAGGATTTATGTGTTAAAAATTTGAAACATAAAGGACTGATTTGGGACAGAAAAGGATTTATGTGTTAAAAATTTAAAACATAAAGGACTGATTTGGGACAAAAAAAAAGATAAAGGACCAAATCGTTACTTTAAATAAAGATAAGGGACCCCAGGAGCACTTTAGCCTATTTTTATTGTGACTAAGAGGGATTCCATTTTAATCAACCAAGTTTTATTATGATCTACTATGCAACTGGGTTTCTATTAGTATTACTTTCCCTAATGCTATTTCTAATGTTATTTCTTATGCTGCATTCTCGAGTTCACTTGCTATTCTTTTAAAAAAAATACTTAATATGCATTCTTTTATATATGCCTTCTCTCATTAAGCCTTCTTAACATATGGTATCTTAGTGACAATATTGTATGACCAGTTGTTAAATTCTACTGTTATAAAAATTAGTGAAATCCATTTCTGACCAACAGGATAATTTTCTCCCGAGTTTAGTTGGTTATCGACTTGATGATATGTACATACAGGCTATTTTGCAGCTACGGGAAGGAATTAGTGACAAGTTAATGAAATTGGGAGGTTGTTGCATTGCAAGATTGATCTATACGGGTGAAGACAAGGAGCCAAAGAGTTATCTTGCTGAAATTCAAGGTACATCCGGGAGGGTGCTTTTTAATTTGATAATTGTCTATGGGTGTTGCTGCAATAATTGATATAAAAGAAAGTAGGATGGGTCGAAAATGATAGATAGCAGAAATGCAAAAGGGGAAGGAGCTCAAAAACATGTAAGGTTTATATTAGGAATCTCTGTTACAAGCACTACTCTTCAAACTTCAACTTTCTTACTCAGTCTTGACTTGAGGTTTCGCAAAAGTTGTGCAAATGGAGCAAGTAAAGGACGAGAGACTGGGAGGTAGACGACTCAAAAATTGTGCAATTCCTTGACCAGATATATGACCGACATGGCCATGTCATGGTCATGACATGACATGGTCATCAATATCGTTATTATTTAGAGATTCATGAGTATGAGATGAAGAATTCTAATCACCATAATATGATATCATTTGTGTTTAAAAAAATCAAATTAACATGAAGTTTTGATGGTTTAAATATTATTTTCAAATCACAAAAAATACCACTATTTACCTATACATGCATTTTGCTACTATAGCTTACAAAATATAATTTATTCGACAACAATTTTCAATGACATATTTATACCTGTGCATGGCTCGGGTTATTTATTCTAGTTAGTATAAAAGCTGTGAACATTAACTACGAAATATTCATTTATATAACGATTTATCATCAGATTATGCATTAAGCACCATGTGACTGAAGCAGGAACCTAAACGAAGAAGATTGATCTTAACTGCATTCAAATAATACATGTTCTTCTTCTAACGTGGTCTTATCTTCAACAACTGATACCCAACTTTCTGCAACTCTGGAAACTCTTCCTTCCGAAATCTCCACTAAAGTAAAGGCTCTTGTTGTACCTATAGCCTTTGGTGAGGAAATAGCACTTTCATCCTCAAAGTTTCTCTTGTCTTCATCACCCAGCCTTTTGACCCTTGGAACAATGGCCCCATTCAAGTATATGGTGTTGTCTGGGCCAACAACAATCATTTTCCTAAAGCCTTTGCCAAAAGCCAACTCTTTGTGCATGTGACCGAACACTACCAATGGAATAGATACGTGATTGTTCTCTTTAAGCAAGGATATTGCATGCGCTAGATCTGTTGTAAAAACATAATAAACAAGGATAAAATTAGAATCCCGTTTTTGCTATGTTTGCATTATCTCCACCACAGTTGCATCTTATGGTGCAGTTCCACCAAAACAGAAAGAGAAATACTGAAAAGTACGAAACAAAAAGCTAAGAAGCACATGTCAAGCTTTGTTTTTAACACCCATATTGGGATGTATTTTTCAAAAACAGTTATATTCTTACATTTCGTTTATGTTTCCTTTGTACCAAATATTATTGCTCAAACATAAAAGGCCAGGCAAATCACTACACTAATTTGACACTAGGGAAGAACATACACAGCCATTAGAAATGAAAGAACCAATTAGGGGGGAAGGGGGGGGGGGGATTCGGCCTTGACAGTCGACATGATTTTACGACCGCCTAAAGAAAAATATTTTTAAATAACAGTCCAAGCTCCAGTAGATATTACCTGGGTCACCATGATCACCTGCAACCTCATATTCCCAATCTTTTCCACATATATCATTGAAACCAGAACCAAGGCCTACAGAAAGAAAATTTCGAAGTTCATTTTTTGCATTTGACGTGACAGACCAGAACGAACAGAGATGTGTTGCAGGTTAACCTGTGGGTCCATTGTGTGCAAGTAATATAAGAAAATGATCCTCTGGTGTACCAAGAGAAGCTTTCTGGATTTTTTTGGCACTCCCATCCGTGTCTCTGACTCCATATCTAAGAGAAATTTCAAATTTGATATAATCGGTTTAGAGCTAAAATGGATACTCTAATACTGGTAAAACACCACATAGCAGGATCTTCTTGAAAAGTAAGAAAGGCCACCTATCTTTACTCTGGCTGTAGCTAATGCATTATGAGAACAGTGGATAGTAAAATCAGCTAGTTGGGGACTACTAGATATGCGAAATACATTAGAAGAGAGAAAGGTAAGTAGATAACATTACTGACTATTCCAAAAAATTATACAACGCTCTTACCAAGTTCTCACATAATTAGAGCATATAAATGAACTTGACTCTTTTTTGTTGGCATCAAACACAAAAAGATGGAAAGCTTAAAACATCAAATAGACATTTGAGCCTTTTGAGAATCAAATTGTCTATAAAACACACCTTGCAGAAAGAAGCTTTTTTCGGAATAATGGTTTACCCCCGCAAGAAAATGGTCGTCCACCAACAACACTTACTTTTATTAGAGGGAAGTCTAAACGTTGATAGGCCACGTGCTCCTTGCCAAGGCTGAGTTTTACAGTAATACATTCATTTATCAATAAAGTTTCCAAGTCTATAAAAATAAAACATTAAGAGTGAACATTTCACTTAATTGAGAAATGTGTCAATTTAGGCTTTTAACTAATCAACTCCTCCTAGGGAATTGGGATAAATGGCCCGTTTTCTTTTGATAATTTTTTAACAAATTAATTCCCCACAGCATTATATATTAATATCAGCAGCTCATAGTAACAAGAAATATGTTTTCATCAGGAATATACTCAAAAAAAAAATAACAACATCAGGAATACACTCAACTACTCATAAGGTAAGAAATAAAAATGTTGAATATGCATTAAGTCACACTAACAGATCAGAGAAGAAATTCCTAAAGTGAATTAAATCCTTAGATCTTACCATTCTAATTGAAGCTGAACTTTATCCTTCTCTCTACATTAAAACCGAAGTGTTAGTTTAAAATTGGACTAGAAATCAGCACTTGCAAGTTTTAACAAACACTAACTGGAAAGAAAAAAACTTCAAATCAATTATTCAATTACACACAGACAAACTGAATACTCCCACGGAGGTTAAATGGATGGAATTGTTGGTCTCTGGATATGTGTGTGTGCAGGTGCTTATTCCTTTTGGGGGAGAGGGTAGGTCTGTGTGTCAGAGTGTGTGTCAGAGTGTGTATAAGATACCTGCTTGTTCACAATGTATTGTACCCCATCTATCTCTTTTTTTTTATAAAGGAAATCCTATATTCCTATTACGTCTTGTGGAAGAAGATAACGACATGAAGCTCTCCACTATGTAAATTTAACCACACAAAGTATCACAATGGTTACAGGACAAACGTAAACTTCACCTTTCAGAAAACTGTCTAGTAAACCAAGAATCATGGTTTCCCAATATAACTGCTTTAGCAAATTCAAGATTTGCAATACTCCGAACGACTTCAACATTTTCATCACCAAAATCACCTAATGAAATTCAATTTGGGATAGTTGAAAAAGGATGTAAACAATAAGAGAAGGATAAATCACAGAATTAAAAATTATAATAAATCTTAAAAGCTATAAAGTGGAAACAAGGAGCACTTGTGACTTATAAGTATTTAGATGCGCAACTGAGCAATGCCATGGCATTCAACTTTCAATATGGACGCAGGAAATTTTGTAGGTGTGCACCAGCTATTTCCCCACCCATTAGAATAGGCATGAGGAACCAAAGGCACTTAAATGCATTTAAGAAAAATCACCACTGTAAGACAGGTTGATCAGCAGTAACAAGGAGCCTTGCCTGTAAACAGCACCAAATCTGGCTGCACTTCAACATAGGTCTAGATTAGATTTGATGTATCAGATTCAGATATACATCTGCATGCTTTTTAAATAGGTTCATAATATAAATTGACATAATAGAAACTAACTGTGTAAACCATACATGAATAATTCAGAACACACAAATGACACAGTTCCATTCTTTATAAGCTTATCTATCACCAATGTTTGCACGCCACTTTGTTTGGAACGGGTAAAAAAGAAGAAACCGATTTTGGGAAATTGAAAATTCAGAGTGAAAGGCATACTATCTAGTATGGAATTGGGAGAAATGTAGCAGGAATCTAAATGAGGAGCATTGAACCTTAATTCCACCGCAATCAATCACTCAAAATTTTAAGAAAAAAACCAAGTTTATAGAATTGTTGACTGTACATTATATTCTGAAACATCAACTCACGAGAAATTAATGGCAGATGTATATGCAATATCATAATCTTCTCTGCACTTTCATTCTCCTTGTTTATGGATTATTTGGTTACAAAAGAAAACAAAAGAAAGACCACCAACAAACTAAGAGCCCTAAGACCTTACAAATGAGGTTCCTATGGCATTAGCCAGAAGATAATCATCCATGGCCGAAGGAGGCATATCAATTCTGATTAAGGGCTCTTTGCACCTGGCACCCAGCTTAGCTAGAAAAACTGCACTCTGGTTACGTGACCCCAATCAAAATATGAAGGAAAAAAAATTACAATTTTTCATTTTGAATCCCCTTAAGTTTATTGCTTCAATTTTTTCCCTTCTCACGTAGCTTTGGGATTACTCTTAAGGCTCTGTTTGGCGCGTCCCATCCGCCAGCAGATAGCAGATGAAAGTAGCGGATGAAACTAGTGGGTGAATAGTACACGTGTTTGGTAAGCACTAGCGTTTAGCATTTTTCGGGTAGTGTTTAGCGTATGAAAAAATGCTACTTAAATCTTTAACTAAGATTTAAGCTTAAATACCATCCTTTTGCAACCCTTCTATATCAAGCAAGAGGACGATTGAGTGAATAGCTTAATCAAGCATTTATGCTTAATGAGCACTCACCAAATGTCCACTGTTATTACTTGTGCCATGGCCAAGTGGCAGAAGAAAATAGGAATTTCAAAATATTTGTATCTTAGTAAAACATAAAATTAAACTGAAATATGCTTATCCATTTACCACCAATTTGGCAATCTCTAATAGACTCCGAGACATCCATCTACTTTCTAGCATGACAATATATATAATTGGCTGACTCGTAATAACCAACGATTAACTTATGGCATACAAATCTTATTTTATGAATATGATTATTTCTAATTTAGGGTTGAGGCCACAACTCACCAAGGATTGAATCAAATCGCACACGTGTTGTCAACAGAACATAATCAATAAATGCAAAAAAATGTATCATCAACAGGGAATAATAATGGAAAAAATGAGAATTGGAGAAAAGTACCTGCAGGAGCTCAAGTGCTCTCGAGTCTTCTTCGAAGTTCCAGTAGTCATGCTTCAGAAAATTAGCGAGGTTTCAGTGAAGATAATTCTGGAGTGAAGAAGAGTGTTGAAATGTAAAGAGAGTTTACCACATCGCCGACGACGGCAATTCGAACAGACGAAGACGCGGCCATTGAAGAGCGAGAGGGGTAGCGCTTCTTGGAGCTTAGACAACGGTTTAAGGGAAATATGGTAGGCGCGTGAATACACGTGCACAACATATGAAAATGAATATGAATGAATCGACAAGCTTTGACTCTAACAGATATACAAGATTTCCTCAAAGAATCAGAAAAAAATTAAGAGTAAAGGCCCAAATTCGTCTCAGACAATTTTTTCCTGCGACGAATTCGTCCTGACAATTTTTTCGGGACACATTGGTCCCAGATAATTCCAAAACGGGACATGTTAGTCCCTCCATCCATTTTGACGTTGCCAGCACATCCAACGTCTCCTTCGTGACACGTTAAGTGCCACGTGTCACGTTAAATGTCACGCAAGTGTTTATTTTGGGACAAATAAGTCTCTAATTTTACAAATTTGAAAAGGGGACAAATCAGTCCCTGACTTTTTTGGAAAGGGGACAAATCAATCCTTGAAGTGGTCTTCAACCTCAAACCGTGGTTTCTGAAACCAGAAACCAGTTTTCGCCATTGAAGGAGAGAATGACGCAGAAAACTGGTTTCATAACAAAAATAAAAAATTTCGGTTCATCTTCTTCAAAAATGAAACCGAGAACTTCATTGTCTAGATCATTCAGATCTTCAATCTTCATCTACAGCAATCAAAACAACATACTCATATCCAAATTTTCAAAAGCAAGACGAAAACGAAAACCCATATCTTGAGCAGAAACAAAACAAAACGAAAATAAAAATTATCGAACAGAGAAGAAGAGAAATTTAGGAAGAAGAAGAAGTCATTTAATCGCCAACATCATCTCAGATCTGTTATCAGAAATCGTCAAACTTCAATCTTCAAAAACCCAAAATCTTCAATCTCCAAGAAACCAAATCTTACCTGAAACCCTGCATCTTCAATCTTCGAAAACAAAATGAAATCGGAAAACGAAATTGTAAATTTGGAATCACAAGGGAGAAGAAGTGAAATTAGGGAAGAAGTAGATGAAGGTGCATAGAGAAAGGGGAAAATTGGTTTCTGGTTTCAGGGACTGGCTTATGGTTTCAGGGACTGGTTTTAGGGACTGATTTGTCCCATTTCCAAAAAAGTCAGGGACTGATTTGTCCCCTTTTTAAATTTGTAAAGTCAGAGACTTATTTGTCCCAAAATAAACACTTGCGTGACATTTAACGTGACATGTGGCACGTTAAAATGTGCTGGCAACGTCAAAATGGATGGAGAAACTAACGTGTCCCATTTTAGAATTTCCAGAGACCAATGTGTCCTAAAAAATTTGTCAGGGCCGAATTCGTCTCGCGAAAAAATTGTCAGAGACGAATTGGGGCCTTTACTCAAAAATTAAATCATCAAAGCAGACATTTTGTACCCTAGAAAGTCTAATGCATTTGTACCTAACTAACTATCTTTTTTTTACTCAAAAGTACCTTACCACCTATAGTCCCTATTTGTCAAAAAAAATCCTATAGTCCCTAAAAAATAAAAATTAGGAACTAAAAATGCATTTGATCTCTAAATGTGTTTTTTATTTGTTATTTTGATTCTCGATATCAATTAATTCAAACTCGAGACCTTAGGTGGAATCCGAACCTAATTACCGCATGTGCATACGCACGGGTAACATCTCGTTCTTTTGATTTTGTTTGTATTCAGGAAACAAAGAGGGAGGTGTTGGTTGATAATCAGATTGGTATGCTTTGGGGAAATCGACCGTTCCAGTGGGTCCATCAACCTTCTCGAGGTTCATCTGGAGGTATTTGTGTACGTGGCTAGAAGGGGCTTGTGTAGTTTCGTCCCATTTTTTTGGTTTCGGTGTTCTTGGTGTTAGCACAACCATCTGGGGCTTTACAGTGCACGTGGTGAACGTTTATGCTCCTTGCTCAACGGTGGGGAAACGAAGGGTGTGGGCAGAGTTGTTAGCGATCAAGCAAAGCATAGGGAGTGGTGAATGGTATATCGTTGGCGACTTCAACGCAATGGTCTAATCTTCTGCGAGAAAGGGTAGGAGTGGCGACCATTCAGGTATTGAGATGGACGATTTCAATAGTTTTATAGTGGATATGGATCTTGTGGATGTTTCGGTACTAGGAAAGAAGTTCTCTCGGTTTTGTTCTGATGGATTATCTATGAGCGGATTAGACAGGTTTTTGTTATCGGAAGGACTTATATCTGAGTGGGGGATGTCAGTGGATTGGGAGCAGAGACATCTCCGATCATTCGCCTATTTGGCTCATCCGGTCTATTTCAGATTGGTCCCTAAGCCGTTTCGTTTTCTTAATGTGTGGCTGGAGCACCCTGATTTTCTGCCTTTTTTTTCAACAGTGTTGGAATAGCTACAACATTTCAGACTTCAAAGCTTTCGTCATCAAAGAAAAATTGAAGCTGCTGAGAAACAACATCCGAGCGTAGAATAAAGAGGTCTTTGGTAAAGTGGACTTGAATATTGAAAAATTGGTTCGGGACTTGAACTCTCTTGATGATATTTTATGTGAAGGGTGGGATGAAGGGGTGGTAATGAATAGAAAATAAGTATCAGCAGAGCTTTGGAAAGAGATACGCGTGAAAGAATCCATTTTAGCTCAAAAATCTAGAGCTAGGTGGATAAAGGAAGGCGACATGAATTCTAAATACTTTAACTCTTTAATGAGGCTTAGAAGAAGAAGATGCAATGTTACGATACTCAATTAGTCAGGGGAGTTAGTGGAAGATGTAGATGAGGTGAAGCTCTATGTTAAAAATCACTTCGCGAAGTGTTTCTCTGAGGTTAGTTACAAGAGACCGACTTTGGGGGGCCTGAACTTCAACAAGGTTTCATCAGGTGATTCAGATTTGCTAACACAATCTTTTTGAGGAAGAAATAAGGATGGGAGTGTGGGATTGTGATGGAGATAAGAGCCCGGGACCGAATGGGTTTAACTTCAAATTTTTAAAGCTTTGTTAGAATGTGGTGAAAGAAGACGTGGTTGGATTCTTCAACGACTTTTACAATAACTCTTTTGTTCCAAAGGCGATTTTAGCGTCATTTATAGCATTGGTGCCAAAGAATGACAACCCTAAGGTTTGGGGGAATTCCGGCCTATTTGCTTAATTGGATGTCTTTACAAAATTTTGTCGAAGGTGTTGGCTAGTAGGATCAAAAAGGTGTTGCCTAGCATCATTGCGCGTCAACAATCAGCATTCATTGGGGGGCGTCAAGTTCTAGATGGAGTGGTGGTGGTTAATGAGTTGGTGGACTATGCTAAGCGAAGCACAGAAGAATGCTTAATGTTTAAAGTTGACTTTGAGAAAACTTACGACTCTATTTCATGGGATTTTCTTATCTACATGTTACAAAGAATGGGTTTCCCTCCTCGTTGGATCTCTTGGATGAAATCGTGTATTTGTACTAGCTCTATGTCGGTTCTAGTCAATGGTAGTCCAACTCAAGATTTCAAAGTTCACCGTGGCTTAAGGCAAGGTGACCCTTTATCTCCCTTTCTTTTTTTAATTGCAGCAGAAGGTTTGACGGCATTGTCATACCCCAATTTTGTCCAGCTTAGATCAAAACCCTAATTTTCCACAAAAATAAATAAGTTGAGGAGTGAGAAGCATTATGCATTGCATTTTGGGTCTTAGAAGTCATTCCAAGGTCTTTAAAGTCATTTTTAGGGTTGGAATGCACTTGTTAAGCAAATTAGGGTTTTAGGGTCAAAAAGGGCATTTTGGTCATTTTTCGTAAAAAGATGATTTTCTCGCAAAAAATGCACATCCACAAAAAGTACATTTTTATTCTATCAAGGATAATTTTTGTACAATTTTTTTAGAAAGAAAACCCTAGTCAAAATAATTAAAAATGTATTTTTTCCATTTTTAGTGGATAGAAAAATAAAAAGGACCATTAAATATTCCTCAATTCTTAAGTGACAATTTTTATTGTCATGGGTGACTAGAGGGAATATTTTATGGTGCCCAAAAACATGTGCCACATTTTCAATAGTTGCATTCCCATTATTTCCCATGCCCAAAATTTCAAATTCAAAAAAAACTCAAAAAATGGAAGTGTCCTCAATAAGACAAAATGTACTATTTTGTGCAAGCTTGCATCTTTTTTCCTTCCCTCCTCATGGCTGCGAATTCCAGCCCATTTTTACCTCATTTTGTGTTTCTTCATGCCCTTAATCCATGTGAGTTGTACTCCTAGCCATTGATTAAAATTCTAGATCAAATCCTAGGCTACAACTATGTGCAAATTGACCTAATTGCCCCCAACAATTTTTGTGTACAAAAAACTCTTCAATTTCATATGACACCAGCTCATTCCCTTCCATTTGTGCTTTCTCATTGTCCCTAATCCATGTGCATTGCAATCTTGGCCCTTGATTCAAATTCTATCTCAAATCTCAATGGTTGGCAAAAGCACAATGTCCTATATACCCTTAATTTTGCACCTCATATAAAACCCAAAAATAAGAAACCAAAGGGGGGGATTCTCATTTTACCCTAGCACACAATCAGATCACAATTCCTCTCCTCCTCCCCTCTCAAACCCAAGACCACCTCCCACCATTTCCACCACCAATTCTTCAATTTTCAACCATCCAAACTTCATTATTCTTGATTCCTACACTAGATCCACTTCTAATCTTGCATTATCTTCAAAGTTCATCATCAAATCCTTCAATATCAAGTGATTTTCGTGGGATTCAAGAGGAGGTTCAAGTGTTCTTGGTTTCTATTTTGATCTTCTTCTTCATTTCAAGCAAGATCTAGAGGTAAGCTCACAAACTCTTGCATTTTCTTTAATTTTCATTATGTAATCTCTCTTCTCCTCATCTCAACTCCTTCATATATTGTTGTTGATGCTTTGAGGAGCCATCTCAAACATTATTGACAAGCACTTAGGGAGGCTTGGGTGTTTGAGGTGGCTCCTTGGCTTTGAAGGAATTGTTCTTGTGTCTTCTTGCATTTTATTGTATTTTAAACCTTGTTGGTATAATTTTCATCAAATGAAAACCCATTCTCATGCCCATTTTGCTAGTTTTGTTTCCTTTGATTTCGCGTGAATAAATGCATGATTTGGTTGATGTTTGTCTTAGGAACTTGCATGATAGATTAGGTCCTCTTCTTTTGTGTTGTTTTGTGTGTTAATTTGTCAATTTTTGCATGAAATAAGTTGATGATTCCATGCTTGTATGCATTCGGCCATGACTAGGGTTTTTACCCCTTTGATTGCTTGAAGATTGTCATTTTGATTGTGGTTGAGTATGTAATACCCCAATTTTGTCCGCCCAAGTCAAAAAAAACATTTTTTAGAAAAATTGAAAACCCTTCACATTTCTAATAAATTTAAATAAATAAGGGCAGCTATTACACCCTAATTTTGTCCGGCTAATTTAACATTTACTAGAAAATCCAAAATATTGTTTGTTATGATGTTTGTCGTTGACACGTGTCATTGGATGCTTGTTAGCGGTTTTACGTCATTGTTTTTATTATTAGTGGAACTTATCTCCTTTTTATCATTAGCACTTTAATTTTAATCTTAATTTTATTTCTGATTATTTTTATTACAAGATTATACAATATAAAATAAAGAATAGAAACAGGTTTACAATATTTTTGATCCACATGGATTTTGATTACAAAGATGAATAAAATGCAAAAAGGGTAATACAAAATTGCAAAAAAAAATATACAAGAAAAGTAAAAAAGGATGCAGTAGCCGTTGCATCTCTCTCTTTGCTCCACTAGCTTGGTTGGTTCTATTAGAAAGAAACCAAGACCACTTTCTATTTGTTTCTAGCTTATCCCATTTTCAGCTCTTGACTGAAACACTACACACAGCTCCAAGCAAGGCATGCCTCTGCTCCCATGCTCTGCCCCATCTGCTCTATGTCCTGTCACAGTAAAATAAGAACCAAATAAGCCAGTCAAACATAACAACAAATCGTGGAGGAGGGAAATTTGTGCTGAGAGCACTTTATACACCAAAGCATGAAATGTTTGAACAAATACAAAACTGGGGTGCAGAGAAAATGGACTTGACAGTGCAAAACTCTATACAATTTTTGGCTATAAATACAACACCCACCAGATTCATATAAAAGGAGGAGAGTGGCAGCAACAACGAAAAAAACTCATAAACAGATACAGAGAGCAATTCACAGACAGCAACATATGCACACTCAGAGCAATTCACAAAAATAAAACAGCAAACACAGCAAACACAGACACACAGAGACAATAGAAGCAGTAGACCAAAAGCAGAGAGGTCGATTGCTTTTGTTATTTAATCAGAGGTTTGCAATTCAGAAAGCTAGGTCAGTTCCTCCAAATTCGTTTTATCACATTTTTATTAACGTCAGAATTATTAACATGTGTTAAATCAGTTTTTATGATTTCGTTTGATCTGTTTGTTGTTTGTAATATGATAGAACTGAAATAGGATGAACATAGGAGCTTCATATTTAAAAAATAAATGACAAAGGCTGAAAGGGGCTGGAACTAATCTGTTCACTGTTTTTTTAAGAACACAAAAAACATAATGCAGAGAAGGGGAGTTTGAGACAGTGAGAGGAAATGAAAGAGAAAAGAGTGAAATTGTACCTCCGGCCACCGTTCACGGTGGCCGCCGCCGTAGCCTCGCCTTGAACCACTGTACCTCGCCGGCAACCACCCACAGAACCACCGTGTAGGCCCCAAACCACCACATCACAAGTCAGCTACCAACAAAACCGCCGTCAACCACCCACAGACACAGCAACCACCGTGCCCCGCCGTCAACCTCCGCCTCAGCCACCCTTAATCACCGTACGGCCTCCCCCCCTCACTCACTACGAACCACAGCCCCCTCTTCCACCCACGAACGGCCGAGCCATCCCCGTCACCGATCCACTCCAACCACCACCGCTTCGCACCGCCTCACGCCACCCAACGACCCTCCTCCTCGCGACCAACTCCTCCACCCACAGTACGATCAGTCACCACCCACGAAACCACCACAGCGCCACCACGAAGCCAACATCGCGAGCCACAACCGCACCACCGTCTCCATCCCCTTCGTTTTCAGTTCGCCATCGGTATAGGAGAGAGAGAGGGGTTGAAACCGCGCTGTGGGGAAGAGAGAAAAATGGGTTTGGAGAGAAAGAAAGGCGAAGCCATGGTGGAGAGGAAGGATGAAACGGTGTGAGGGGAGAGGGAGGAGTTCGCACGGCGCATTGAGGAGAGAAAGGAAAATTTTTAGGGTTTTGGTTATTTTGGGGTGGGGCGCCGCGGAGAAGAGGAAAGTGAAGAACTAGGGTTTCCTCTTATGTTAAGTATTTATAGTATAAACAGCAAGGGCATTTTCGTACTTTCACTTTTTTTATTTTTCAGATTACAACTCACACCCCACGGTTTACTTCGCGCGCCACCCCCTCGCAAGCCCACGATTTCTTTTTTTGTTTGAAGCGCAGCCCAGCTTACAAAAACCAGCTGGGCTTACTGTTTACACTCCATTTTTAATAATACAGCCCTCCTGCCACTTGCACCCCCCATTTTACTACTGCACCTCCCTGTTTCTTTTTTCTTAAATTTTGTTTCTTTTCCCCTAAATAAACTTATTTATTTTTTTTCTTTTTTCACAAACCTTTTTTTCCAATGATGGATAAATGTTTCCCCGAACGAAAATCAATCCAATTGCAAATTCCTTTTATCACGACGTTCTCTCCAATTAAAACCAACGAAGACACTTTTCAAAAACAAATCTTTTCAAACAAAACTAATCATCACTAATGATCACTCGCGCCGTTGCCGTTTGATTGTGGGTGATGATTTCATTTCTGTGGGAGCTAGTAGTGTGGCCACTCTAAACCGTTGTTGTTTGGTCCTCACAAACGCTCTCCTTCAATTGCGAAAACCTTTTCAATGCTCAAAATAAAAACCGATTATCATTAATCATCACTCGCGCCGTTGCCGTTTGGTCGTTAATGATAATTCATTTTCATAAGAGTTAGTAGCGCGACCACTCTAAATCGTTGTTGTTTGGTCACTGCGAACGCTCAACCCCTTTGCGAAAAACTCCAAAAAGATTAAAAAACAAAAACCCTTTTCCAGGACAAACAAGAACTACGTAGCTTTGAATTCTCCATCGCACCAGGAGATACGTAGGAGCGAGAGGCTAACTCTCGTCAAGCGCCAAAAATAAAAATTTTCATTAAGTCTTTTCATTCTCTCTTCGAAAAAGGGGCAAATTTAAGTATTTTCCAAATCAGCACTTAAAACCACACGTTTAATTAAAGGTTCCCTTTCGGTAGAAAGGAGGCGTGGGGTGCTAAAACCTTCCCCATGCCTAACCGACCCCCGAACCCAAATCTTCCGGTTTTCCAAAAGGCCATCCGCTTTCCAAAAAGGTTTTTCTTCAATATTTTCCTTATAAAAAATATTGGTGGCGACTTCATTGATTTTTTTTTAAAAAAGTTGTAAACGAAGAAAGATTCCCTCAGGGACTTTTTCGGGCGCAACAGCTGGCGACTTCACTGGGGACTTTTCTTTTTTAAGTGGGTCAAGCCTAACTAATTAAGATGTGTGGTTTAATGTATTATCGATGTGATTTGGATACTTTGTTACTTATATCCCTTTTCGGTTTGCTCTTCTTGTCATGTTGCGTGCATGTGCATTTGCTTTCTCTCCTTCCATGTTTATTTTTCCTCGTCTTTGCTTATGTGCTTAGTACCTTCATGCTTTTCCTCCCCATCTTGTTATGTTCCTCTCTTCTTGGCCCCCTTTCTTGAGGTAAGCAAAGCACTTGATTATTGTTGAAACCCTAGGCTAGCTTATTTGATATTGAACCCTAGTGTAGACAACACGTTATCGCTTGCTATTGTTTGGACTGTTCTGGGTTTTCCTTCGCAGGTGGGGTATATGTGGGTAGTTTTAGGCGGTATGTCCCCGCTACACACACTCACCCCCTTATGATTATGAGCTTTGAGAGAGGCCTAAAACCCAAGGTCTGAAAAACACCTAGGAGAGTGGAAACGAGTAGTGACTGCCAATTGGACCGATGTCCTTCTGCTCTCACGAAAGTTTCAGCCAGAGTATGCTCTTTATGGTACCTCACACCAGATGGCATTCCATCGTTGTGGGTGTTATCATAAAAGAGACTTAGCTCTGGTAGCCTTTGCGAGGGAGTGAATAGAGCCACATGGGAGGATTACCCTTTAAATTGCCCTAGATCGTAGGTCTCACCCCTTTTTAGGTCACAAGGGCTTTCCAAATTGTGTGCTGCATTGTAAGCTAGGCACGTTTTCAAAAAGAAAAGGAGATTTTTCGAAAAAAGGAGAAAATAGAGAAAGAGTTGCCGTTGTAACCTTTCTTTCGCCGGTCTGTACGAAGTGACATATGAACCACTTTATTTTAAAAAAAAAAGAGGGAGTGAAAGAGTTACCGCTGTAGCCTTTCTCATACCGGTCCATATGAAATAACGTACGACCCGCATTTTCCAAAAAAAACTTGAATCACTGCCAATAAGGACTGGTCTCTGAGTTACATAGACATAGAACATCATCATCATTTACACATCATCCTTTGCATAAAACATACATTTTCGATAATTTTCGCATGCATCTTTGCATTTCATCATGGTTTGCTTGCCGAGAACCCCAAGTAATGAGAAATTTTTGTCATAGATACGGCATGGAATCTAGAAGGGAAACGGTGTATACTCCAAGGTACCCCGTTGTAAACAAGGTAGATGTGACTAGTCTGAAAAAATGTGTTGACCTGATGGGACCTATTGAAAGGGGATCGTTTGACAATGCTTATGGGAACCTCCGGAAGTTGTTGTTGCTAGAGGTGCAGACTGAGGCTATCGCGGCTTTGAGTAGATTCTATGACCCAGAAATCAGGTGCTTTCTTTTCAAAAATTTCCAAATGGCCCCCACATTGGAGGAATATCAGCAGATTTTGGGTTTCACTCAGACAGAAGTTGTCCCCTACCGGTATCAAGAACAGTACTACACAGATGAGGGGTTCGCTGCATTATTGCAAGTGAGTGTAGAGGATCTAAAGCTCCAAAAGCAGAAGAGAAACAATGTGATAGGTTTCCCGCAGAGCTACCTTGAAGGTTTAATGGGAGCCTATGCTAGAAGTAAAAATTGGGTTGTCTTCAAGCAAGTTTTGGCCTTAGCAATTTTTGGGGTTGTTCTCTTTCCGCAGATTGAGAGGTATGTGGATGTGACCGTTATTGGTATTTTCCTAGCTTTTCAAAATAGGAAGAGCCCCATTAATCCAATTCCCGCCATCCTTGCTGACACTTATTCTGCTTTTACTCATCATTGTGACTTGAGAAGGAAGAAAATCTCTTGCTCTTCTCACCTGTTGTATGCGTGGCTTCTCATTCATGCCTTCACCAACCCAACACGAGTGGAAAAGTTGATTAGTTACGCTGTAACTTGTGAGGTGAAAGCTATGAGCATTCAAGAGTGGATCCAGTTTCTAGGGGGTCTAGATGAGCACTCAATCCGTTGGTATCTCTCATCTTGCTGGGAAGATAGGCCTAAGGTAGTCTTCCGCTGTGGTGGTTTCCAAAATGTCCCGCTAATGGGCACTAAGGGATGCATCAACTACAACCCGTCTCTGACTCTGAGGCAATTAGGGTATCCGATGAGGAATTCGCCTACTGAAGAGATGATATTCCCGCTTTACATCTATGAATGAGGACCAAAAGATGACAGTTTGCTTAGAAAGGTCTTGCAAGCCTGGAGTACGGTGGTTCGCATGGGAAAAGTAGAGCTCGCTCAGAGGACTAGTGGTATCACCTTCACTCAGTGGCTCGGAAAAAGGATCCAGAATGTTCAACTGCCTTACCAAAAAGAGTTGCGAGTCGAGAGGGAAGTAGTAGACGCCAGTGCCCCTGTTGTCGAAGAATTAGGCGAAGTTAAGTTGGCTCTGATGAAGGCAGAGGAAGAGAAGAAATCTTTGCAAGCTGAGATAGAGAAGATGGCTCTGAAGAACAAGAGGTTGAAAGAAGAAAATGCCCCGAAGTCTGCTACCATTGAGAGTTTCAGTCAGAGACTAAAAGGGGAAGAGGAGAGCAAGTTAGAAGTTCAAAGGTATCTGCAAGGAGCCAAGGAGGAAATCAAGAGACGAAGCTTGAAAGAGAAGAAGGCCCTGGAAGAAGCCAATCAGTGGAAAGAGTTATGGGATGAAGCAAAAATGGAAGAGAGAACGGCGAAAAGCTTGCTTGCCAAGTCAAAGAGAGAATCCCGCATGTTACAAGCTGAATGGGAGAGTAAGTTAGACAGTGTTGTGCAAGAGAGAGACTCTTTTGAGAACATCCTCAGGGAATATCAGCGGGCCCTAAGAGCAGAGCAAGAGGATTCTGACGAGTTGAAGGAGCGTCTTTGTCACATCAGTGATGCGTACCGGCAAGTGAGGGATGAAAGTCAGTATTGGGAACATCGCTATGTTGAGCTGCTCGGTAGAATTGAAGAGCAGGCAGTCATCATAGAGCTGAGGGATGAGGTTCAACACTGGAAGGGTAGGTTCTCCAAGCTATCAGAATCGGTCAACCAGGCTCTTGCGGATATGCCCAGGAGATTAAGAAAAGCCGAAACTGAGATGTATCCCCTCAATACCCCGCTTGAGGTGTACAAATATGTGGAGTACTGCAGAGCCCTAGTTGAGGAAGCCAAAGAAAAAGTCGGAAGTACCTCTGCCAACAACAAAAGGAAAAGGAGTGGAAATGTCAAAGCTCTTTGTATTTGAGCTTCTTTATTGTAATTTTCCATTTTGTTTTATTGTACCTTTCCTTTTTCAATCATTGTATCAGAATGTCGTACTCAGATTTTGAAGTATTTTGTTTAAATACACCCGTTTCGCTTCCAGATTCCAATTTCAGTATGATCCAAAGGAAGTGATATAACAAAAATAATCAAAGATTTACTCGCGTATCTATGACAAGACATAATACACTGCGATTCTCGGCAAGACAAACTAAACGCGCATTCGTTCACATTGCATTCATTTATTCGTTCTTGTGTTCATAAACGTGTTCCGTCAACAGAAAATTAGGCAAGCTGGTTAATCATCGCTATTGGACACGTCTGCAAGCAAGAAGCATGGAAAACAATCAAGCCAATCTTGATCAGAACGATCCGCAGCCACATCAGGATGACGGAATCCCAGGAGGTCCGGATCCTAATGATCAGGGTCAGCATGGTCAGAATCAGGGGAATCAAGTCATTCAAGCTGAGATGGAAGTCCTAAAGGCTCAAATGGCGGAGGTCATAAGAGTGCTAAGTGCCTTAAGAGATGTTGGCACAACTGAAACTGCTGTCGCTGGGACGAACAATCCTCCTCCCCTTCCTGGGTCTGGGATCTCTCAAACCCTTCAAGCTGCGCAATGGCCTCCCTACGGTCTCCCACTGGGCTATACGCCTCCTGCTGCTGATGCAAACCCTGGAAGAGATCCTTCGGGAACCACGGGGCACGCTCAGCCTAATACCATTGTGAATGAGGTTGGAACAGGGACGCATCAAGCCCAGATTCAGATCCCAATTCCTGTTATTACTCCAGGAACTCCGGCGGGTTTCAATTCACCAATAATGGTTCATCCACACGTACAGGGCCCAGTCCCTCAGAATATTGCTCACCGACACATGACCCCGGTCGTGGCGTCGATGAATAACCCTCACTATGGTGCCGGCGGTTTCCCACAGAATTACCCTGCCGAAGCTAGAAGTCAGTATCAAATGCTGGAAGAAAGATTGAGAGCTGTTGAAGGGGCAGGTTCCCGAGCCAGGAATGCCCACGAGTTGTGCTTGGTTCCTGATCTAGTCCTGCCACCCAAGTTCAAAGCACCAACTTTTGACAAATACAGAGGGACAACTTGCCCAGTCAGCCATGTGACAATGTACTGCCGAAAGATGACTGCCTACGCCCGTGATGATAACTTAATGATGCATTGCTTCCAAGAAAGTTTAGCCGGAGCTCCCCTCGACTGGTACATGCAGTTAGAGCCAACTAATATCCGTTGCTGGAAAGACATGGCGGATGCCTTCATGCGTCAATACCAGTATAACAATGATTTGGCTCCAGATAGAACTCAGCTACAATGCATGTCTAAGAGGGACAACGAGTCGTTCAAAGAGTATGCTCAGAGATGGCGGAACCTTGCGGCTCAAGTAAAACCCCCTCTGCTGGACAAAGAAATGGTCCACATGTTTATGGAAACCCTTCCTGCGGTGTATTATGATAGGCTGGTTGGTAGCGTAGCCTCAAACTTCTCTGAGATGGTGGTCACAGGGGAAAGAGTAGAGAATGGTATGCGGAGCGGAAGAATAGCTCAGGGCCCGGCACCTCCTGCCGGTCAAAAAAAGCCATTTTTATGGGTCTCATAAGAAGAAAGAAGGTGAAACTAATGCAGTCATCGGAGCCAGTGGTCCGTCGCACAGCAATCCATCGCAAGCTATTTCGGTTCCTCCTCAGGCACCGCTGGCACAGCCTTTTCAATCAAATTATCAGTACCGGAACTATAATGAAAGGAAGCCTGTTGTCTTCGACCCCATTCCCATGTCCTACACGGACTTGTTTAATTATCTCATCACCAACAAAATAATCAATACTCGTCAAATGAAGCCATATCAGCCTCCCTATCCCAGAGGGTACAACGCAAATGCCACCTGCGCCTTTCATTCTGGGGCAGTAGGTCATGTGGTGGAGGATTGTAAAGCATTCAAATATGTGGTGCAAGAATTACTCGATAAGAAAAGCATATCATTTCAACAACCCAATGTAGCCACCAATCCGTTGCCAGGGCATGGAGGATCTGCTATTAATGCCGTTGACCGTCAGGGGGGTCAGTGTTTGGTTAGAAAAGTTGATTGCATTCAGATGCCTTTGAATTTTATCCATGCTGAACTATGCCGTTTTGGTGTCATCAAAGAAGGTTGTGCTAGGAAAGACGCCTGTGATAATCCTCGCTGCATCGGGGCCTGTGAAAGTTTTAAACCAATTCTCCAAGATCTCTTAGACAGACACCTGGTCCAAGTGGGAATCCAGGAGAAAGAAGAAGGTGTATTTACCTTGCAATCAGGCAATGGAGGCTTCAGGAGACCAATTGAAATTCCCTGCAATCTGAATTCCAGCCTAGCTGTGACGAGACCCTCGACTGTTGTTATTCCAGTACCTGCTGCTGCCCCTAGTGGGGAGACTAGGATGACTCCATGGAGCTGCAATGTGCAAATGCAAGCGGAGGTCCCTAAAGGCACTCTAGATATAACAAACATTGCTGGAGGTAGTTGTATCACAAGGAGTGGAAGGTTGTATACTCCTGAAAACCTTAGAAGAGAGCAATCCAAGGGAACTGAAGAAAGGGCCCGTAAAGGAAAAGACAAGGAAGCTGTAGAAGTCAGGGATGTGTCGGGCAAAGAAGCTCAAGAATTCCTGAGAGTAATGAGACAGAGTGAATATCGGGTGGTAGACCAGCTGAATCAAACTCCATCCAAGATCTCAATGCTCTCTTTGCTGCTTAGTTCAGAGGCACATCGTGCTGCACTGCTAAAGGTCCTGAATGAAGCTCACGTCTCTCATGACATTACAGTAAACCAGCTTGATGGTATTGTTGGCAGTATTGTAGCCTCCAATTACGTGACCTTCTCAGACACTGAGCTGCCTCCGGCAGGAAAGAGTCATAATCAAGCTCATCACATCTCAGTCAAGTGTGGGGACCATATACTTGCCAGGGTGCTTATTGATAACGGTTCATCCTTGAATGTGCTGCCTAAGTCTACAATGGATAAGCTGGATGTAGACTGTTCATATCTGAAACCGAGCTCCACCTTGGTCAGGGCGTTTGATGGGTCAGTGAAGGAAGTTTTTGGAGAAGTGGAAATGCCGCTGCAGGTAGGCCCTGAAGTATTTTATGTCGTCTTTCAAGTGATGGACATCAATTCATCCTACAGTTGCCTGCTAGGACGTCCCTGGATACATGCGGCTGGGGCAGTGCCATCCTCGCTCCATCAGAAACTCAAGTTTGTGGCTAGGGGAAAACTGATAGTGATCTCCGGAGAGGAAGAAATATTGATAAATCGATCACCACCTGAATATTATGTGGAAGCAGCAGAAGAGTCCTTTGAGACTGCTTTCCAGGGATTGGAGATTTCAAACGCTGTCTTCGTCGAAGGAGAGCCTCGGTGGAAGCCTAAGTGGTCCAGGGCTGACATGATGACTGCAAAAGTGATGCTGGGACATGGGTATCAGATTGGTAAGGGCTTAGGAAAAGCTGCTCAAGGAATTGTAATGCCTATCCAGTTGAGGGGTAATATTGAGAGGTTCGGTGTTGGATACATCCCAAGTCTTGCTGATCGGGAGAGGCTGACATCTGACAGGAGGGAGAAATGGCTGGCCAAACTCAGAGGAAGGGCACCCAATCAGGAGAGAATAGTCCTCGCTAATCTTAAGGACAACTTCCGGAGTGCTGGTATGCTGAACCCTGACCAGGTTAATATGGTTGAAGAAGGATCAAGCTCAAGTGGCCGTGCTGAAGGTCTGGTGCGCTGCTGTGCGGTTGGAGAGAAGCTGCAAAACTGGGAGATCATGGATTTCCCCGTATTTTCCAATTTAAAGTAATTATCATTGTAATGCAGATCCCTCGGCTCTGCCCAAGGCCTTGGGATATTTCATTCGGGCACACATGTTTTCGTCGAAAATCATCAATCAATAAAGTGTTATTTTGAATTTTCAATAAAATTTCTGTCTTCATCTTTTATCTGTTTTGCTTTTTCTTTGTTTTTATTCGCCGCTCCATTCTAATGCAGATCAAAAATAAGCTCTGAAAATAATAATGCCCATAACTCATACTGTGATTTTGATTACCCGGTTAATCAAGCCGAGGAAGATGTTGAGAATGATTGGGATACTCCTCCAGAAATCATGAGAATGGTAGAACAAGAAGAAAAGGTCATCGAACCCCATGAGGAGTCTACAGAAATGGTCAATTTGGGTACTGAGGAAGACAGAAAAGAGATCAAGGTTGGTACCGCAATGGAGGATAAAGAACGCAAAAAGTTGATTCAGCTCCTGTTCGATTACGCTGACGTATTCGCATGGACATATCGGGACATGCCAGGGTTGAGCACAGATATTGTTGAACATAAATTGCCGGTGAAATCAGAGTGTCCCCCTGTGAAACAGAAGTTAAGGCGGATGAAGCCTGAAATGTCTTTGAAAATCAGGGATGAGGTCAAGAAACAGTTTGATGCAGGGTTCTTAGCTGTGGCAAAATATCCTGAGTGGGTAGCAAACATTGTCCCAGTCCCTAAGAAAGATGGGAAGGTCCGAATGTGTGTCGACTACCGTGACTTGAACAGAGCAAGCCCTAAAGATGACTTCCCTCTACCCCATATTGACGTTTTGGTGGACAGTACTGCTCAGCATTCGATGTTCTCCTTCATGGATGGATATTCAGGCTATAACCAGATCAAAATGGCTCCAGAGGATATGGAGAAAACCACCTTCATAACCCTTTGGGGAACTTTCTGTTACAAGGTCATGCCTTTCGGGTTGAGGAATGCCGGGGCAACCTACCAAAGAGCGATGGTAACCCTATTCCATGACATGATGCATAAGGAGATTGAAGTCTATGTGGATGACATGATTGCCAAATCAAAGACTGATGAAGAGCACGTGGTTAACCTGCAGAAGCTGTTCGAGCGTCTCAGAAAGTACAAACTCAGGTTGAACCCCTCTAAGTGCACCTTTGGGGTTAGGTCAGGGAAGCTGTTAGGGTTCATTGTTAGCCAGAAGGGAATTGAGGTAGACCCGGACAAAGTACGAGCAATCCTAGAGATGCCAGCACCTAAAACAGAGAAAGAAGTTCGTGGTTTCCTGGGAAGACTAAATTACATCTCTCGATTCATCTTCCAGTTGACTGCAACTTGCGAACCAATTTTCAAACTGCTGTGCAAAAACCAAGAGATGAAGTGGAATGATAAATGTCAAGAAGCATTTGAGAAAATCAAGGTGTATCTTCAAAATCCACCCGTCCTAATGCCACCTGTGTCTGGCAGGCCTCTCATCCTATACCTCACGGTGCTAGACAATTCTATGGGCTGCGTGCTGGGGCAACACGATGAGTCAGGAAAGAAAGAACACGCGATCTACTACATAAGCAAGAAGTTCACAGACTGTGAGGCAAGGTATTCATCATTGGAGAAGACTTGTTGTGCTCTAACCTGGGCTGCGCATCGACTGAGACAGTATATGCTGAGTCACACTACCTGGTTGGTGTCCAAAATGGACCCAATCAAGTACATATTTGAAAAACCTGCGCTCGCAGGTAGAATTGCTCGTTGGCAAATGCTTCTGTCAGAGTATGACCTCGTGTACGTAACCCAGAAGGCGATTAAAGGTAGCACACTGGCAGACTACCTGGCACATCAACCGGTTGAGGATTACCAATCAATGCAATGTGAATTCCCGGATGAGGACATTATGGCGTTATTTGACGCAGGGGAATCTCAAGATGATGAAAGGTGGAGAGTGTTGTTTGATGGTGCCTCTAACATGTGGGGGCACGGGATCGGAGCAGTGCTGATCTCCCCAGACAACCGCTTCATACCAGTCACTGCCAGACTAAGCTTCTATGTCACAAACAATATTGCAGAGTATGAAGCGTGTATCTTGGGTATCCAGGCAGCTCTCGATTGGAAAGTCAAGAGGCTCGACGTGTACGGAGATTCAGCTCTAGTTGTCCATCAAGTAAAAGGAGATTGGGAAACAAGAAATTCTGATTTGATTCCTTACCGTGACTATATTCAAGAGTTAATCAAGCCCTTTGAGGAAATCACTTTCCAGCACATACCCCGCAGCGAGAATCAGTTGGCAGATGCCTTGACAACTTTGTCTTCTACGTTCAACGTCAGCTGTGACAAAAGTCTGACGACTGTCAGAATCCAGCACAGAGGACAGCCTGCTTATCACTACTGTATGACAGTCGAAGAGGGATCAGATAGTAAGCCTTGGTACCATGACATCAAACAGTATATCACAAACAGAGAGTATCCTCCCGGAGCTACAGAGAATGACAAGAGAACCCTCAGGAGGCTGTCAACAGGTTTCTTCTTGAGTGGAGACGTCCTTTACAAGAGAAACCATGACTTGGTACTCCTCAGGTGTGTAACAGGAGAAGAATCAGTAAAGATTATGCGAGATGTTCATGAAGGCTCATTTGGGGTTCATTCCAACGGGCACGCAATGGCTAGAAAAATCCTGAGAGCTGGATACTACTGGTTGCAGATGGAATCAGACTGTTACAGCTTTGTGAGAAGATGCCATAAATGCCAAATCTATGCAGATCACACCCATGTACCTCCAACTTCTCTGAATGTTTTGAGCGCACCATGGCCATTCTCAATGTGGGGCATGGACATCATTGGTCCCATTGAACCCAAAGCTTCCAATGGTCACCGTTTCATTCTGGTTGCTATTGACTACTTCACTAAGTGGGTGGAGGCTGCTTCTTATCCCAATGTAACGAGCTCAGTGATTGCTAAGTTCATCAAGAAAGATTTGGTTTGCCGCTACGGCCTTCCAAACAAGATTATCACAGACAACGGTAGTAATTTGAACAGCAGGATGATGAAAGACTTGTGTAAAGACTTCAAGATACAGCATCACAACTCTTCTCCCTACCGTCCAAAGATGAATGGGGCAGTTGAGGCAGCCAACAAGAACATCAAGAAGATTGTGCAAAAGATGGTGGTAACCTACAAGGATTGGCATGAGATGCTCCCATTTGCCCTGCATGGTTACAGAACCTCAGTGCGCACTTCAACAGGGGCAACCCCTTACTCCCTGGTTTATGGGTCAGAGGCAGTCCTCCCCATTGAGGTTGAAATACCATCCCTGCGGGTGTTAATGGAGACAAAACTTGATGAAGCAGAATGGGTTTGGTCTCGTCTTGACCAGTTGAATCTCATTGATGAAAAACGGGTGGCCGCAATGTGTCATGGACAGTTGTACCAACAGAGGATGAGGAGGGCTTTTGACAAGAAAGTCCGTCCTCGTGAATTCCAAGAAGGAGATCTTGTGCTCAAGCAGATCTTGCCGATTCAGACAGACTCTAGGGGCAAATGGGCTCCCAAATATGAAGGACCTTATGTGGTGAAGAAGGCATTCTCAGGAGGAGCTTTAATTCTGGCAAACATGGACGGAGATGAGATCCCAAATCCAGTGAACTCAGATGTGGTCAAGAAGTATTATGCCTAGAAAAATAGACGAAAAAAGAGAAAGATAAGCCAAGGAAAATCAGCTCGCTAGGTTGAAAACCCGCAAAGGGCGACCTAGGCAAAATCAGAGCGGCCCGGTGGATTGAAAACCCGCAAAAGGCGATCCAGGCAAAAATTAGGGCCAGAAAACTTGGGCTTGAGAAAAGAAAAAGGCAATCAGCGCTCCAAAGGTTCTGATAAGGGGGTGATCAGTATTATGAGTATGGACGGTGGGCACCGTTGCTTCAGAGACGAAATCACGAGATCTGTTCCTTTTTGCTTGTATTTTTTGTAGTTTAAAAGAAAGGTTGCAATGCACTTTCGATTGGCGTGACTTTCTGCACGTCCAATTTCTATATCAATAAAAGTCCAACTTTTCTTTCATATGTGTGCTTTTCGTGTCTCTGCTTTCATCTATTCAGTTTCTTTCAAAATAATAACTTTTATGATTGATGAAATCGAATTGCAAAACATGTGCATATTCAAAGCATTACAGGATCATTACGAAATCTTTGAAAAAATACGGAAAGAAGTGATTCCCCAAGTGAATAAAATTGCGGAAAAGACAGTCATGACGAGCCAATGTGCAATCCTCGCGGATTACCGTCCTGGAGCAGCCTTCGCCTGGCGGATCGAATTAACCAGCAAAAAAATGCTAAAGGGAAAAACAAATAAGCAGAAAAAAGAAAGCTGCTTAAAGAAAACAAACAGAACAAACAAAAAAAACAAAAGAGAAAATCACAGAAGACGGAACATAAAAGAACACAACATCTTCATTCATCATACCATCCAGACCATTCGTCATCAAACAGTGGTGCATTACACTTTCAAATTCGCATCTCAGAAGAGCGAAGAATAACAAAAGAAAAAGAAGTGAATGAGGAATCAAACAGAAAAAGCATCCCACCAAAATCAATCATTGCATTCATGTGCGTCCAAATACCCAAATGCATGCATTTCATGCACCATCCAAAGAAGTTACTTCGGACCAGAGGGCCCCCAAAATCTCATTTTTTTTAGAAAATCACCATCAGCACTGAGTTAGTAAACTCCATCAACCCAGAGTTAGTAAACTCCATCAACACAGAGTTAGTGAACTCCTTCCACAGATCACAACATCGTGTACGAGCACGCGATGGATCCATCAGACTTCGTTAAGTCCTTCGGATTAGTTGTGTCAGCCTAAGGCATAGCGTAAATCCATTGATCAAATCAGTTCCGGACCTGATGTTGATCGGCCGCTCGAAAAGGCCACCCCCAAAGCTCGGACTTGACTAGAGTTCGTTAGAAGGTTCTTAGGCAGCCTCCGAATCCCCAATTTACCGTTTTTTTTCAATTCACCGTTTTTCCCAATTTACTGCTTCCCCGTTAATGCGACAAGTGTTAACCCCCATTTTTTCAAAAAGAAAATAACAAAAAGAAAATTTGAGCTTTTCTGGAGCAGACAAAATTAGTATTATTACTATATCTTTATTTCCATTTCACCAACAAATATGAAAAGGCCAATTCATATTTCTTGGCGAAATGTGAAATAAAGAGGGGCAGCTGTAATGCCCCAATTTTGTCCGTCCAAGTCAAAAAAAACATTTTTTAGAAAAATTGAAAACCCTTCACATTTCTAGTAAATTTAAATAAATAAGGGCAGCTATTACACCCTAATTTTGTTCGGCTAATTTAACATTTACTAGAAAATCCAAAATATTGTTTGTTATGATGTTTGTCGTTGACACGTGTCATTGGATGCTTGTTAGCGGTTTTACGTCATTGTTTTTATTATTAGTGGAACTTATCTCCTTTTTATCATTAGCACTTTAATTTTAATCTTAATTTTATTTCTGATTATTTTTATTACAAGATTATACAATATAAAATAAAGAATAGAAACAGGTTTACAATATTTTTGATCCACATGGATTTTGATTACAAAGATGAATAAAATGCAAAAAGGGTAATACAAAATTGCAAAAAAAAATATACAAGAAAAGTAAAAAAGGATGCAGTAGCCGTTGCATCTCTCTCTTTGCTCCACTAGCTTGGTTGGTTCTATTAGAAAGAAACCAAGACCACTTTCTATTTGTTTCTAGCTTATCCCATTTTCAGCTCTTGACTGAAACACTACACACAGCTCCAAGCAAGGCATGCCTCTGCTCCCATGCTCTGCCCCATCTGCTCTATGTCCTGTCACAGTAAAATAAGAACCAAATAAGCCAGTCAAACATAACAACAAATCGTGGAGGAGGGAAATTTGTGCTGAGAGCACTTTATACACCAAAGCATGAAATGTTTGAACAAATACAAAACTGGGGTGCAGAGAAAATGGACTTGACAGTGCAAAACTCTATACAATTTTTGGCTATAAATACAACACCCACCAGATTCATATAAAAGGAGGAGAGTGGCAGCAACAACGAAAAAAACTCATAAACAGATACAGAGAGCAATTCACAGACAGCAACATATGCACACTCAGAGCAATTCACAAAAATAAAACAGCAAACACAGCAAACACAGACACACAGAGACAATAGAAGCAGTAGACCAAAAGCAGAGAGGTCGATTGCTTTTGTTATTTAATCAGAGGTTTGCAATTCAGAAAGCTAGGTCAGTTCCTCCAAATTCGTTTTATCACATTTTTATTAACGTCAGAATTATTAACATGTGTTAAATCAGTTTTTATGATTTCGTTTGATCTGTTTGTTGTTTGTAATATGATAGAACTGAAATAGGATGAACATAGGAGCTTCATATTTAAAAAATAAATGACAAAGGCTGAAAGGGGCTGGAACTAATCTGTTCACTGTTTTTTTAAGAACACAAAAAACATAATGCAGAGAAGGGGAGTTTGAGACAGTGAGAGGAAATGAAAGAGAAAAGAGTGAAATTGTACCTCCGGCCACCGTTCACGGTGGCCGCCGCCGTAGCCTCGCCTTGAACCACTGTACCTCGCCGGCAACCACCCACAGAACCACCGTGTAGGCCCCAAACCACCACATCACAAGTCAGCTACCAACAAAACCGCCGTCAACCACCCACAGACACAGCAACCACCGTGCCCCGCCGTCAACCTCCGCCTCAGCCACCCTTAATCACCGTACGGCCTCCCCCCCTCACTCACTACGAACCACAGCCCCCTCTTCCACCCACGAACGGCCGAGCCATCCCCGTCACCGATCCACTCCAACCACCACCGCTTCGCACCGCCTCACGCCACCCAACGACCCTCCTCCTCGCGACCAACTCCTCCACCCACAGTACGATCAGTCACCACCCACGAAACCACCACAGCGCCACCACGAAGCCAACATCGCGAGCCACAACCGCACCACCGTCTCCATCCCCTTCGTTTTCAGTTCGCCATCGGTATAGGAGAGAGAGAGGGGTTGAAACCGCGCTGTGGGGAAGAGAGAAAAATGGGTTTGGAGAGAAAGAAAGGCGAAGCCATGGTGGAGAGGAAGGATGAAACGGTGTGAGGGGAGAGGGAGGAGTTCGCACGGCGCATTGAGGAGAGAAAGGAAAATTTTTAGGGTTTTGGTTATTTTGGGGTGGGGCGCCGCGGAGAAGAGGAAAGTGAAGAACTAGGGTTTCCTCTTATGTTAAGTATTTATAGTATAAACAGCAAGGGCATTTTCGTACTTTCACTTTTTTTATTTTTCAGATTACAACTCACACCCCACGGTTTACTTCGCGCGCCACCCCCTCGCAAGCCCACGATTTCTTTTTTTGTTTGAAGCGCAGCCCAGCTTACAAAAACCAGCTGGGCTTACTGTTTACACTCCATTTTTAATAGTACAGCCCTCCTGCCACTTGCACCCCCCATTTTACTACTGCACCTCCCTGTTTCTTTTTTCTTAAATTTTGTTTCTTTTCCCCTAAATAAACTTATTTATTTTTTTCTTTTTTCACAAACCTTTTTTTCCAATGATGGATAAATGTTTCCCCGAACGAAAATCAATCCAATTGCAAATTCCTTTTATCACGACGTTCTCTCCAATTAAAACCAACGAAGACACTTTTCAAAAACAAATCTTTTCAAACAAAACTAATCATCACTAATGATCACTCGCGCCGTTGCCGTTTGATTGTGGGTGATGATTTCATTTCTGTGGGAGCTAGTAGTGTGGCCACTCTAAACCGTTGTTGTTTGGTCCTCACAAACGCTCTCCTTCAATTGCGAAAACCTTTTCAATGCTCAAAATAAAAACCGATTATCATTAATCATCACTCGCGCCGTTGCCGTTTGGTCGTTAATGATAATTCATTTTCATAAGAGTTAGTAGCGCGACCACTCTAAATCGTTGTTGTTTGGTCACTGCGAACGCTCAACCCCTTTGCGAAAAACTCCAAAAAGATTAAAAAACAAAAACCCTTTTCCAGGACAAACAAGAACTACGTAGCTTTGAATTCTCCATCGCACCAGGAGATACGTAGGAGCGAGAGGCTAACTCTCGTCAAGCGCCAAAAATAAAAATTTTCATTAAGTCTTTTCATTCTCTCTTCGAAAAAGGGGCAAATTTAAGTATTTTCCAAATCAGCACTTAAAACCACACGTTTAATTAAAGGTTCCCTTTCGGTAGAAAGGAGGCGTGGGGTGCTAAAACCTTCCCCATGCCTAACCGACCCCCGAACCCAAATCTTCCGGTTTTCCAAAAGGCCATCCGCTTTCCAAAAAGGTTTTTCTTCAATATTTTCCTTATAAAAAATATTGGTGGCGACTTCATTGATTTTTTTTTAAAAAAGTTGTAAACGAAGAAAGATTCCCTCAGGGACTTTTTCGGGCGCAACAGAGTAAATGCAAGTTATGTCATTGTGTTTGTTTACTTTTTACCATTTTACTTTACCACTTCATTAACTTTTTACCAAAAAACATAAAAACATTTTACCACTTGGTTTTTACCATTTCACTTAGTTTTTACCAAAACATTTTTATCTCATCACATAAAACATTTTCACCTTCATTCAAAACATTTTACCACTTGCATCTTTGCATAAAAACCCCAAAACATTTTCTCATTTGCATTTCATACTTTTTCAACTTTATAAAATAAACCCCAAAATACTTTTACCACTTTCAAGACCAAAAACATTTCATCTCATTTCCAAAACACCAAAACCCAAAAACATTTTACCACTTTCTTACCTAAACCTTTTACCAAAACATTTTCACCCTCATGCATCTTCATCCATCCCTATTTATGCGACACTCTCATGCATTCTCGAGTATTTATGCCTTGCATAATAAATGTAATCATACTCAAATGCTCATGCATTCTTGTATGCTCATGCATCCTCTTGTCTACTCATTCATGCATTCATTCTTGTATGCTCATGCATTCACATGCTTGCCAAATCATGCATCATTGCTCACATGTTCATTCACCTAACCTAGAATACTCTATGCCTATGATCAATTGTATTCCTTTGTTCTTGATGCCATTTGAATGTCTTGACTTAATTGTGCACAAACCCTTTTACACAATCATGTGCCCTTATAAGGCTACCAACATGTGTAGCATAGAGGCATATGTGCCCCTCTTGAGATTGCTTCCAACTTGTGTAGCAATTCTCCTTCACACACAAACACTATTGTTTTGATAACTTTGTCTTGCATCTATGACAATTAAATCTCTTGATTATATTGGCATGCTTAATCTTAGTTGATGATCAACATGTTCATGATTGCTTGATTAATTCGATTGCGAAAGCCCTTTTTGATCATCTAAAATAAAAACCGATTATCATTAATGATCACTCGCGCCGTTGCCGTTTGGTTGTTAATGATAATTTCATTTTCAAAAGAGTTAGTAGCGCGGCCACTCTAAACCGTTGTTGTTTGGTCGTCGCGAACACTCGAATCAAAAGCAAAACCGATTATCGTTAATGATCACTCGCGCCGTTGCCGTTTGGTTGTTAATGGTAATTTCATTTTCAAAAGAGTTAGTAGCGCGGCCACTCTAAACCGTTGTTGTTTGGTCATCGCGAATCCTCACTCCTACTGCGAAAACTCATCTAAACAGACTAAAAAACAAAAACCTTTTTAGGACAACCAAGAACTACGTAGCTTTGAATTCTCCATCGCACCAGGAGATACGTAGGAGCGAGAGGCCAACTCTCGTCAAGCGCCAAAAATAAAAATTTTCATTAAGTCTTCTCACTCCCTTTTCAATAAAGAGGCAAAATAAAAGCATTTTCAAATCAACACTTCAAACCACACATTTAATTAAAGGTTCCCTTTCGGTAGAAAGGAGGTACGGGGTGCTAATACCTTCCCCATGCCTAACCGACCCCCGAACCCATATCTCTAGTTTTCGAAAGACCATCCGCCTTGTCTAAAAGACCTTTTTTCAATGTTTTGGTCTTAAAATTAAAATATTGGTGGCGACTCCATACCTTTTCCACGTTGTACAATGAGAAGTCCGAACCGGATTTTTTGGGGTGCAACAGCTGGCGACTCTGCTGGGGAACTTTTTTTTAAAAAAAAAGACGAGGGTCAAGCCTAACTAATTAAGATGTGTGGTTTAATGTATTGTTGATTTGACTGATACCTTGTTTGCCTTCATTCTTTTTCCTTTCTTTCTTATCATTAATTGTAGGCATACGCATTTGTCTTCTTCTATGTTTGTTCCCTATCTCCTTTTCTTTTATTGTTTATGCTCATGCATTTCTCCCCAATTCTATCCGGATCCCCCCTTCTTGGCTCCCTTTCTTGAGGTAAGCAATGTACCTGATTGTTGTTGAAACCCCAGGCTAGCTTATTTGATATTGAACCCTAGTGTAGACGACATGTTGTTACCTTGCTTTTTCTGGACTGTTCTGGCGTCTCACTTGCAGGTGGGGTAATATGTGTCGGGTAGTTTTAAGTGGTACGCCCTTACCACACACACTCACACCCTTATGATTATGTGCTTTGAGAGAGGCCTAAAACCCAAGGTCTGAAAAACACCTAGGAGAGTGGAAACGAGTAGTGACTGCCAATTGGACCGATGTCCTTCTGCTCTCACGAAAGTTTCAGCCAGAGTATGCTCTTTTATGGTACCTCACACCAGATGGCATTCCATCGTTGTGGGTGTTATCATGAGAGAGATTTAGCTCTGGTAGCCTTTGCGAGGGAGTGAATAGAGCCACATGGGAGGATTACCCTTTAAATTGCCCTAGATCGTAAGTCTCACCTCTTTTTAGGTCACAAGGGCTTTCCAAATTGTGTGCTGCATTGTTGCATTCAGTTCAGTCAACCTTTTTCCCTCAATTTTTTTTTTTTTGAAAATAAAAAAAATATGCTTTTCCCTTTCAAATAAACACCTATATGGGGAGCATATAGTGTAAATTTTCAAAATTCCACCTGTGAATACCCTCTTTACGCAAAAATACCAAAAAGAAGCATCTTGCATTGCATCATTGCATTACATCGCATCATTACAGCATTTGCATCATTTGCACTAAATAAAACTCCAATTTTGAAAAAGTACATTCATCATACATTGCATAAGAAAAATGAAAACAAAAGGGGTTATCATTTGCATAGCATTTCAGCGTCAACCTCATGGGCATCATGCAAAAAAGAATAGAAAGGACATGGTAGAACTACGTACGCTTTGATTCCTCATCACAGTGAGGATACGTAGGAGCGGGTCCGCCCCGTCAAGCATAACAAATGAAAAAAGCCATTTTGAAAAAGCATCATTCTTGCATTCAAAAATGCATTGAAATTTTGTATTTCATCTTGCACACCAAAAAAAAAACAATTTTTTTATTTTTTTTTATTTTTTTTATTTTTTAGAATAAGTACACTTCTCAAGTGGTCATTTTTCCATGCATTTTCGTATCATGATCTGTACAATAAAGGTTTTGATGAGAGACGAGACGGTTTTGCAAAATAGTCATTCCCCAAAAAAAAAAAAAAAAAAACTCAAGGTGTTCCAAAGTACCCAGTTCTCGAGTCAGCAGCTCATTCACATAACTTCAAAAATTTTGCATCTCATCCATCCCATGATAAAAGATTAAAATTGTTCATAAATTTTTTCTATCATGTGAAGCATTCTTCTAGGCATGCATGCCATGTGCAGTCGCCCCTGTCCGTGTCCGTCAGTTTCCCTGCTTTATCATCATTCCCCGTCCTAGTCTAGCCCCGCCCGTAAAGCCTAAAGTGTCGCATGCATTTGTTCAGTCATTCGTTCTTGCGCTTATGTTGTGTGCCCTGTTATCTCTAGAAAGAGGCCAACTGGTTTGCCGATATCCGCTTCAGACTCAAGATTCATGGCGACCAATTAAGGAAACCTAGTGATTGAGAATCCCGGCAATTCAGGTCTAGATAATCCGATTATGGAAGTCCTCAAGCAGCTAGTCCAAGGGAATCAGGCACTAGTCCAAGAGAATCAGACGTTAAATAATAAAGTCGGGGTGATAGAAATGCAGATGGATGCGATAAGAATGCAGATGACTGAAATGATGGGCACCCTGCAAGCTTTGAAAAACGGGACCACTACCGAAGATACTGCTGTTGTAAACCCAGGTGGGGCCGCAACCATCCTTCCTACCTCGGGACCCGCTGAAGCTGTGACTGCTATTCCCCATCCGGGATCTGGGGTTAATTATCCTGCTCACGCCCTGGGAGGTGCTGATCCACATGAGGTTTCTCTTTTCAATATGGATAGTGATCCTCAAGGTCACCTATTTGAGAACTCTCAACCCAGAGATCAGTTGCATGAGTTGGAAAAGCGTTTAAAAGCCATAGAGGATTCAAAGACCAAAGCTAAAGACGCCCGTGATCTATGTCTTGTTCCAGACTTGGTTATTCCCCCAAAGATGAAGGTGCCAGTCTTTGACCAATATTGTGGTACCAGCTGCCCAAATAGACATGTAACCATGTACGCCCGAAGGATGACCGCATACAATCACGACGACAAACTGCTCATCCACTACTTCCAGTACAGCCTAACTGGGGCATCTCTGGATTGGTACATGCAGTTGCAGCCTTCCGACATCCACAGTTGGAAGGACCTTTCTGAAGCTTTCTTAAAGGAGTACGAATACAACAAAGACATGGCTCCAGATCGGATTCAGCTGCAGTATATGAGCAAGAAAGATCATGAGTCCTTTAAGGAATATGCTCAAAGATGGAGGAGCATAGCTGCTCAGGTGAAGCCACCATTGACTGAAAAGGAGATGGTGTACATGTTTATGGAGACTCTCCCAGCTGTTTTCTATGAACGTCTGGTTGGAAGTGGGTCCTTAAGCTTCTCAGATGTGATCAAAGTAGGGGCAAGACTTGAAGTCGGGATGAAGAGAGGAAGAATCCCCTGCAATCCTACTGGCGCCGACAATGCTAGTGATTTGCCTGCAAGGAAAAATGGAGAAATCAATGCTATAGTGGGACAAGGAAAGTCACGTCAGTACGACCCCATTCCTGTGTCGTACACTGATTTGTGCAGCTATCTAATCAACCATAGGTTGATCTCTCCTCGTGGGATGAAGCCAGTCCAACCTCCATTCCCAAGAAGGTATAATGCAAAGGCTACCTGTGAATTCCATTCTGGGGCAATTGGTCACTCTACTGAGAATTGTCATCCTTTGAAGCAGTCGGTTCAGGATCTTATTGATACAAAACAGTTGACCTTTGATGAGGGAGGTGAAGGACTAAACCCTTTGAGATCAGGGCTGTCAGGCCGGGATGGCAGTAGTTGAAGAGGATCGAGGTGTTGATCGTCAAGCATTTGTGTCTTCGTCATGCATTTTCATGTAGTTTTCAGTTCAAAGCAAATTTTATGTAATGCAATCCTCTGGCTCTGCCCAAGGCCTTAGGATATTTCAATAAGGGCACATGTTTCCTTTTCAGCATCGTCATCTATAAAAGTTACCCTTTTCAGTCACTTTTGTTCAAGATCGTCATTGCCCTGTTTTATCATAAGTCCATCAGTGCATATTTGACTTTTAGTTCAGTCTAACGCTTTAAGTCCTCCATGCTGGGGCAAGACTGTGATCACTAATTTTCCTTGTTAATATCATATTCCTTCAGTGCAAGTCTTTCAAAAGATAATAATAAACAAGAAAATAAGCTCGCTAGGTGGAAAACCCGCAAAGGGCGGCCTAGGCAGAAAAAAGCGCCCGATGGATCGAAAACCCGCAAAGGGCGGTCCAGGCAAAAGTTAGGGCATAAAAAAAAAGAGAAGAAATGCAAAGAAAGGAGCAAACACATATAGATAGATGAACCGTTATCTTGTTTTACAAAAATAAATAAGCCATCGGGATTTGAGATGAAGTGTGGCCACCTCCCTATACCCTCAAGAACCCAAAATCCCAGAAAGTCCCTTTCCTACCTACCTTAAGCCAAGAAAAACCAAACTCAAAAATATACCCTCTAATCACCCTAGACAAGGATCACTTCAAATATCAAAAACAAAAATAGTGCATCAGCTCACTCAACTCAAAAGCAAAGAAAGAAGAAAAGTCTGAAAAATGAAACAAATGAGTCAAAAAAATCAAAAAGACAAAAAATAATAAGTTGTGAGCTGATACATGTTGCCACAAAGCACAAGAGACCCTTGTCTCGATAAATCTTCCAACACCTGGTTCCATAAACCTTCAAACACTTCCTTTGGCCCCAACACCAAACCCCTCAGCCATTCTACCATGAGACACAAATTTGCCTTAACAAAGCCCAAATAAGCCCAATAACCATCTCCCTCATAGACCGTTAACCGTCAACCAACGCCGAACAAAACTCATCCTCCCATTAGCCTCAAACACTTCATTAAGCCTAACTATCCTTCCTCCACAAAACACCACAATCCTTAAAAGTCCATTCCGATCAATGACCGATTGCTTTTGTTCTCTCAGATTCTAATCTTAGGACGAACAAGCTTATCTATGTACAATGTGTTTGCTCAAAAGAAAAAACAAACGATCAGAAAAAAGAAAGCTGATCAAGAAAGAATAAACCCTCAGAAAAAAAGAGAACTGAGGAAACAAAAACGAACAGTCAGAAAAAAGAAAGCTGACAAAAAAAAAAAAGAGGGACTTGCACTCCAAAACACACTCAAGTTGCATTAAAACAAGGTTTAGTGATCACCAAGTAAGGTTTCTTTCATGCCAAAAGTTGAGACATTCACAGAGAACCAAAGATTTGCACTGAGAACACCACTCAGATCTAAAAGTTGGGGTATTCTCTTCACCACCTGCCCACCCTAGTCCTGGGAGAGTCTGTTCAGTGTCCATCCATGGCCATTCATCCTTTCACCCGGTGTCAGCCATGGCACTAGTTCCTGCGTATTTGCTCTTTCACTCCGCTTCCTTTCACACTCCGGACAGGGGCAAGTCATTCATTCACAGTCGCCGAAGGCCTGAATTGGGGCAGTCTGGCATTCATCCTAAACACTCACCTGGCGTCTGCATATTCATGTGTGTTCACTTGGCAATGTTTCATAGAGAAAGCACAAGATTGTTATTGAAGGTTCAGTTATCATGGAATGGAGGAAAACATAAATGGGTTTGCTTGTAAATAATAACCTTGAGAACACCGCGGTTTAAATCAAAACTAGTTTTTCCAAAGAAAAAGGATGATCAAATTCACCCCCACTTTTGCATCCAAAGTCTCGCGTCTCATCATTATGAAAGTATTCACAAAAAAAGTATTTGAATACCCCAAAAATTTTGTCATATCATGCATCAAAATACTGCATTTGCATCCTCACATAGCAAAAAGACAAATAGGAAAAATTCTTTAACCAGCTATCTCAGCACATGAGGGGGTCGCCTAAAGTTGGCCGCTTGTAGGGCTTTAGTGCTCGCCTTAACCCTTAGGGATTAGGTTGTTATCTTGTAGGGCTTCGGTGCTCGCCCGGATCCTTAGGGATTAGGTTGTTATCTTGTAGGGCTTCAGTGCTCGCTTGGATCCTTAGGGATTAGGTTGTTATCTTGTAGGGCTTCAATGCTCACCTAGATCCTTAGGGATTAGGTTGTTATCTTTTAGGGCTTTAGTGCTCGCCCGGATCCTTAGGGATTAGGTTGTTATCTTGTAGGGCTTCAGTGCTCGCCTGGATCCTTAGGGATTAGGTTGTTATCTTGTAGGGCTTCAATGCTCACCTAGATCCTTAGGGATTAGGTTGTTATCTTTTAGGGCTTCGGTGCTCGCCCGGATCCTTAGGGATTAGGTTGTTATCTTGTAGGGCTTCAGTGCTCGCCTGGATCCTTAGGGATTAGGTTGTTATCTTGTAGGGCTTCAATGCTCACCTAGATCCTTAGGGATTAGGTTGTTATCTTTTAGGGCTTTAGTGCTCGCCTTGATCCTTAGGGATTAGGTTGTTATCTTGTAGGGCTTTAGTGCTCACCCGGATCCTTAGGGATTAGGTTGTTATCTTGTAGGGCTTCAGTGCTCGCCTGGATCCTTAGGGATTAGGTTGTTATCTTGTAGGGCTTCAATGCTCACCTAGATCCTTAGGGATTAGGTTGTTATCTTTTAGGGCTTCGGTGCTCGCCCGGATCCTTAGGGATTAGGTTGTTATCTTGTAGGGCTTCAGTGCTCGCCTGGATCCTTAGGGATTAGGTTGTTATCTTGTAGGGCTTCAATGCTCACCTAGATCCTTAGGGATTAGGTTGTTATCTTTTAGGGCTTTAGTGCTCGCCTTGATCCTTAGGGATTAGGTTGTTATCTTGTAGGGTTTTAGTGCTCGCCTGGATCCTCAGGGATTAGGTTGTTATCTTGTAGGGCTTTGGTGCTCACCTTAATCCTTGGGGATTAGGATGTTACCTTGTAGGCACTTGAAGTGTTGATCCTTAACCAAAATAAAAAGGAAGAAAATCAAAAATAGCATCTCATAGCATCCATCATTCCATTGAAATCATCACATCACATACACTTTGCATAACATACATTCACACTCCATTTACATAGATATCTGCATTCCATAGAAAAAAAAAAGAGCAAATAAGAAAGGAGAGAAGAAAATCACAGAAGACGGAACATAAAAGAACACAACATCTTCATATCATTCATCATTCTCATATCATCCATACCAGTCATCACTCCATGGCATCAAACAATACATTACGCCTTCAAATTCGCATCTCAGAAGAGCGAAAGAATAACAAAAGGAAAAGAAGAGAAAAATCAAACAGAAAAGGCATCCCACCAAAGCCAATCATTGCATTCATGTGCACCCCAAACACCCAAGTGCACGCATTTCATGCACCATCCAAGAGAAAAGTTACTTCGGACCAGAGAGTCCCAAAAATCTCATTTTTAGAAAATCATCAACCCCGAGTTAGTAAACTCCATCAACCCTGAGTTAGTAAACTCCCTCAACCCCGAGTTAGTAAACTCCATCAACACAGAGTTAGTGAACTCCCACAGAGTTAGTGAACTCCCACCGAGTTAGTGAACTCCTTCCACAGATCACAACATTGTGTACGAGCACGCAATGGATCCATCAGACTTCGTCAAGTCCTTCGGATTAGTTGTGTCAGCCTAAGGCATAGCGTAAATCCATTGATCAAATCAGTTCCGGACCTGATGTTGATCGGTCGCTCGAAAAGGCCACCCCCCAGAGCTCGGACTCGACAAGAGTCCGTTAGAAGGTTTTAGGCAGCCTCCGAATTCCCAATTTACCGCTTTTCTCAATTTATTTCCCGCTTTTGCTGCCCGAGGGCTAGCACCAATCTATTTCCTGCTTTTGTTGGCTTACTGAGGGCTGACGCTTCATCCACTGCATTCATCTCGGGCCAATGTCCATTTATCAAAAAAAAAAAAAATCTCTATTCTCGCATGCATTAGAATTTCATTTTTCACCTTACATTAACAAAAACAGAAAAAACTAGAGAGATGGAAAAAGGAAAAATCGGGTTTCCCTAAGTAGACAAAATCGGTATAATTTCTAAATTCTTTATCTTTATTTTGCCTCGGAATATGTTTCGGCCAATTCATATTCCTCGTTAAAATCCAGATAAAGAGGGGCAGCTGTCATACCCCAATTTTGTCCAGCTTAGATCAAAACCCTAATTTTCCACAAAAATAAATAAGTTGAGGAGTGAGAAGCATTATGCATTGCATTTTGGGTCTTAGAAGTCATTCCAAGGTCTTTAAAGTCATTTTTAGGGTTGGAATGCACTTGTTAAGCAAATTAGGGTTTTAGGGTCAAAAAGGGCATTTTGGTCATTTTTCGTAAAAAGATGATTTTCTCGCAAAAAATGCACATCCACAAAAAGTACATTTTTATTCTATCAAGGATAATTTTTGTACAATTTTTTTAGAAAGAAAACCCTAGTCAAAATAATTAAAAATGTATTTTTTCCATTTTTAGTGCATAGAAAAATAAAAAGGACCATTAAATATTCCTCAATTCTTAAGTGACAATTTTTATTGTCATGGGTGACTAGAGGGAATATTTTATGGTGCCCAAAAACATGTGCCACATTTTCAATAGTTGCATTCCCATTATTTCCCATGCCCAAAATTTCAAATTCAAAAAAAACTCAAAAAAGGGAAGTGTCCTCAATAAGACAAAATGTACTATTTTGTGCAAGCTTGCATCTTTTTTCCTTCCCTCCTCATGGCTGCGAATTCCAGCCCATTTTTACCTCATTTTGTGTTTCTTCATGCCCTTAATCCATGTGAGTTGTACTCCTAGCCATTGATTAAAATTCTAGATCAAATCCTAGGCTACAACTATGTGCAAATTGACCTAATTGCCCCCAACAATTTTTGTGTACAAAAAACTCTTCAATTTCATATGACACCAGCTCATTCCCTTCCATTTGTGCTTTCTCATTGTCCCTAATCCATGTGCATTGCAATCTTGGCCCTTGATTCAAATTCTATCTCAAATCTCAATGGTTGGCAAAAGCACAATGTCCTATATACCATTAATTTTGCACCTCATATAAAACCCAAAAATAAGAAACCAAAGGGGGGATTCTCATTTTACCCTAGCACACAATCAGATCACAATTCCTCTCCTCCTCCCCTCTCAAACCCAAGACCACCTCCCACCATTTCCACCACCAATTCTTCAATTTTCAACCATCCAAACTTCATTATTCTTGATTCCTACACTAGATCCACTTCTAATCTTGCATTATCTTCAAAGTTCATCATCAAATCCTTCAATATCAAGTGATTTTCGTGGGATTCAAGAGGAGGTTCAAGTGTTCTTGGTTTCTATTTTGATCTTCTTCTTCATTTCAAGCAAGATCTAGAGGTAAGCTCACAAACTCTTGCATTTTCTTTAATTTTCATTATGTAATCTCTCTTCTCCTCATCTCAACTCCTTCATATATTGTTGTTGATGCTTTGAGGAGCCATCTCAAACATTATTGACAAGCACTTAGGGAGGCTTGGGTGTTTGAGGTGGCTCCTTGGCTTTGAAGGAATTGTTCTTGTGTCTTCTTGCATTTTATTGTATTTTAAACCTTGTTGGTATAATTTTCATCAAATGAAAACCCATTCTCATGCCCATTTTGCTAGTTTTGTTTCCTTTGATTTCGCGTGAATAAATGCATGATTTGGTTGATGTTTGTCTTAGGAACTTGCATGATAGATTAGGTCCTCTTCTTTTGTGTTGTTTTGTGTGTTAATTTGTCAATTTTTGCATGAAATAAGTTGATGATTCCATGCTTGTATGCATTCGGCCATGACTAGGGTTTTTACCCCTTTGATTGCTTGAAGATTGTCATTTTGATTGTGGTTGAGTAAATGCAAGTTATGTCATTGTGTTTGTTTACTTTTTACCATTTTACTTTACCACTTCATTAACTTTTTACCAAAAAACATAAAAACATTTTACCACTTTGGTTTTTACCATTTCACTTAGTTTTTACCAAAACATTTTTATCTCATCACATAAAACATTTTCACCTTCATTCAAAACATTTTACCACTTGCATCTTTGCATAAAAACCCCAAAACATTTTCTCATTTGCATTTCATACTTTTTCAACTTTATAAAATAAACCCCAAAATACTTTTACCACTTTCAAGACCAAAAACATTTCATCTCATTTCCAAAACACCAAAACCCAAAAACATTTTACCACTTTCTTACCTAAACCTTTTACCAAAACATTTTCACCCTCATGCATCTTCATCCATCCCTATTTATGCGACACTCTCATGCATTCTCGAGTATTTATGCCTTGCATAATAAATGTAATCATACTCAAATGCTCATGCATTCTTGTATGCTCATGCATCCTCTTGTCTACTCATTCATGCATTCATTCTTGTATGCTCATGCATTCACATGCTTGCCAAATCATGCATCATTGCTCACATGTTCATTCACCTAACCTAGAATACTCTATGCCTATGATCAATTGTATTCCTTTGTTCTTGATGCCATTTGAATGTCTTGACTTAATTGTGCACAAACCCTTTTACACAATCATGTGCCCTTATAAGGCTACCAACATGTGTAGCATAGAGGCATATGTGCCCCTCTTGAGATTGCTTCCAACTTGTGTAGCAATTCTCCTTCACACACAAACACTATTGTTTTGAGAACTTTGTCTTGCATCTATGACAATTAAATCTCTTGATTATATTGGCATGCTTAATCTTAGTTGATGATCAACATGTTCATGATTGCTTGATTAATTCGATTGCGAAAGCCCTTTTTGATCATCTAAAATAAAAACCGATTATCATTAATGATCACTCGCGCCGTTGCCGTTTGGTTGTTAATGATAATTTCATTTTCAAAAGAGTTAGTAGCGCGGCCACTCTAAACCGTTGTTGTTTGGTCGTCGCGAACACTCGAATCAAAAGCAAAACCGATTATCGTTAATGATCACTCGCGCCGTTGCCGTTTGGTTGTTAATGATAATTTCATTTTCAAAAGAGTTAGTAGCGCGGCCACTCTAAACCGTTGTTGTTTGGTCATCGCGAATACTCACTCCTACTGCGAAAACTCATCTAAACAGACTAAAAAACAAAAACCTTTTTAGGACAACCAAGAACTACGTAGCTTTGAATTCTCCATCGCACCAGGAGATACGTAGGAGCGAGAGGCCAACTCTCGTCAAGCGCCAAAAATAAAAATTTTCATTAAGTCTTCTCACTCCCTTTTCAATAAAGAGGCAAAATAAAAGCATTTTCAAATCAACACTTCAAACCACACATTTAATTAAAGGTTCCCTTTCGGTAGAAAGGAGGTACGGGGTGCTAATACCTTCCCCATGCCTAACCGACCCCCGAACCCATATCTCTAGTTTTCGAAAGACCATCCGCCTTGTCTAAAAGACCTTTTTTCAATGTTTTGGTCTTAAAATTAAAATATTGGTGGCGGCTCCATACCTTTTCCACGTTGTACAATGAGAAGTCCGAACCGGATTTTTTGGGGTGCAACAGGCACTTATGCGAGAAGCGGTGGATATAGGCGTCTTTCAAGATTTTGCACTGAATGAAGAATTGTGATTCGCTATTTTGCAATTTGCGGATGACACTATGTTGTTGGGTAAAGCCACTTGGGATAATATTTGGAGCATCAAATCCATACTGAGGTCGTTCGAATTGGTGTCGGGATTGAAGGTTAATTTCCACAAGAGCAAGCTTATCGGTATTAACACCCCGGATGGTTTCTTGGGAAGAGCAAGTGCATTCCTCTATTGTAGATCGGAAACCGTTCCGTTCAAGTTCTCGGGGATTCCTATTGGCGCCAACCCCCGACTGGAGTCAACTTGGAGCCAGGTTCTTGGGGCCTTGCGTAAAAGGTTGTCTACGTGGAAGGGGCGCTATCTCTCTATAGGTGGCCGGGTAACTTTAATCAACTCCGTCTTGAATAGCATCCCGGTGTACATGATGTCTTTCTACAAAGCGCCGAAGGTTGTAATTAAGAAGATGATAAAAATTCAAAGAGATTTCTTATGGGGCATCAAGGAAGGGGAGCACGGAATGTATTGGGTGGCTTGGGACACAGTTTGCAAATAAAAAAAGGAAGGCGGGTTAGGGATCAAAAATCTCGAAGTATTCAACATGGCACTTCTTTCCAAATGGAAATGGAGATCTTTGACGGAGAATAGGGCTTGTTGGAGTCGCTTATTATCTCACAGGTATGGCGATTTAACTAACTCTTTTGTTTATGCCTCGTTGGAGGGCCACACGATACGAAACCATGGATCAATTTGGTGGAGGGATTTGATCTTATTGGATACTAAGGTGGAGGAGCAAAGAAGATTTGCGTGGAGCATAAGAAGAGGTTTGGGGGATGGTAGTCTAATTAATTTTTGGAAGGATCAATGGCTAGGCATAGAGCCCTTCTTCAAGATATTCCCCTTACTCTTTGAAGCTTATGGTCAGCAATTTAAAATCGTGGCTGAATTGGATTGTTGGACTGGTGATACTTGGCGGTGGAATGATGTTTGGCAGCACTTTAGTGATCCCGTGACCACAGCAGAAGGAGAGATTCTGAATAGTATTCTGCTGTCTGTTGTGCCGACTAGAGGAAAGAAGGACATGTGGATTTGGCCGCACGATACCTCAAAGACTTTCTCGGTTAAATCCTACTATTTGGAGCTGAATTCCGCGCTCATACAGCAGCAAATCCATTCGATACAACATGTATTTTCGGCAACCTTGTGGAAAACGATTGTTCCATCGAAGGTGGTAGTGTTTGGTTGGCGTCTTTTGTTGGACTCTCTGCCGGTGCGCAGGCAATTGCTTAGGAGGAATGTCAGTAACTCCGAACATGATGCTCGCTGCCCCTTATGTCAACAAGAAGGTGAGGCTATAGCTCATTTGTTTTTGAATCGTCCTTTCGCAATTTCAGTTTGGGAAGGAGTTAGTGCTTGGCTTGGTGTAGTGCTAGACTTGTCAACGCCCTTGGAGGAGTTCTTCCCAATTCTCCTTGAATGAAATTTTTGCTTATAAAAAAAAATTACAATAAATATTTCAAGTTATTAAGAAATAAAATTTCACAACTTTAGAATATTTTTTTGTTTTGGCATTTTTTATCGTCACCAAATACATTTTTTTATCAAAAAAAATTACTTTTTTGTTCAAATCTAATTACTTTACTTTTTATATAATAAATATAAATCTAAAATCTAATGTCCGACAAAAAAGGAAGAAAAGAGTCGTGTACTCGTACTAGGTAGGTGTTGGCAACACGAGTATGTTTTGGGTTATAAGTTGACGAGTACTCGTCAACACTGTTTTGGGTTATAAGCATTATAATGCAACACGAGTATGTTTTGGGTTATCAACTTATAACCGGTGGCGGACCAGGACCCCGGGGTCAGGGGTGTCAAATTTTTTAAGGCCGGTGTCAAATGAGTGCAAAACTTGATCTACTAGTACAATTTCAAATTTTCAGGGATGTCAAAATTAAAATTTCAGGAGATTTAGGCTATTTATATAGGTTGTTTAGTGCAAAATGGCTTGTAGCGAGGTCCGCCACTGCTTATAACCCATGGAACCATCCATTTGTCTCACGATATCAAGATTGTTTTGTCATACAATACGATGTCTTCAAGTTCAACACTGTTTACTATCTTCCTCATCGTCCTTGTCTTCTTCCCTCTTAGATCTCACTCTTTTACACATCCACCCTCATGGGTGAAAGCTGGTTATTACTATTCTGGTAATGAAATCTCTGCTTCAGACATAAAATCCAAGCTGTTCACTCACCTCTTATGCGCTTTTGCTTTTATAAACTCCACCAACTACAACATCTTTATCAACTCTTCGGAGGAACACAAGTTCTCCACCTTCACAAACACAGTAAAGCTTCAAAACCCATCTGTTGATACTCTTATATCTGTCTACGCTGGCAGAGAAAACTCTTCAGTTTTTAACTCAATGCTAAACCAATCTTCTTATAGAAATTCTTTTATTCATTCTTCTATCATCACAGCTAGGCAGTATGGGTTTCAAGGCATAGACCTTTATGGGGCATGGCCAAAGCAAGGTAAGGTTACTTATATTTTTTTCGTTTTTTGGAGACCACGTTTATTCCCAATATCTTAAGATACTAAAAAAAACCTCTTATATCAGTTATTTAATGAACCTAAAACTGCATTTTTCTCTTATAATTAGGACCACAAATAGTACTATTTATTTTATTTGTCACTTGGTGTTCTGAGACTATCTCACACTTAGATATACAACAGGTAACGAACTGGCAAATTTGGGAACCCTTTTGAAGGAGTGGCGAGTTGCAATAACTTCTGAGGCAAGAAACTCTAACAAGCCAGAGTTAGTATTGGTGATGGCAGGTTACTTTCTTAAAGCTTCAGACTCCTTGAATTATCCCTTTGAATCAATGCAGATGAACTTGGATTGGGTACAATTTGTGGCATATGATTACTATCTTCCTACAAAGGATAGTGTCACTGGTTTTCATGCAGCTTTATATGGTCCTTCTGGTTGGGTTAATACTGATTCTGGTATCAAAGAATGGAGGAGGAGGGGTTTTAACTCTACTAGCAAGTTGGTAATTGGTTTGCCTTATCATGGATTTGCATGGACACTTGTGAAACCAGGAGATGACGTTGTGGGAACACCAATATCTGGACCTGGTATTACAATGGATGGTTCCATGGGTTATAAGTTGATAAAAAGTTACATTAAAAGCTTTGGAGATGGAGTAGTTTTGCATTATAATGCTTCCTTTGTGGTGAATTACTTCACAGTTGCATCCACCACTTGGGTTAATTTTGATGATGTGGAAGTTATCAAGGAAAAAGTTTCATATGCAAGGAAAAATGGGCTACTTGGTTACATTGTGTTCCAAGTGGGGAATGATGACAATTGGGTCCTTTCAAGTGCAGGTGAGTTACAGAATACTCCCTCTGGTCTTTATTTATAAGAAAAGTTTGCAGTTTTAAATTCATTGAATATCTGATGTATCTGGTTATGAACTTAAAACAGAAAATTTTTCTTATAAATAGAATTAGAGGGAGTATAATCCAAGCTGAAATGTTTTAGTTGAAAATATCTGACTTGAAATTATGGCATGCTGGCTGCTTTAGAAATGCTGAAGAATTTACAATTACATGCTCTTGAAACACAACCTAGAAATAAGGAATAATTTGGTTGAGATGGGTACCATGATAAATATTAGTGTTGTTGCGCATGCAATGTTCTTACTTCTTAGTTTTTGGAATAGCATATATATCACTTTCTTTGCAACATCCTTCAGCTCAAGAAGTAGATGAAGATCATCATCATAAGAGGAGGTTGCTGATGATTGTTCTGCTTCCAATTCTGACTGTTGCACTCCTGTTGGGAATACTATCTTGTTACTACCACCGAGGTAAGGGTGTAAATGTAATTCCCTTCTTCCTAGCATGATAAATTTGAATAATACATTAAGAGATTGACATGTAGTTCCATTTTGGCTTGTTGAACAGCTGCAAGTATTACAAGAATTACAAGAATATTATATAAACTGAAGAGATATTTATCAAAAGCTGAAGAGGATCTCAATGAAAATGCTTCTGAATTGGTAGTATTCAGTTATCTTACAATTAAAAAGGCAACAGATAACTTCTCAAGAGAAAACAAGCTTGGAGAGGGTGGATTTGGTGCAGTGTACAAGGTAACATTTGGAAATTCATCTATTTGTGAAATATTATATGCAAAGAGAAACTGTGAATGAATTGAAAAGAAGATTAGCACCGTTTGCAATTTCTGTGGTGAGGATACTGATGATTTATTCTTTTGTATGATTTTGTGGCATCAAACTGTCAAGATATTTTAATCTTTGTATAAATTCGTTTACGGGCATATCACATCTGATGTGGGACTCTTAACAAGTATTCTCGGATGACCGAGTTGTGTTTTTATTTTGTCAGGGCAAATTACGTGAGGGACAAGAAATAGCTGTAAAAAGACTCTCAGAAACTTCAAATCAAGGTCTTGAAGAGTTCAAAAATGAGATCACACTTACAGCAAAACTACAGCATGTGAATTTAGTTAGACTTTTGGGTTACAGCACACAGAGGGAAGAGAAGCTTCTTATCTATGAATACCTACCAAACAAAAGCTTGGATCATTTCCTCTTTGGTCTGTTACATTACTTTCCCACTTCTTCTATTCTTTTTTCTTTTTGTATTTTTGAATAGCATAATAATTTGTGATTTGCTGGTAAAATGGGTAACCTTGATTCTTCTAAGCATGTTAACTTGTTATGAAACTCAACTAAACTTCAAATTCAAAGTAGCCATAATTCCACAATGCACTGCTTTTCTTTAGCTATAAATTTTACTGACTAACTAATAATTCAGAATTGAACTTGATGCAGATCCAAGGAAATCAATTCTCTTAGATTGGAGAAAGCGTGTCAATATCATAGAAGGGGTTACTCAAGGCCTTGTTTATCTCCAAGAGTACTCAAATTTCACTATAATCCACAGAGATATTAAAGCTAGTAATATTTTGTTAGATCACGAGATGAATCCTAAGATATCAGATTTTGGTATGGCTAGAATTTTCAGGAAGTATGAAACTGAAGCAAACACGAGCAAGATCGTCGGAACATAGTAAGCAAATTAATATAACATGTTAATATGGTGGTTATCTAATCTAATCACTTTGTTATTGGGTTTTGTAGTGGGTATGTACCTCCAGAGTATGTGAGAAAAGGCATATACTCAACCAAGTACGATGTTTATAGTTTTGGAGTTCTTCTCTTGCAAATCATGAGTGGAAAAAAGACTTCATGTTATTATGGGCCCACACGAAAACATGAACCTTTTGGAATATGTATGTTCCTGAACATATATTCTTATTATGACTATGATTTATTTGTTCTTAGTTAAATCCATAAGGCCTGACTCGATTAGCAAATGCTGAAATTGTTAGGCCGGATACCACGTCCCGGGTTCGAACCCGGGATGTCGCAGTTGTGTGTGTGTGAGTTTAACACTTACCACTTACCACTCTGTAAACAAACAAAAAAATTATTTGTTAGTTTTTTTGATGCTAAAATCAATAGTTGCCTTTTCAGGCATATGGGCTGTGGAGGGAAGGAAGGGATGTAGAGTTTACTGACCCATCATTGGATGATACAACATCAGGTTGTAAAATCATGAGATGCATTCAAGTAGCTCTTTTGTGTGTTCAAGAGAATTCAGCAGACAGACCTTCCATGTTAGAAGTTGATTCAATGCTCAAGTATGAAGGTGCAATTGTTGCTACTCCCAAAATGCCTGGTTTTTCAATAAAAAAACATGAAGATGACAAGGGAGATACATCTCAAAGTGGATTCAAACTTTGTTCAATCAACGATGTTACAATTTCTCAGCTGGCACCTAGATGATGGTGTAGAGCATGAATCTCTTCTAGTGCTTAATTATCAATTAAATCAGTTCGAGTTTGTTTGGTTCTAATAAGAAAGTGAGAGTTAGTTCAAATGTATAGGCCTTGAAGTTGATCTTAAGATGTATGATAAATGTTTTATGATAGGAAACCAAAAAATATTAATTTGGATTGGTTACATGCATCAAATTAAGATTCAACTTAACAATCTAAACTATTACAGAAAAGAAATTGTGTCAACACAATCAGAAGCAATGATTGCAAGAAGCCAAGAACAAAAGCGTAATGTAATTTTTAGGAAAGAGATGCGGAATTACCGATAGATGATCCATCTTTTGGCTTTGGCTGACTCGTGAGAAGCTTGCGAGCATTTGACATTTGTGTCACGAGAAAATCTAATTGATAGGTTATCAAGGTTTGAAATTTACTATCGTAAGTAGGTACCTCACTTGGTGAGCTAAGGGATATCGAAGGAGTGCACCAAAAGAGTGCAAGAAGGAGGTCCTGAGTTCAAACCTGCTGACTAACATTGCCTATCAACAAAAAAAATGAAGAATGAAATGGTAACAATTTCGTTGGGTAAATATTCGGGCTTTCTCATTCAAAATTACATTAATTTTAACCGATCTAAAGCACTTGTCTAAAAACATTACAAACTGGGGGCAAAAATTTGCCATTTGTCAAAAAATGGGGGCAAAATTGTAAAAGTACCACAAAAAGCCAAAATTTTGCAGCTTTTTCAGGTTTTAATAAAATAACAAGCAGGTGCTGACAAAAACAAAATAAAAATGGCTGACAAGAAATAAGAAAAGGGAAACTTTACGCGGGACACAAAAGCAAAAGGAAAGAGAGACAATTGTTTTATTAAAACAAAAAAAAACAAAAATTCTAATATAATTCACTAATATAATTTACAAAAACCAAGCAATATAAGCACTAATAATTGTCAAAAAACTTTAACCACTAACAAAAATTCTAAAATAACTTTTTGTTCATAATTTACTAATTTAATTAAAATGTCTAAGTTAATATTAGATTATCTACAATTTACTATACTAAAACTACTAAGACCAATCAATTTTAACCACTAATAATTGTCAAAATTGTTAATTTAATTACTATCAAAATTTCCAAAATAAGTTTTTTTAAATAATTTAATTATTAATGGTTAAATTTATATTAATTGATTTAGAATTTACTATTTACTATATAATCTACTAAAACAACTAAAACCAATCAATTTAACCACTATCAAAAATTCTAAAATCATTTTTTTAAAATAACTTAATACTTAGATTAAAATGATTAAATTAATATTAAATGATCTAGAATAAAAAATATAACTGAGTGGCAACTAGAGTCTGACAACGGGAACGACAACAGGAGCGGCAACGAGAACATCAACGAGAGACTGGCAACAAGATCCTCAACAAGGAGCGGTAACGGGGAGCTGCAACAGGAGCGACAACAAGAGCGACAACCAAACTACTAAAATCAATCAATTTAACCACTATCAAAAATTCCAAAATAAGTTTTTTAAATAATTTAATAATTTAATTATTAGTGGTTAAATTTATATTAAATGATCTAGAATTTACTATTTACTATATAATCTACTAAAATAACTAAAACCAATCAATTTAACCACTATCGAAAATCCTAAAATCATTTTTTTAAATAATTTAATACTTAAATTAAAATGATTAAATTAATATTAAATGATCTAGAATAAAAAAAATAAATGAGTGGCAACTAGAGACTGGCAACGGGAACGACAACGGCCAACGGGAGCGACAACGAGAGCATCAACGAGAGACTGGCAACAAGATTGACAACAAGAGTGACAACGACAACGACAACCAAACTACTAAAATCAATCAATTTAACCACTATACCAATTGTCAAAAAAAGTCACAAAAGTTTCAAAAATAATTTTTTCTAAAAAAAAATCAATTATTAAGATGATTAAATTAATATTAAATCATCTAGAATAAAAGGAGTAAACAAGTGGCAACGGGAGCGATAATGAGAGACTGGCAATGGGATCGACAACAGGAGCGGCAACAAGAGCGGCAACGAGAGCGGCGCTGGAAGTGGCAACGGGAGCGCCAACGGGAGATGCAACGTGAGCGCCAACGGGGGTGCATATTTTATATTAAATCTCATTTTCTTTTTTCCTAATTTTTACTCCATTATCAATACTATAATAAGATACCGACTTTTTTTTTAACTTTTTGTAACACAAGTACTTTAATAAATTTGAAATATAGTCTTTGATCGAGTTTTTCCTATTTCTTTTATTATTACATTTTGCAACTTTCAACGTATTTATAATTTCATAGCAAATATAGCAAATATAGTGTCACCCGTGCGAATGCACGGGTAAAATACTAGTTGGTAAAAAAAAGTAAATAAGGGCTAGGGATGGAATGTAAGCCTCTAAAACTCCTTACATGTCCTTCTGATCTTAAATATCTGAAATAAATGACAGAGTGAGAATAAATCTCAGTGAGTCCTCTAATATGTAATTATTCATAGTTTGTTACGCTAAACCGAACTTGAGCGAAAATGCAAGAAACAACCAATATATAAGAGCAAGATTGAAAAATGTGTTCAAGAAGTCGTTCCTTCTCTTTGGGTCCTTTCGCTTCTGAGACCGCACCTATTTGTGCAGGTAATTACCAAATGGCGGACCCAGGACCCTGGGTCAGGGGGTACAAAATTTTTTAAACACACACATCACTAAAAAATAATAAAAATAATATTTTAACAGGTTCACAACTTGTGTTGCACTAGACCAACACAAATTAAATAACACTAATAAGTTCATAAATACAAATAATTAAATAGCACTAAAAGAGTCAACATATTCACAAAATACAAAACAGATTCAAATTAAATAGACTAACATAATCAAAATAAATTAAATAGCACTAACACAATATAAATTAATTAAATAGTACCAACAAAAATTATCAATTAAATAGGATTAACAGAATCAAATTTAGGATAAGAAGAACAAGAACAAGAACCGATTCAATGAGAAATAAAAACTCTTTTTTTAAATAAATATGTGAGACTGTGGTGTATTAGAATGGTGCAAAACTAGGAACTTTGGTGCAAAATTAGGAACTTGGGTGCAAAAGATATTTTTTAGAGGTGCAAAAACATTTTTTCCTAAGGTGTCGGTGCTAATTTTATTTTTCCAAGGAGTTCTCCTGACCCTGAAATACATGTAGGTCCCCCACCGTAATTTACCGGCCCATCATAGATAGTTTTTAAGGGTATCCAAATCCAATTGGTATGAGTCAAATTGCCATCCTAGTGGTGAGAAATATTGTCAAAAAAATCAATACAAATTTCTTTAGTGTGACGTCACTAACTGAAATCAGCTTCTTGCCTCTTTAAGCCCTATTTTATTAAGCACTTATCATTTAAAATTTTGTGATCCGAGTTATTTCTACGGTAAAAGATAAAACAGAGTTAAAGTGTTCTATCATCGAGAGCTTATAGAAATGAGTAGAAAAAGCTTATGGACATGTTGTAAGATTGTCATAAGCTCTCCCAAAAGTTTTAGAAGTGCTTCGCTAGTTGATAAGTTTAAATATAAGTCAATCCAAACAAATTGTAGTCTAATAGTCTTGATCATTAGAAGAGAGAGGGCAGAGAGAAAATATTTATTGAGTATAAAGTAAAAATGGTATTTTTGGAGTTTGTGAAAAAAAGGTATTTGATATTTTAGATAGTTCTGAGAAAAAAACTTGAACCAATGTTTAGTGAGGATAAAATTTTAGCTTTTTGTCCGGTCTCGTGTCCTCTCTTTTACCAAATATCGTGACCAGTTTTGAAATCAAACATGGTACAACTAAAGTTGTCTTGACCAATCTCTTATTTTTAAAACGCATCCTATAACTTGCATCTGCCTCGTTTAAACACACACACACACACACACACACACACACACACTCAAGTTGGCTCATTGTGGATTGCTTGTTGTGTGGGATCATTGATAACTCTATTTTATATAGAGTTATTCATATGTTTAAACTTAGTAAATTGCTCTCTTTCATGCAAAGATAAAGAGTTTATATAGTATTTTATGTAATATGTGATAACTTGAGTGTTTGACATGGTTATAGTTGATAATAGGCCATTTTGGATATATTGTGGTATGTTTGATAAGTATGTTCAGTGCAGTCTAGATGCTCCTACATTGATTCTGCACTTACAACTACGCTGGCTTAGCACAATGCTACTGCACTACAACTGCATTGCCCGAAGGTTGGAGCCATCCACTTGCACATCCACTTGCCATCCACTTGCACTTGATGACCTCATGCTTGGTCTCCTAAAGCAAGAACACCTCATACTTCAGCGCCTACAATTCCCACATAGCTTTGAAGAGTCATCAACATAGGGACACATGTTCTTATCTCATTTGACCTCCCTATACACTTGATTGAAGACTTCACATAGGAATCAACTGCTGTAAAGTAACCATGAATACAGCCACCAAAGTTACTTCAACATGAAGGAAAGAAGCACCTCTCTTGAAGACTATAAAAGGACCTCACTCCTTCACTTGAAAATAGATCACAATCCATAAGTTAGATTAAAATTTCACTCCACATAGATAAGTTCTATTTTGTAAGAAGGAAAGGAAGGAAGTGACAAATCCTCCTTACCTCAATTTCATAGTTTTACCAAAGTGCTAAGGAGCTAATGCAATTACATTGTTAGGCGAATTCATGCTAAGAGCTACAACTTGTGTAAACTCTATCTTGTTGTTTCTCTTTTGTGATTTCAATTATATAAACATGTTCTATTCTGTTTATATTTACCTTGCAATGTCTATGTTGAGCTAAACCTCTCTTAGTTGGAATGTTCTAACCATTTAATGAGCTTTTAAGTAAGTTTAATACAAGTATATGATGTATGCACTTTAGTTCTTGCTTGATAATACTTTCAATACTTATTTTGAGGTTGATCACTTAGAATAAGTAGATTTGTAAAAGCAGACATGGTTTACAATTAAGAACTCAAGAACTAATATGGGTGAGTGTTTTACATAAAGGAAACTTTGTGAAAACCATACTAAGTCCTAGACATAGGATAGTATAGTCCATAGGGTGATACTGTGGGTACTTTAAAAGACAAGAGTGAACTTATTTAGCAAGCCTAGACATATGAAGCTTGTAATGAAACTCTGAAGAAAAGTGACTGAAAGGCACACAACTAATGCAACAGCATTCAGTGCAACTGCATCATAACTGCATTAAACACTTATAAGTAAGTTACTTGGGGAAGACATTCCAACTAGCTTTTCTCTATTGCATTATAACTACTTACACCTTGCTTTATTCTAACTTACTTGTGATACTCACCAATATCAACTATCTTGTTAAATTGGTTACTTTCCTCTAAATTACATAATATTGACTTTTGAAAGAGTTCATCAATCCCTGTGGGTTCTACCTGTTCTAAACACTATATTACTTGTTATGGACTGTGTATACTTGCACATGTTTTCCACACACCAATCATCATGGTTTTATAGATACTAGTAACATACCCGTGCATCCGCACGGGTCGATCGCGTTATGTGACTAATACTCGATGAATGTAATTAAAAGGGAGATCGCAAATAAGACGAATGATCAAAATAGTATTAGTTGGAGACAATGATGATTTAAATGAATGTCTCAAGAACAACTAAATTATAAAATAGTTTTGTTGTTGTGGGACAAATTCAGAAGTTACAAAATAAGAATTTAATAACAAATTAAATAGAAGAACATTTAAGCTATGATTAGTTCAAAATTACAATTGAAATGATCAATAAGAGAATATTAGCCATTTTAATTTGTAAATTTAAACAATCAATAGATTAGATGTCCATATTGCACCAAGTAAAATTTAAAACCTAAGACAAATCTTCTAAATTTAGATATCTGTACTGATCTCTCAATCATTTCTTCTGTGGCCTCTCTTTATAACCTTACTTTTTCTGACCAACTTTGTTTATAACCTTACGTTGCTCTTTTTATGTATAATTTGCCCAGATTTCACATTTTCAGGTTTTGGACTTTTGGTCAAAGTTCAAAATTTTCAAAAGTGAAGATCAAACCTGAATTTTAAAATTAGCAGTAAATATTGAGGATATATAACATCTTATATTCATTGATAAGTTTTAGTTGTTGAAGATCAAGCTGATTAGCTTTACTGATAACGTAGAAAAAAGCCAACTACAGGCATTACAACAGAGTTTCCATTACAATTAACTGGGGGAGGGCCCAACCAGCTTTTACAACCAACAGATTTTGCTAAAGAAACTAAACTATGAGCTACAAACTTTTGATCACGTGGAACATAAGAAACACAGCTGCCTTGCAACTTGGAGAGGAGTTCCCTGCAGTCCTGTACAATAGGCTTAACAGCAGCCACCATAGATCTGTTGTGTACACACTGGACCACAGTTTGTTCATCAGTGAAGAAATTTATGCCTTGTAGGTTCTGTTGGATAGCTATCTCCAAACCCCATCTGAGTCCTAAAGTTTCTGCCATGACTGGATCAGCTTTAATCTGCTCTCTTTTGCACTCACTGAAAATAATGTTGTTAGCAGAATCAGTGACACATAAACCCCAGCAAGTGGTGCCATCAGTGAAACAGCCTACATCAACAAACAGAGAGAAATTGGGCCTGTCATGAGGCACAGCAGTAGCAGTAGCAGACACATGATGTCATTGATAAGTTGAAAGTTATCATCAATAGTAAAATGATGGATTTGATAGCTAAGAGACATGTACTTATCGCAACATTCTGAATTTTTACACATGAATACCAATTACACACAACTTTAAAATATACGCATACACATGACAAACAAACCAAGGCTTCTTCCAAGTCTGCATAATACTTATAGACCTTATTTAAATGGCTACAGGCTTGTTTCCAAGCCACTTCAAAACACCCACCCGATCCTTTTAGCAATCTGACATGCACTACTACTCTCCATTCCCACTTGAGATCCAAATACACTTGAGACGTAAACAAATTGGCCAAACCATTTTGGCAAAATTCTAAAAGCAGGCCCATGCCACATGATTATCAGGATTTTCAAAAAAGCCTACAAAATAACACTCAAACAATTCTAGAAAACTTTGAACACGTGACAGCAGCATCAAAATACTGGAGTAGCTGGGTATTTCAAGCACACCCAAGTGCATAATTAGACCACAATTGAGTTGTTCCTAAAACAAAAAGCTCTGTACCAAAATGGAAGGGAAAAATGTCTGCAATCCATGCATAATTTGATATCAGTTATGATAATAGTAGAGACTATAATAATCCCTTTACTTCCCTTGAACCATAAACCATTAACATGGAAGATAAGTAATCTTTTTTGTGAATTAAAACCATGGCAGAATCATGCAAGATGAGAAGTTCTCTAATATCGCGATCAATATTATGTTTTCATCAATTTATTATTTATTTGATCAAATATTAATATTCTTTTAATTAAATTGTGTTTGCATGGTCACGTATATTTATATATGTATATTTATTTATGAAAGCAACATTCAATATTATTCTAACATATTGTTAACACATCCAGATTATAGTACAACTAACAGAAGTACAACACTTCCACATAATTAGTTTAGTCATCCATCACACAACATAACCAGCCTTTACTTATACATTTAGACATCCAATTTTTTTTTAAACGTGGCTGGTTTTACACACACAATCTTAGTCATTCTAATATCCTGGGAAGTGAGGAGGAGGGGGTGCCATGTATTGACGGTTTGGCGCCAGAGCAACGGCGACCCACATATCTTCCAAGGGTAGATAAAAGGAGACTATTAGATTTCGGTGGTAGGTGCGGGTATTGAAGTTAGGGAAGACTCCTGTAGTAACGAGAATAGTAACATCGCCATCAAACGTGACTGTTGAATTTGGGTAATCCGGAGTCTAGAATCCATTAGTGACATCCACATCTACTCTAGTCCGAGGTTGGTTGGCCATCTTAGATAAAGGAACATAAAGTCCAAAACAAGAAAAACAAGGGGTGAGTACACATCAACAATAATTATTGTAGTAAAGTAAGAAGTAATTAAATATAAGTATTGAGTATTAGTGTTTTAAATGCTCAAACAATCATAAAAAACAAAAAATATGCATGGGGCCCATAGCTACTCAATGGAGAGATTCTAAATTAAAGGAGCGATTGGGAGGACATGTTTCGTTTCATATTCTCATTGGAACAATTCTCATATCACAATTTCATAACAGAACACTCTACCACCGATCCTGAGTTCTTGCAGTGTCTCGTCAGGATCATCACAGTGGGGAATCGAATACCACGACACAGGGGAACTACTACCTCGTCACTTGTGGGGTCTCGCACCGTGATGCCCCCAAGGTTTTTCCTCAACCTTCACTTGTGCACTCACGCGTGTACCAAAGCGTAGCTCACTCTAAAAATCACACCTCAATGTTTCAAATTTTACTTATTTTTGTTATTCCATTATTTCTTCATCTTTCTCAAAGGATAATTATTATATATATTTTAAGGGATATTTACAATGATTAAATCACTGAGATACGTTCCTTAAAAGTTAAATAAACTATCCTCAATGTGAATTCGTTTTTAAGCATAAAATTTAAGAAATGAAAATAAAACCATTTACCTAAAAATTGATAATACTAAAATATTTTAGCAAAATAATTTTGTAGTATCATTATTGAGTAAACTATTTAATAAGTAATAAACATTAATTTTTTTTCTTTTTGTGAGTATACAAAATTAGAGTTTAGTATGATAATTAACCAATAAAAATAAAAGTAACAATAGAAATAGAATTAAAATAGATAACAATACATGTATTAAAGAATTAAATAGATTAATGAGGATAATAGTGATAATAGTAATGATAGCAACAATAACAGTAATAATAACAATAACAATGACCATAATAGTAGTAATAATAGCAATAATGATAATAGAAAGAAAAATGATGAGATGAGAATAATAGTAATAATAATAATAATAATAATAATAATAATAATAATAATGGTGGTCATAACAATAATAATGATGACAATAATAATATTAGTAATACGATGACAATAACCACAATAAGAATAACAATAATAATAATAGTGGAAGGATAAATAAAAATGATATAAGCTTATTCTATTTTATTGAATTCCTTACGCACCTATTTTTTTAGTCATTATTAATATATTAGAATATCAAGTAATAATGATTCAAGTTAATAGTCACGTCAGAGTTAGTAGTCCAAATTTTAGTCCAAGGCACGATTAGTAGTCCAAATCACAGTTCAGTCTTGGTTAATAGTCCAAAGTGTAGTTCAAGTCACAGTCAGTAGGTCAATTTACAGTCCAAGTCACAGTCCAAATTACGATTGATAGTATAACTAACAGTTCAAACGGTAGATTAGATTATATTCTATTTATAGAGACAAATTTAGTCCCAATAATTTTATTACTCAATAGCATGTTAAGTAAGATATATTTGAATGATAAAAGGGCTAGGGTCACCATTGACTAAATAATTTAGTATTTACGCGACTATTACTGTTGAAGTTCCTCACCCCCTCTACCTATTATTTTTCTTCGTACCGGTGTACTCCTTAAGAACCTGAAGAGAAGGGATTGGTTGTCTTTAGTCCAGTTATATTTATTTGTGTAAGAGTGGGTGATTAAGAAAGAAAGGAAAAGTAGTTGATAGAGAGAGAGAGAGAGAGAGAGAAAAGAAGCGAATAAACAGAGTGGGGTAAGTGGGATTTTGAAAGGGATAGTGGGTATGTGATGATTGGAGGAGGAAAGACAGAAAGTAGTGGATGAAAATTATTTTGGGAAAGTGATGGTGGGGTAGTGATATTGCCGTGGGTTGCAATTCACTCACAATCCTTTTATTGTAAATGTGTGTGGTGCCTTGTAGAATGAATGATGGATAGGAGAAGCTGAATATTGGTGGAAAGCAACTTGTCAATTTTTGGAGGCGGAAGGTCGAGAAATAACTTGGGAACTATTCCGTAACAAGTTCTTGGAAAAATATTTTCCGTTGGATGTAAGACATGCTAGAGAGATGGAATTCCTGCAGTTGAAGCAAGGAGGAATGTCTGTGGGACAATATGCAGCAAAATTTGAAGCATTGTCCAAATTTTCTATGTATTTCGAGCATCATCCAGATGAAAGCTGGAAGTGTCGAAAATTTCAAGAAGGGCTGCATTATGAATTTCAGGAAGCAATAGCCCCTTTAAATATACGAGAGTTTCCTGAGTTAGTGAATAGATGTAGAGGGATAGAGGATCTAAAGAAATCTAGAGAAAGGAAGTTTCATAATTCAGGACCCTCTAGATTTAGAGGAAATGAGAAATTCAAGAAGAAACCATACAGTCGTCCACAGGGAAGCCAATCTCATAATGTAGGCTATGGTGGAAAAGCAGGACCTAGTCAAGTGAAACCCACATTTCTGAAATGTTTTAAATGTGGAGGTTCCCACAATACCAAAGATTGTCTGAATAAGGAAGTGATTTTCTTTAAATGTGGAAAACCAGGACATTTCTCTTGAGACTGTCATCAGTCTAAAGCTGAAAGCCCCACCAACACTGCGGAGGCATCAAGGCCAAAGACAAGAGGAAGGGTGTACACTATGAATGGAGTTGAAGTTTCTCAGTCCGATGATCTCATACAAGGTAAGTGTCTTATAGCAAATAAACTTTTAAATGTACTGTGGAACGATGAGATTATGTATCGATTACCGACAGTTGAATAAGGTGACCATTAAGAATAAATACCCTTTACATAGGATAGATGATTTGATGGACCAGCTGAAGGGAGCATCAATATTTTCAAAGATTGATCTGCAATATGAATATCACCAGATATGAGTAAAGGCCGAAGACATACAAAAAACTGCTTTTCGGACACGGTACGGTCATAATGTGTAACACCCCGATAATTTCTAACTTGTAGAAATTACCGAAATGCACTACTGGCCTATATCAGAGTAACTTCCTTTTTAAGATATTGAACACAAACTAAACACCAATGAAAAACACATCAAGCGCACTTACATAACTGAACATAACTTAATTAGGACAATTGAAATTCGTTCCTTACATCACTCAACTTAGTGTTCAATACCAAAATAAGAAATCTGCGGAAGCGATTTACAACTTTTACATACGTAAGTCATACAATCGAACAGTCTAAGATACTGAAAGGAAAATACATGACAGAATAACTAAAAGCGTCGGCACTCCTCAAGTAGCTCCAGGCCCATGCCTCATCATCTTCAACTTATCCTGCATCTCTGAAAAAACAACAACAATGATTGGGTGAGACAACTTGTCTCAGCGAGTTCTATCGAGACCCCTTATTAACTCTCTCGGTTCATTATGCTCGATTCATAACTCATAGTCCTAATAGTTGACTATGTGGCTAATTCTAACGTTGTCCTCATAACCCTTAAGCCGGCTACGAGAGGCAACACTAACACATGATTTTTAGCATGTCACCGGTCATTTGGCAAAATAAACTCCCGGTGAACCCAATCCACTAATCACTAGTGGGAAAACCTCATGGGGCCTAGGTTCATAGGGCTCATGACTTCCCCTCCCCTAGCACACTAAACTGTAATAGGGTCATCGCCCTAGACTGAACTGATGTATATATTTTAATATACCTGAACATGAACATAACATAATACTAACTTGACATAAACATAACTTAGTCTTATTCTTAACCTTAGGGCCTTTAGTCCGTATTATCTTATCATAACGTGATCCCACTCGTGATTACTAAATTCGTTAACCTGACTGATATACATTTACAATTCAATCCAATCATTATCATTCCAAACACAATCCGTGTACCCGCATTGGGCCGTCTCATAAACAATCAACAAGGGCATAACATTAACTTCAACATGGAACTTAAAACTGTTATCATTAGAACTTAAGCAAACAAGGTTTTGGCCCATCCTCCAAGGGAAACATCACACTTCATCAATCATAATTACTTTCAATCACAGTCAACATAATCATAAACATCAAACAATTCATTGAAAACATAATCCACTAAAGAAGCAACAATTCAAACATTCTAATTCAGCAACTGTACCTAAACTTTGAGAATTTATTTAACCTATCAAATGGCCACGGAATTTAGCAAACGACCCCTCTACGGAAAGCTAAGGACGTCTAGTTTCTGACTATGTTTTTAGAGTTGTAGAACGATGGGTCAATAAATACAGTTTTAGTAAATAACACAGTATGTTCAGAAAACGGGACTGCAGCTGTGACCTAGATTGCAATCTTCCTAAAGTGATCAAAACTTACTCAATTAACCTGAAACCTGAGCCTAACAGTAGAAAATTAAGTCTAGTTTTCAAAGAAATAGAAATCTTCCGAAAAGGAGTTCAATTGAAACCACCATGCCCAAAACACTGACCCTATGTCCAGATTGTTCCCAGAATTTTACCCTAATTTGTGGAGCCTATAACGGGAGCTATACTACTCCAAATGTGACCAAACCAAATCCAAAATGACATGCATTCAGTCTAGTTTCTAAAATGGTAAGCTATATAATTTATCAACCAGCAAAACAGTCCCAGTTAGCCGAAATCCGAACCTACCCAGAAAGTGTCTACACAGTGAGCTTAGCAACAATTTAAGTATCCAAACAGCAACCAATTCAGCCATCAAGCATAATTTCATCAAGAAACAATCAACACATATATTAACAACAATTTCCCTAGTGAGTATGATGACAATTTCACCCGACGCCGAAACTTCTCGAATATGAACGAACAGTGACTCACAAACTCTCCGAATCCGCTCCAACGCACACGAAATCGATCCCGGGTGAATCCTCAAACTTGACCAGTTACTGAAGCATCCCTGAATGCATCTCGAATCAACCCGAACTACTTCGAACCGCTTTTCAACTTTGAACTCAGCTACCCGAAATCCTCCTCCTGTTTCCAGCAACCATGTGACATTTTGCAACGGACATAACTCAGTCAATTCTCAACCAAACTTAGCAAAACAGGTGCCTATTGTGAAGGGAATTTTATCTAGTTTCTGAGGGTTCAGGTTTCACACACATGCAACCAGTATTCAGAGAGTTATAAAGGAAACAATGGAACTGGGTCAAAACTGAGGCTGATTCAGAAACGAAACTTGTGGACGTGATAACTCCCTTCATTATCAATGAAATCAGATGGTTCTTGGGCCTAAACTGGAGGATTGTGTGTCTAGTTTCTAAAGAAACAACAATGATTTAAAATGGAGGTTTGTACAGTGAGATATGTGGAAATTACTGAAGGCGGGTCATACGGGTTTCCTGCAGAAGTTCAGCTGAACTTGTATCTTCAATCTCTTGGCTCTATAATTCGAAAATGGCAAATGATGATCTAGGGAGGGTTAGGCTCAGAAGTTTGTACCAGAAGGAAGAGGATGAAATATGGAGCTGAAATGTGTAGGAGATGCTTACATGCAAGAGGAAATGATGGTGTTGATGATGACTTCTCCTCCTCCTCTCTCTCGCCTCCCTTCTCCTTTCTCTCTTCTTTCCTTTCTTTCTTTTTATTTGTTTCAGTTTCTGAATGAGAATGGTTGAGTCAGCTGAGTGCTAGGGTGAAGGGATGAGGGCTAAAGTGGTGTGAAATGACCAAAATGCCCTTGGCCCACTAGGTCATGGTTTTGAGACTAAAACTCCTATAATTCTATGGTTATCCCTTAGGAATGGTTTTCTCGACTACTCACGCTCGAGTCGCGACTAATTATTCCACCCAAATTATTAAGTCGTTCACAATTCCCTTATTTGTACCTTTAAAATTTTGGGATGTTACATAATGAATATCAGCATTTTTTAACTGTTGGTTAACAAAAGGACATTTTTAAAAACGAGTTGATTTTACAGGGACGTATTTAAAAAAAATAATTTGCAAGAAGAAGAAGAAGAAGGAAACCAATTTGAAGAAGAAGGGGAGGTTGAAGAAGAAGAAGAGTTTGTGTTGATTAAGTGAGTGATGGTGGATCAGCAAAAATTTTGTTAATCAGTAAAACTGTAGTTTTTGGTAAAAAAAAAACTAAATCTGCAGTTTAACAGTTAGGTGAAAAAAATACACAAAAATAATTTTAAAAAACATTAGGGTCAAAAATGCAAAGATTGAAAACTTTAAAAAAAGCAAAATGGAAGAGGCAACCGGTTGCAAATCTTGACCCTTGAATATATCTGTAACACCCCGAAAATTTCTAACTTGTAGAAATTACCGAAATGCACTACTGACATATATCAGAGTAACTTCCTTTTTAAATATTGAACACAATCTAAAACTCGATGCTAAAACCCATCAAGTGCGCTTACATAACTGCACATGAGAATACATAATATCGTTCCTTACACGCTCAACTAGTGTTTAATACTCAAAACAGAAAGTCTGCGGAAGCGATTTACAACTTTATAAACATAAGTCGTACAATCGTACAATCTAAGATACAAAATAAACTGAATACATAACAAGATAAACAGCGTCAGCAATCCCTCATGCATCTTCATAGCCATGCCTCACAGCCTTCTGACTCTTTCCCTGCTTCACTGAAAAACAACAACATGGATTGGGTGAGACAACTTGTCTCAGTTAGTTCTATCGAGACCCCTTACTAACTCTCTCGGTTCATTATGCTTGATTCATGAATCGTAGTCCTTAAAGTTGACTACGTGTAGTACTCTAACATTGTCCCTCGTAGCCCTTAAGCCGACTACAAGTGACAATCCTTAATATGACCCGTAGCCCTTAAGCCGACTACAAGTGACAATCCTTAATATGACCCGTAGCCCTTAAGCCGACTACGAGAAATATATCTGAAACATGATTGTTAGCATATCACCGTAGCCCTTAAGCTGACTGCCGGTAAACCCATTCCCTGACCATAGCAGGGACAAACATGACGGGGCCTAGGTTCATAGGGCTCATGACTTCCCCTCCCCTAGTACGCTAACCTGAAAATAGGGTCGTCACCCTAGACTGAACTGATATGTATGTAAAATATATTTGACATGAACATAACCTGATCTTAAACATAACATGGTCTTATACATAACATGATCTTAATATCAACATTATAACCTCAGGGACATTAAGTCCGTCTTATCTTTACTTGTCGTGATCTCACTCGGGGTTACTAAGTTCGTTAACCTAACTTATTGAGATTTACAATTAATCCGTACATTATCATTCCAAACACAATCCGTGTACCCTCATTGGACCGTCTCATAAACAATCAACAAGGACATAACATTAACTTCAACATGGAACATAAAGTTGTTATCATTAGAACTTAGGCAAACAAGGTTTTGGCCCATCCACCAAGAGAAACATCACACTTCATCAATCATAATTACTTTCAACACAGGGCATTATACAGTTTAAGTTACATATTTGATTAGACCTTTTTATAAGCTTTCCAACGCATCTGAGAACACCTCAATCGGGTTCCCGGATTAAAAGTTATTGCGAAAACAAAATCAGTTAGGTTTGCTGAAAAAATCGCAAAGCGTCGCGACGCGAACTGGTTCCGTCGCGACGCGAAAAGTGACAGAAAGTTTTGCGTTGCAAAAATAAGGGAAGTCGCGACGCGATGGCCACGGGCCGTGACGCGATGGGAGGCAGAAATGGCTGAAAACAGCATTTCGAACACCCGTTTTGTACCGTTTCGCTTTCTATTAGACCCCGAGACATTTCTTGACCTGTGCAACCTAAAAAGAGATATTCTAACCAGAAATTCCAGTCCAATTATTCAATCCAAATCAATCACACATAAACAATTTTCGTCAAACAATCAATCAATCGAAAACTTATCAATCGAAACGTTATTTTCGCAAAACGCTTTTCAACACGAATTATCGCAAAACGGGGACAGACTCAGAGTACATAATCCATAATCATAAAACAATTCCCTAGTGAGTATAGAACTCACCAATTGCAATGACAATCGCAAAACGCCGAGACTTCGAGAATTCAACCGCTCCCAAAAACCACGAACACTCCTCAGACTCGATCACAACATGAACTCAGCTACTCACTCGCTTGGACAGCAACCCAAACCGAACTCAGCTACTGAAACACTTTTCCCCAGCTACTCAATCGAACCTCACACAGGATTTGGCTTGAAGATGGGTCTTAGAACTGGATATTGGAGTTGGAGCAAGACATGCAAGCTCTAAAACTCCATTTTTATGCTTGGAGGTTTGCAATGGTGTAGGAGAAAGGATGAGGTTTGTGTGATGTTCTTGGTATCAACAGGAAGAGGAAGAAGAATGTGGGATAATGGTGGAATCAGATGCAGCATGCATGAATGTTTGAGGTAGGATCCCCCCTTTCTTCTCCATCCTCTCTCTCGCGAACCCTCTCCTCCTTCTCTCTATTCTAATTTTGATTTTTCTGTTTCTGAAAATGAGGATGAAAAATGAAGTGACTGACTTGGGGGGTGGGGTTTCAGCTGTGAACTAACTCAATGTGGGGAATTTACCCTATTACCCTTCAGCTAATTATACTCCCCATCCTATCTAACACTTGACTTAAGTAAATTAATTTATCTCAACAATCAATCACCCAAGCATTACCAAGTAATTAAATCATTATATCTCTTCCTAACATATCACATATAAATACGATTATGTTAAATAAATACTAGACATTGCCTAATATCGCTTATATAAGTATTTAACCTATTACCATAACTCTTAACGGTCGACGAAGTTTATAAGATTTGGGGATGTTACAATATCTATATTATATCATTGGCTAAAAGGGCATCAGTGGTTCATACCCAAATTGTCAGGGTGGTGGACAGTAAAAGCCACCCTACCCCACCATCACTTTCCCACACTAATTTTCATCCACTACTTTCTCTCTTTCCTCCTCCAATCATCACATACCCACTATCCCTTTCAAAACCCCACTTACCCCACTCTGTTTATTCATTTCTTTTTTCTCTCTCTCTCCCTCCCTCCCTCTCTCTCTATCAACTACTTTTCCTTTCTTTCTTAATCACCCACTCTTACACAAATAAATATAACTGGAGTAAAGACAACCAATCCCTTCTCTTCAGGTTCTTAAGGAGTACACCGGTACGAAGAAAAATAACAGGTAGGGGGTGAGGAACTCAACAGTAGTAGTAGAGTAAATACTAAATTATTGAGTCAAGGGTGACCCTATCCCTTTAATCATTCAAATATATCTTACTTAACATGCTATTGAGTAATAAAATTATTGGTATTAAATTTGTCTCTATAAATAGAATATAATCTAATCTACCGTTTGAACTGTTAGTTATACTATCAATCGTAATTTGGATTGTGACTTGAACTACACTTTGGACTATTAACCAGGACTGAACTGTGATTTGGACTACTAACTGTACTTTGGACTAAAATTTGGACTACTAACTCTGACGTGACTATTAACTTGAATCATTATTACTTGATAGTCTAATATATTAATAATGACTAAAAAATAGGTACGTAAGGAATTCTATAAAATAGAATAAGATTATATCATTTTTATTTATCCTTCCACTATTATTATTACTGTTATTATTCTTATTGTGGTTATTGTCATCGAGTATTACTAATATTATTATTGTCATCATTATTATTGTTATGACCACCATTATTATTATTGTTATTATTATTAATATTACTATTATTCTCATCATTTTTCTTTCTATTATCATTATTGCTATTATTACTACTATTAAGGTCATCGCTATTGTTATTATTACTATTATTATTGTTATCATTACTATTATCACTATTATCCTCATTAATCTATTTAATTCTTTAATACATGTATCGTTATCTATTTTAATTCTATTTCTATTGTTACTTATATTTTTATTGGTTAATTATCATACTAAACATTAATTTTGTATACTCACAAAAAGAAAAAAAAATTAATGTTTATTACTTATTAAACAGTTTACTCAATAATGATACTACAAAATCATTTTGCTAAAATATTTTAGTATTATCAATTTTTAGGTAAATGGTTTCATTTTCATTTCTTAAATTTTATGCTTAAAAACGAATTCACATTGAGGATAGTTTATTTAACTTTTAAGGAAAGTATCTCAGTGATTTAATCATTGTAAATATCCCTAAAAATATATATAATACTTATCCTTTGAGAAAGATGAAGATAAAATGGAATAACAAAAATAAGTAAAATTTGAAACATTGAGGTGTGACTTTTAGAGTGAGTTACGCTTTGTTACACGCGTGAGTGCGCAAGTGAAGGTTGAGGAAAAACCTTGGGGGCATCACGGTGCGAGACCCCACAAGTGACCAGGTAGTAGCTCCCCTGTGTCGTGGTATTCGATTCCCCACTGTGATGATCCTGACGAGACACTGCAAGAACTCAGGATCGGTGGTAGAGTGTTCCGTTATGAAATTGAGATATGTGAATTGTACCAATGAGAATATGAAACGGAACATGTCCTCCCAATCGCTCCTCTAATTTAGAATCTCTCCATGGAGTAGATATGGGCCCCATGCATATTTTTGTTTTTTTATGATTGTTTGAGCATTTAAAAACACTAATACTCAGTACTTATATTTAATTACTTCTTACTTTACTACAATAATTATTGTTGATGTGTACTCACCCCTTGTTTTTCTTGTTTTGGACTTTATGTTCCTTTATCTAAGATGGCCAACCAACCTCGGACTAGAGTAGATGTGGATTTCACTAATGGATTCTGAACTCCGGATTACCCAAATTCAACAGTCACGTTTGATGGTGATGTTACTATTCTCGTTACTACAGGAGTCTTCCCTAACTTCAATACCCGCACCTACCACCAAAATCTGATAGTCTCCTTTTATCTACCCTTGGAAGATATGTGGGTCGCCGCTGTTCTAGCGCCAAATCGTCAATACATGGCACCCCTCCTCCTCAATTTACTACAACTAACAGAAGTACAACACTTCCACATAATTAGTATAGTCATCCATCACACAACATAACCATCCTTTATTTATACATTTAGACATCCAATTTTTTTAAAACTTGGCTGGTATTACATAAACAATCTTAGTCCTTCTAATATCCTAGGAAGTGAGGAGGAGGGGGTGCCATGTATTGACGGTTTGGCGCCAGAGCAGCGGTGACCCACATATCTTCCAAGGGTAGATAAAAGGAGACTATCAGATTTCTGTGGTAAGTGCGGGTATTGAAGTTAGGGAAGACTCCTGTAGTAACGAGAAGTAATTAAATAGTAACAACACCATCAAACTGTTGAATTTTAGTAATCCGAAGTCCAGAATCCATTAGTGAAATCCACATCTACTCTAGTCCGAGGTTGGTTGGCCATCTTAGATAAAGAAACATAAAGTCCAAAACAAGAAAAACAATGGGTGAGTACACATCAACAATAATTATTGTAGTAAAGTAAGAAGTAATTAAATATAAGTATTGAGTATTAGTGTTTTAAATGCTCAAACAATCATAAAAAACGAAAATATGCATGGGGTCCATATCTACTCCATGGAGAGATTATAAATTAGAGGAGCGATCGGAAGGACATGTTCCGTTTCATATTCTCATTGGTACAATTCTCATATCACAATTTCATAACGGAACACTCTACCACCGATCCTGAGTTCTTGTAGTGTCTCGTCAGGATCATCACAGTGGGGAATCGAATACCACGACACATGGGAGCTACTACTTGGTCACTTGTGGGGTCTCGCACCGTGATGCCTCCAAGATTTTTCCTCAACCTTCACTTGCGCACTCACGCGTGTACCAAAGCTTAGCTCACTCTAAAAATCACACCTCAATGTTTCAAATTTTACTTATTTTTGTTATTCCATTATAAGTATTATATATATTTTAAGGGATATTTACAATGATTAAATCACTAAGATACTTTCCTTAAAAGTTATATAAACTATCCTCAATGTGAATTCGTTTTTAAGCATGAAATTTAAGAAATGAAAATAAAACCATTTACCTAAAAATTGATAATACTAAAATATTTTAGCAAAATGATTTTGTATTATCATTATTGAGTAAACTGTTTAATAAGTAATAAATATTAATTTTTTCTTTTTCTTTTTGTGAGTATACAAAATTAGAGTTTAGTATGATAATTAACCAATAAAAATATATGTAACAATAGAAATAGAATTAAAATAGATAACAATACATGTATTAAAGAATTAAATAGACTAATGAGAATCATAGTGATAATAGTAATGATAACAATAATAATAGTAATAATAACAATAGCGATTACCATAATAGTAGTAATAATAGCAATAATGATAATAGACAGAAAAATGATGAGAATAATAGTAATATTAATAATAATAACAATAATAATAATGGTGGTCATTCCAATAATAATGATGACAATAATAATATTAGTAATACGATGACAATAACCACAATAAGAATAATAACAGTAATAATAATAGTGGAAGGATAAATAAAAATGATATAAACTTATTCTATTTTATAGAATTCCTTACGTACCTATTTTTTTTAGTCATTATTAATATATTAGAATATCAAGTAATAATGATTCAAGTTAATAGTCACGTCAGAGTTAGTAGTCCAAATTTTAGTCCAATGCACAGTTAGTAGTCCAATTCATAGTTCAGTCTTGGTTAATAGTCCAAACTGTAGTTCAAGTCATAGTCAGTAGGTCATTTACGGTCCAAGTCACAGTCCAAATTACGATTGATAGTATAACTAACAGTTCAAACGGTAGATTAGATTATATTCTATTTATTGAGACAAATTTAGTCCCAATAATTTTATTACTCAATAGCATGTTAAGTAAGATATATTTGAATGATAAAAGGGCTAAGGTCACCCTTGACTCAATAATTTAGTATTTACTCTACTACTACTGTTGAAGTTCTTCACCCCCTACCTATATTGCCGTGGGTTGGAATTCACTCAAATGTGTGTGGTGCCTTGTAGAATGAATGATGGATAGGTGGCATTAATCTAACGGTTTTGTAAAAAAATCATGGCTACCCCTTCTACATGGTTAGGAAATTATACACGTGATCTTTGTTGAACCAATGACAAACACTCCTTGTTTTGTATGATAACAAATTACATTTTGTCTACTAATGGTTACAGTGGTATAAAAGTACAAGCCATCAATCAAATGCGGAAACTAAGATTTAAACTATATGTTGTATCTAAGCAAGCTATACTTAACACAAATCCAGTCACAGTGCAAAGTTACGCTAACGCTACTATTATCAAAATTCACGATAAACAGATATTTAAATTGAACGCAGCGCAATGATATAACAATAGACAAATATAAACGATAAAGAAAGTAAAGAGAAGGGAAAGAGATACACCGTGATTTTATGAGGTTCGGGATAAAAGCCCTACGTCCTCAGCCTCCGGCTTTGCAACCTTTGGACTTGATGACAACCACTATATGAGAAGAACCTCTTCAATGTTTTCTGGGGGTGAGTATTAAGAACTTTTTGCGTCTCCAGCAATGTTTTTAAAACTGGACCGGAGATCGAACCGGCGAGACCTCCGGTTCATGGTTCAATCGGTTCAACCATGGTTGAACCGGATAAGTAATTTATTAAATAAAAAATAAAAAATATTAAATTTTGGAGAAAAAAATAAATTTAAAAATAAAAAAATTGCATTTCGGGCAGTTCAAACCGGTTCAACCTGGTTCGGTTCCCGGTTCTTTCCCGGTTCAAAGAGGTTCTTGGCGGTTCAATCCGGTTCTGGGCAGTTCTTTGGCCTGCGGTTCAAGGGTTGAACCAACCGGCCAGGGGTCCGGTTCCCGGTTCAACCGGTTGAACCGGTCGGTCCGGTCCGGTTTTTAAAACCTTGGTCTCCGGTCATGAGCTTCGAGTCTCTGCTATAAAAGAATATGTTTTGAAAAGAAAACAATCGATTCATTGCTTCCTAATTTAAAGCAAACAATCAATTTCTTCAGTCATGAGCTTCGAGTCTCCGTTGAAATCTTCTAAAAAGAGATGAATCGATTATATGCTTAAATAGAAGTGTATAGAAATCGATTATATGCTCTGAAAAACAAGGAAGGAAATCGATTACATGCTTTAAAAGACTAAGGAAGAAATCGATTGTTTGCTTTAAATTAGGAAGCCATGAATCGATTGTTTTCTTTTCAAAACATATTCCTTTATAGCAGAGACTCGAAGCTCATGTCTGGAGACGCAAAAAGTTCTTAATACTCACCCCCAGAAAACATTGAAGAGGTTCTTCTCATATAGTGGTTGTCATCAAGTCCAAAGGTTGCAAAGCCGGAGGCCGAGGACGTAGGGCTTTTATCCCGAACCTCGTAAAATCACGGTGTATCTATTTCCCTTCTCTTCAGTTTCTTTATCGTTTATATTTGCCTATTGTTATATCATTGCGCTGCGTTCAATTTAAATATCTGTTTATCGCAATGTTTTTTAAAACCGGACCGGAGATCGAACCGGCGAGGCCTCCGGTTCATGGTTCAATCGGTTCAACCATGGTTGAACCGGATGAGTAATTTATTAAATAAAAAATAAAAAATATTAAATTTTGGAGAAAAAAGTAAATTTAAAAATAAAAAAATGTATTTCGGGCGGTTCAATCCGGTTCGGTTTCCGGTTCAAAGCGGTTGAACCGCGGTTCAACCCGGTTTTTCCCCGGTTCGATCCGGTTCTGGGCGGTTCAATAGGACTGCAGTTCAAATGGGGTTGAACCAACCGGCCGGGGGTCCGGTTCCCGGTTCAACCGGTTGAACCGGCCGGTTCGGTCCGATTTTAAAAACATTGGTTATCGTGAATTTTGATAATAGTAGCGTTAGCGTAACTTTGCACTGTGACTGGATTTGTGTTAAGTATAGCTTGCTTAGATACAACATATAGTTTAAATCTTAGTTTCCGCATTTGATTTAAACGAGCATTGTTAATGTTTTGAAAATTGAAAAGAATTCATTTTTAGGCATATAACCTTATTCACCCTCCCTCTAAGGTTATCATATAGTCCAACAATGTTTTCAATATACTACATCTGATTTCGTTATTATTTATCATGTATCCATCATATATTTATTACTTTATTTCTTTTATTCTTTTAATTAAAGTATGCATAATTTATATAACTAGGCGTAGGATAGTTTACAAGGTAAACAAAATTTTATTTATGTAGTTAGGGGATAAACTATATTAATTTCCATTACAATTATATTTATCATTTTCCTATTTTAATCAATTTTTCTAAATTGGGGTGTTATACAAGAAATATACAAGAAATATATTGCTACCTTTGCAACATGAAATATATCCAAATGAAGAAATATAACAGGTTGCGTGCATTCAATATAAGTATGCATGCATCATAAAATTTTGAAGAAAGTATTGAACATTCAATCCATAATAGAATTGGAAATGAAAACTGAATATTGGATTGATTGATGAATCAATTGAATTGAATGAATTACAAAATTACAGTAGCTAGTCTTTATATTAACTACTTACAAGGGGTTAAAAGGTAAAATGATAGCCAACTAATCTAACTAATCATTAACAACTAATACAACAAACTAACAGAAAGTTTGAGACTAACTAACTATATATCTAACTAACTAACTAACTATATATCTAATAGTCCCCCACAAGCTAGAAGTTATTCACAACACTTCTAGCTTGACATGAACAATAGAAAGATACATCAAAACAAAAGAAAATTACAATGAAAAATTACAACGAGAAATGCCGGGAATACATCGGCAAAAAATAAAAGTCATAAGGCAAATGTTTAACCATTAAGGAAGCATCAATGCTATAACCACTCGAAAAAGCCACAATAAGGCAGAAGCTAACAATGTCAATTCTACCCCTGTTCAAACAAGCCACTCATGCTATAGTTGAATAGCTTAATGACATCACAGTTGCTGCTAAAGAAACACCAGCAACAGAATTGAAATTGGAAAGTTGAGACAGAAAGAAATGAATGACACCAAAAATCACAACCAGCTCCTATGTGAACTGTCAATCCAGGATCAGACCACCAAGCTATCTTTTCTCCATTACCATTAAGCAAACTTGAATTGCATCCCTAAAAAGTGATCAAGAGCCATTTTCCAGGTGGGACATAAAGCTGAGCACCACCTATCTAATGGAGACAAGAACCTTTCTTGCCGATGGAACATGAGACAAGTTGCCCATCAGAATACAAGTCAAATAGCAACTCAATGAAAGGCAAAATTTCTGGAAAAAAAATGTGACTTAATATAGGAACCTTTTGGAGACAATCATCAAAGAGAAAAAAATTCGATCTCTTTGAGGCATTTAAGCAAACAGCTTGAATGCTGTTTGGTAAAGAAAACGAAATCGAAACTCGATCCAAAATGAAAATGGAATTCCGCTTCAGATCACAATCATCGAAAATCAAAAAGAAAGGAGGACAATGAAGCGGAATGCAATACGGTGATGTGAAAGAACGCCAAAAACGCGATGTGCGGAAATGCGGAACACGCAAACATGATGAGGAAAGAACGCAGCGCACATATAACAACAAAGATTAAGAGAGAACGAACCAAGAATCAAACCGATTTAAGAACCAAAAATGCGAATCGAACTGAAAAGTGTTCGTCGCAAAAGGAAATGCGATCAAGATCAACACTCGAAGAACAAATCAAGATCGCAGATGCAAATCACAGAAGAAAATGAAATCCAAATCGCAGAAATTGAAAACTAAATTGCAAAATGCAAGAATGAAATCGAATTACGAAGAAAAATGAAACTGTAAAACCTGGGAAACTGAGATTGATGGAACTCATGTTTGAATTTGGAGAATCCAAAACAGAACAAGAGAGAATCGAACAAGAAATTGAAGATCGAAACTCAAGTAGAGATGATATCGAAGAGTTGCAGAGTGCGAAAGAATCTTTAATTTACATCTGATACCATATTGAACATTCAATCCATAATAGAATTGGAAATGAAAACTGAATATTGGATTGATTGATGAATCAATTGAATTGAATGAATTACAAAGAGTACAGTAGCTAGTCTTTGTATTAGCTACTTACAAAGGGTAAAAAGGTAAAATGATAGCCAACTAATCTAACCAATCATTAACAACTAATACAACAAACTAACAGAAAGTTTGAGACTAACTAACTATATATCTAACTAACTAATTATATATCTAATAGATAGAAGAATGAAAAATAAGATTGAACACACAACATTAAACAAAAGTCAACCTTAAACAAACTAAGTACCTAATTATAACCTCAAAAAACCTGAATGTTTGGACTGATCTTTAATCTTTATACCTTCATATTGAATATGTTCTAAATCACCATTTAATTATTCATTGAAGCTGCAAAACAAAACAATCAACCACAACCAAGGCTAGTCATGACCCAAGAACTGATGAACCCAACATTTAGAAGATGTATACATTTGACATGTCAATCTTTTGTGCCATTAGCTAAAACCGAGAATGTGGAAGTCAAATAAAATAGCCCAAAAAATCAAGATATAAATACCTTGTTACCATGTATAATTAAGAACAAACAAATCAATATATTCCTTTTCTATTTTATTTTCTCTCGTCCATTGAGTTATTCCTATCATGTACATTCAAAGGTGGATTCATAGACCAAACTCAAAATTGACAATTAAATATTAAAAGGAAATTGGTGTCAGATAAGTGGAGCTGTGATGAGACCAAATACTAAAACCTATTCTTGCCTCTATCTTATTTTGATATATACTTAGAATCCTCTAACTGCTGGATGTTGGAATTCAAGGCTGGTTCAGTGTGCGACTACAATAAACATTCCTTTGACTATTATTTTGGGTGTTATGAGTAGAAGCAATGAGGGGTCTTTTGAATTGTTCGTGGTGCGACATACTCAAACATATAAACCAAAGTTAATGAACATAATAGAAACACATGTTTCTAATAAATGGCTTACAGGATCAGGATGTAAACTTACAGTATCAACTTCTCTATCACTTTCTGAGTGAAACCTTGTATTGCAACCTAAAAGTTGTTTATAAAAAAAACAGGCAGCATTTATTTCAATATTTCTCTAGTTAAACTATTCCAGAATTAAATCAACTACAATAGACAGAACTGAAATTACAACTCAACCTTGAAAGGACATTGTCTGTTCAGAAGCTGATGGCAGGAACATACATCAACCTAATAGGAAATCATGTACACCTAGGAAAGAATGTGATTGTGAATAACAAAAAGCATTCAGAACTTAATTCAGAGGGAGAAGCGATTGAGAACTTCATCACTCAAAGGAATATTGAGAAATAGTTTAACTTGTTTTATATTAAGTTAATACTCATTCTATGTTATCAACAAATCTCTTTAATAAAATAAATTAGATATAAACAAATTTTTTTTTAAAAATCTGAGATGAAAAAAGAGAAGGATTAGAAGGAAGCTGAGACAAAAATGGCAATAAAGAGGAAGAACATTAAATCATATAGACATAAGAGTATAAAAAAATCAGAGAACAATAGCATAAAAAAGTGGTAGCATAATAGATTGAAAATCAGAGAAGAAATGAGAGACCTAAAAAATCTGAGTCAAAAACATGTAAAAAATGGCAGAATATCAGATTAGGGAAAAGAGGACAAAATGCTACAATCAGAGAGGCTCACGCATAAAGAAGAGAAAAAGAAAAATTTCCTCTCACCTCCATCAATCTCTCTGCCGCAAAGTGAGCCCACCACTCTGCCACCTCTTGCCGCCGTTAGCCTATGCGTCTCTCTCTCACCACAAAACTCTGTTAGAATTTGAAACAAAATGTCACATTTATATTAGATCAAGGAGAAGAAATGAAGAAAATGTTTGATGAAGAAGAAATGTAGAAAGGAAACCAAAACCCCCAAATCAGCAAACAGAGAGGTTTCAAGTTTGTCATAGTTTCAAGATGGTACATTTTTTTCTCCCCTTCTGTGTCAATCTTGTTGTTGTTGTTGTTGTAGCTGAAAAATCCTTTCTCTTTGTTTGTCCTCTTCTTCTTCTCAGATGCAGTTAGCGTTTTTTCCTTCGCCTCCCATTTCCCCTTTCTCCTCAGCTTCACGACCAACTTTTGTTTGTTCTTTTTGTCTCTCGTCCCGTTTCCCCTTTCTCCTCGGTGACTGTCATTTTTCAATTTCTCTGTATTCTATGTATAGGTCCGAAAGAGAGATACTAAGTGAAAAGCTGGTGAGTAGAAAAGAAGGGGGAAGAAAATGGAAGAAGTTGAGTTCAGTTTGTGTGGGGGAGAAAGAGGCGAGTGAAAAAAAAAGAGATTGAAAGAGAAAGAAGAGGAGAAAAGGGAAACTAAAGAGAGTGGAGAAGATGAGAAAGAGATGGAGAGTTGGAGAGAGAGAGAGAGAGAGAGAATGTGAATGAAAATTGTGAAATTTAAAAAGTTGAAGTGTATGAGAGAGCATAAAGTAGAAGTGGCATAAGAGTGTGACATAAGATTTTGATAAAGTTGGAATTAGAATTGATGGTTTAAAAAAACATTCACATGAAAGTGAAAAAATTCCTTGTGAATGAGTAATTTTGTCCCGTAAAATGACTAATGTAGCATTTGTCCTTATTATAGATAGTATAGGTGTCAATTAAAGATAGAGGCTAATTTCGGAAGTTTAAGGGTGATATTTTTGAATAAATAGATATTAGATTAGATTAGATTGCTTAAACTTGTAAATTTTGAGATGATTTTTTCTATCTCAAAATAGATATTAGATTGCTTAAACTTGCTTATTGGATAGAATGTTTTTCTATCTTCTCAAGAAATGATTGAAGGGGTTTTTTATCATGTTTTCTTCATCTTCTCTTCTGCTCATTTGAGTTGGCTAACCATGCATTGTGTTATGTGGCTCATCATGGGTTGAGGGTCTAGATGAGTTAGGAATATACAACCCGACTTGACCCGCCTTACATAGGTTGGTTGACTCGACTAACCTCCCAAAACAACTAAGAAAAGTGCATGATATATAGCATAAAATGGCGTTTATACTATATTTCTATTAAAAAACAAACAAAAATTAATGAATTGTACTATTAAATTTTTTTTTTGAAAAAAAGACAAAGAATTAAGATATTTAATGAAAGAATTGATTAATTAAGGATGGATTGGTTGGCGGTGAGTTCGCCCGACTTTGCTTGACCCAAGGTATAATTCCATAGTTTGATGGTGCAAAATCTTTTTTTTTTTGACAAAAATGGCGCGAAAACTTGGCAAGCTATGATTTGTGCAACCCAACTCACCAACCAGATTGGACCGAGTTGGTTCATGGGCACAACTCACGACTTTAATTATACTTAATATTTAGAACAAAATTTAATTGTTTAAAAGGAAATTTTAAATGTTTTTTTTTGTTAAATCACAAATAGACACTACGCCACGATTCTTGAGTTGACGAGCTAAGGGATATTGAAGGAGTGCACCAAATGAGTGCAAGAAGAAGGTCCTAGGTTTAACTCCCAGAAACTAACATTCCCCCACCCCCACTAACATTGCTTATCAAAAAAAAAACTTAAATGTTTTCTAGACATAAATTACGAAACAAATATTTAAAAATAGGTTTATAAAATCTAATCCAAACACGGGCGGTACTAAGTGGTATTTATGAACCATACTGTTTCAAGGTTTTCTCAGTCTAGGTAAGGATTGCCATGAGGAGCATAATCGAGAGTACCTCACTCGCTCCTTGTCTCCCCCCCTAAATTGACCCACGATCCCCGTCATGGGGAGTTTTTCTCCCTCATCTCGTTCCGCAAATCTCGTGGTCACTATATGTGGACCACAAAAAATTAGTAAAAGTTGCCAAATGTAAATTAAACTCTAATAAATTTGAAAATAAATATATATAAAAGAAAACTAAAAAACATTTCCATATAAAAATTATAAAAGTTAGTCTTACTTTTATATTTTAATATTTATAAAGTATAAAAATTAGCACATTCTTTTGGTCAAAAAAAAAATTTAGCACATTCTAATATTTTATAAATATTTTTAAATAAAACACATATAAAAAGACTAAAAAACGAATAACTTATTTTGTACAAAAGTGTATTTTTGTAATATATTCAGAGTGGGGGCATGCTCCCATCTAAAGGTGTTAATTTTGGCTCTGTCCAACTAATCGGACCAATGACCTTGTATTCTAGATTGGGCTCGCTAAATAGAAGCCCAAAAAAGAACAAGACAGTTTTGGCCTAGTCCAATTGGCATCAGCGACGACGACGACGACGACGACGACGACGACGACGACAACAACAACAACAACAACAACAACAATAGCGACATCAACAACATCAACAACATCAACAACAACAACAACAACAACAACAACAACAACAACAACAACAGCGACATCAACAACATCCATAACAACAACAACAACAACAACAACAACAACATCAACAACATCAACAACAACAACAACAACAACAACAGCGACATCAACAACATCCATAACAACAACAACAACAACAACAACAACAACAACAACAACAACAACAACAACAACATCAGCACAACGACAGCGACAACAACAACAATAGAACAACAGCAACAACAACAATGTGGCATCAGCAACAACAACAACAACAACAACTTCAAAATCAACAATAACAACTACTCAAGAACTTTAGTATCCAGTGGAATACTATTGAACAACAAACAACAACAATAAGAAAGATAGAAGCAACGATACAATATCAACAATAGCAACCACATAAACCACTACAGCAACACAACAATAATAATAACAACTTAACAGTTTTAGTATTTTGTGGAATGCTACTTAACAACATTAGCAATAACAACTTAAAGCAGTAACAACAACATTAACAACTTCTATTGAATCAAGCACTACAACACTATTAGTCTAGTTCCAACAATCATGTAAATTTCTACATAACACTAGAAGTAATTTTTCCCAACACAATGGCGACGGTACTAATTCACTTAAAGCCGCGCGAAGCTTAGGGATCATGGGACATCCCTATTGTTCATTATCTCACATACTCACTACTATAGAGTCAAACTACCCCCTTACCTCGACAAAATAACTTGTGTATCAACGAGAGCCAAGAAAATTTGCTTGTAGCGAAAGTTCAGCATTCAACGGATACTCAACCGACACGTCAAACAATTCATAGGTCGTATAGAGAGTGAAATATGGCTGAAAGAAAATAATAGTAATTATAAACTAATTATTTTGGAAATTCTAAGACTAAAACGAAGTTAAAGGAACAAAAAAAATGAATTGCGAAAACTGTCTCGCCGAAAAAGGAGTCCGACGTCAATTTCGTCGAAACGAAAAAGAGACTAGTGCTTCCCGAAGGTTTCGACGCGTAGAATCCGAAAACGACGTCCGTTTTTCCAACCGGAGACTGTGGTGGTCGGAGAGTGCGAAAAACAGTCCGCCTAACGTTACAAAACGCGACAAACGGTGCTTCCTTTGAAGAAACGAGGTTAGAATCGAATTCAGAAGAGGATTTTGAGTTGGGTAGTGAAATTTGGGATTAAACCGTGACCTAGAGAGAGAGAACGAAATCAGAGAAGGAGAAGTTAAGGGTTTGGTAACAACGATTATGTTTGGCTCATGGAGGAGGAAGAAGAAGCATGAAAAGTAACTAAATAATAAAATAAAGAAGAGAATTAGGTAAGGCGCACTTAGCAAATAGGGGGTGCAGCCAATAAAAATTTAAGAAAACAAAACTATAATACATTCCTATTCTTACATGTTAATATATCATATATAGTTATGTCAAAATAACAATATCAATATTAATAATTATATCAAAATATGATTAATATCTAATAACACTGAACTACTAAAAAAATAATAATGATAATAAAATGACAACAAATCATAACTAATATTTTATAAAACTAGTAAATAAATAAACAAATAAGAAAATAAGAAAATAGTAAACTTTACTAAAATATATCAATTATAAAAGCAAACGCACACAAACCATGTCACAAAATTTCTATTATATTCAAGTAATTAAGTATGGAAAAATAGGGTGTTACATAACAGCTCCGTCCCCATCCATAAATTGACTACGGGGGGCTTTCTCCTCCGTCCTTATCTTGTAGGGAAAATTTCCTAACTTGCGAGGCTGTGAATAGAGCAGTCCCTGTGTAGACACTACAACAGAAATCTTAAAAAAGACCGCCCTATTAGTAGCGCTTTTGACATAAGCGCTCCTTATTGAGAAACACAACTCTTATTAGTAGCACCTCAGATATGGGCGCTTCCTATTGCTAACACGGAACGACCATTAGAAGCGCTTAGGGGACGAGCGCTCCTTATTGCTAAATACAAAACGATCATAGGGAGCGCTTAGGGGACGAGCGCTCCTTATTGTAAAACACGGAACGATCATAGGGAGCGCTTAGGGGACGAGGGCTCCTTATTGCTAAACACGGAAGGATCATAGGGAGCTCTTAGGGGACGAGCGCTCCCTTTTGCCTAACACGGAAAACAACACAAAATACGCACAGGTGCAACGTTACTCACAGTACCCCACTCTCGTTTCTCTCTCACGTTCAACTCAGTACCTCACTCTCGTTTTCTCTCGCACGGAAATTTACTTTCATCTCTCACAGTACGTACCTCGCTCTCGTTTTTCTATCACATTGAACTCAATTTTCACCTCATCACTCTCGTTCACGTTTCAGAAAACACACGCTCTCGTTCAGTTTTCACCTGCACTTTTGTTCATTTCTCGTTCACGACGTTCTCTCTCAGCTCCTCGCACTGGTGCGTTTTTCCCCCTTCATTTTGTACTGTTTTTTTATACATTTTTATATTAGTGTTTTTCATCCATTTTCTTTTGATTTATGTTTATTTCTAGTTATTTCAATGGCATTGGAACCCTAAGTTAGATGATTATGTGTGAAGTTGATGCTTGATGATTGATTATTTGAGAAAGGGTTTTCTAAATTTGAAGTGTAGGTGAAGTGTTTGTTTAAATTACTTAGTGAAATGCTTGTTCATATTTTCATATTATGTTTATTTCTAGTTATTTCAATGGCATTGGAACCCTAAGTTAGATGCTTGATGCTTGATGATCGGTTCTTTGAGAAAGGGTGAAGTGTTTCTAAACTTGAGGTGAAGTGTAGGTGAAGTGTTTGATGAAATTACTTAATGAAACGCTTGTTCATATTTTCATATTTCGAACTCGTTGTTTCTCATTAATTACTTTGTTTCTTTCAAGAATCCAAACATGGGTGAAGTGTTATTGTCTTTGTTTGAAGAAGAAGCTATCAACTCATAATTTGTTACTAGTACTTGTTAATAAATGATTTTGTTTTGGAGTTGATAATCTTCTTAAATTGTATATGTTTGGTGAATGAAACTAGCAAAGTAAAATCTAATATGCCAAAATTGAATATGCGAATTGTTTGTTAGGTTTTGGGAGTTTGTTTTGCCGGAGCTTCGCGTTCGTTGTTCGAGTTCGTCCTAGTTCGAGAGTTCGTCGTTCTTGTTCGAGCTCACATCTGGTTGGAGAGTTCGTTCTGGTTCGATCGAGTTCACATCTGGTTGACGTTCGTTCGAGTTCATCGTTGCTTCTACTTGTTCAAGTACTTTTGTTGTTCTCTTGTATTTGTTATATCAAGAATGGGAATATGGAAGACATCAAAGTCTTTGATTTATTTATTTGAAAATAGTTGAATGTCTTAGGGACTTCTTTAGTTGAAAATAGTTGAAAGTTTTTGTTGTTCGACATTTAGGGACTTATAGTAATATCAAATGTCCTTGTTTAAGTCGGATACTTTAGGAATTTGGTTAGTTATAGTGCAATCATATGATTTTCCTTGTGTATTTAGATCCCTCGCATATTTCATAATTTAAATTATGTATGTATTTTGATTAATATAGTTATATAAATGATGTTGTTTCAGTGCTTTAATTGGCAACTTATTGGGGATTGAGTGATGCCAGGACTGCGTACAGAAAATCATCATCTTCTACAAAATGGATAGCAATAAGGGTAAGTTTATAATCAATATTCTTGTGCATATGTAATTAATTAAATTTAATAACTAATTAATCTTTTGTTTTATAGGGTCCCGTACAACCAAAACAACATTGATTGCGGGTACTATGCAATGAAATTTATGAAGGACATCATCAATCACAACCAAATGGAAATCCCAATCCATGTAAGTAATTTGATAGTTTGTTTTTTGACAAGTAATTCAATATCTAATTGCACTACAAGAAATTTGCGGATTACAGGCGGAAAAAATCTGCCGGAAAAGGCAAAAATTCGCCGGAAATTGGTCATTACCGGTGGATTTATTCCGCCGAAAATTCGTTCGCATGTAACGGTTACCGGCGGATTTTCTGCCGGTAATTTCCGGCGGATTTCCGACGAACAATCCACCGGAAATTACCGGCGGAAAATCCGCCGGAAATCAATCAAAATTCCGCCGGAAATATATAATATGAAATAAATGAAATTTTAGAAAACCGCCGGTAATTTTTTTTTTTAAAAACAGTTTTCTTTAATTTGTTTATTTAAAAAATTAATATTATGGTAATTTTTTTTAAATAAGTTTTCTTTAATTCGTTTATTTAAAAAATTAATATTATTTAATTATTTTGATTTTTTTTTTAAAACAGATTTTTGAATTTGTTTATTTAATTCAAAAAATAAATATTATTAATTTTATAATATTTATATTTATTATTTAAATATTTACTAATTAAACGAGAATTGAATAATAATTCAAAATGATAAAATTTCCATAATATCCATCCAACAAATGCAGATCAAAATATCTACAAAATACGACTAAAACTGCTACTCGCCATAGTAGCTTCTGCTGCTGCTCGAGTTGCGGGGGCTGCTGCTCGGGCTGGAGCTGAGAGTTGAAACTAGAGTACGGCTGACCATATGTGCTCTGGAAGGAAGACGGGAAAACACCAGGGTACTGCTGAAAAGCACCGCCGTAAGGCCGCATCTGCTGGTACGATAGATAAAATGATGATGATGGCATAGATGGCCTCGGGTTTTGAGACATATTATCCATTACTTGCCTCCAGCGCTCATCATTCAACCTCTGCTGCTCCCGCATCTGCGCTAATTCAAGTTCATATTTGGCCCGTCGCTCGTCCATCTCATGATGTGCATCGCTTAATTTTTGCGTCCATAGCTGAACATCGTTTAATTCTGAAGGAGTAGGAACATGAGAGCGACCAGTACTTTTTTCTGAGGAAGATGATGGCCTCAGATTCGGAATAATGGAATTTTGGAAAGCAGACGGGCCCATACCACCAGCTCCCACTAAACGACTACTTTTTGATGGCCCAATAGATTGCTGCCAAGCATAATAAGCCGCTCGACTCTCCTCAGCGGGATCAATCTGAGTGCCGCCACTACTCTGCTGAGTTTCACGGTACCCGGTATGCCAATCAGAGAAATGTTCCTGAAAGTAACAACCAAGAAATGAATAACTATTAGTATGTAATATATAATATAATAAAAACAATATTTAAATAATAAACGTTATTTACCTCGACCGGTCATCGAGATACTCGCCCGGTCATCGAGATACTTGCCCGTCCCCTCTCGCACATGAAGGTGGCGGTGTAACTCAGGCAAAGTAACTGACCGGCCAAGGTGTGCCTCCTATATACATAGTTATTATTTAATATTATTTAATAAAATATAAAATACGTATGTATAATATAAATTTAATCAATTAATAATTTTACCAAGCGTCTGAGATGTTCAGCAGCATTGATAGAACCAGCTGTGTTTATGCAACCACGCTTTTCAGAGGCACGATTCTTCTTAGCCTTCTCACATTTGGATTTATAGTTAGGGTCGTCCCATCTCAATTTGAGCTCATGCCAATCAGAATCGTCGATCCACGTCAGCTTCTCATCCTTATTGCGCGCAATCGGGAGCATTTCAGAAAAACGGTGAGAAGCTCTTTTATGAAATGTTTTCTCAACTTCCGTCGACTCCTCTGGAAGCCATGCCATTTTTTTCTATTTAAACAAATTTAATTAAGTTGTTAATTAATAAAAGCAAATTAATCGATTCAACAAAATAAAATAATTGAAAAATTAAGTAATTCGTAAAACAACTTACTCTAAAAGCATTAAACATCGTCTTTTTGGCATCCGAATCTTTTCGGATCTCTGTCCAATTAATCCAGGGTTTATTGTAATTCTCCTTGATAATATATGTGATTGTGCCGGATGCCATCCTCCCAAGAATAAACCTGTACATAAAAAGGATAAATTTTTATATAATAATTTATTTATATTTAAAGTTTTAATATAAATCCAACAAATATCATTAATAAATACTTACTGCTGGCCAACAACCTTCACTAGTACGATACGACCGTCAGACGTAACCTCAACCACCTCATCATTAATGTGATACGTGTGTATCCCATTTGCATCTGCCGGAGGTATGGCAGTACCGGGTGGGGGCACAAATGGGTGACTCAGCGTACTGGGTCCACTGCCATCATCCGTACTAGGTGGAGGCACAAATGGACCACTAACAACGACCTGAACTTGACGGTGACGATGCCCGCGTAAAGAAGTAGAAATCCTCCTCCATCATCGCGATGGAGGTGAGTCATGAGGTGAGTCATGATCAGATCCTGATCCCAAGCAATGACTGTAAATATAAATGTTATTTCATAACGACAAAAATATATAAATGATGAATAACATACTTGAATCAAGTCTAATAAATATAAATGTTACTTTATAACAACAAATTAATTAATTACAAATAAGATCATCTAATTAACTTATTCTTTCTCGAAATCACTGTTGACTCTCAATCATATGATGTAAGTTATGCAGTTTTAGGACCAATGGTGCAGGTTTTTCATTGTATCACAGTCATTATCTGGGGATTTAGTCTAGTTTTAGATAATTGTAGTAGGAAGTTCATTTGTAAGTAATTCCTTCACTTTTGGAGCTAAATTGGACTTGAAGACCTCTAATTGGTTGTGGCATCATTCGGCGAACCAGACACTTGCCCGGAAATGCAGCAAAATGGAGGGATTTGATTTCTGTTCAATATCGCGTCGCGACCAGGAGGGTTCGCGACGCGACCAGGAGGAATTTTGCAAAGCCAGATGTTTCTGTCCTATTTCGCGTCGCGACCAGGAGGGTTCGCGACGCGACCCGGAGCAATTTTGCGAAGCCAGATGCTTCTGTCTTATTTTGCGACGCGACGGGCACGGGCCGCGTCGCGATGGTGCGTGAAAATTAGGGTTTTTAAAGCAGTTTCAGCGTTTTTCCTGAGGACTTCGTCTTGAGATCTGAGCCACATTTTGGAGCAGCTGGAGGGTGCGATTTTGGGGCCTTCTCACCACTTGGGAACAAGGGATTGAAGGTTCTAATGTCTTCCTTCATGTTTGTTTTCTATTTTATGTTGGTTTCTATTCTTAGGATGGATTGTAACTAATTTGCTTAGATTAGGGAGAGATGAATCTCCCAACCCTATCATGTGAACCATTGTTCTAATCAATTCAGTTGTTATTCGATTTACTTTGTCTAAATACCTATGTTTGTAATGCTTTTCAAATACATATGATAATTGTGATGATCCAGGCTAGTGATTGCATAGGGATATGAATTAGTAGCTGGAAATTGGGGTTTAGATCACATGCTAGTAATCATAATAGGAATATGTGGTAGCTTATGTGAATTCATTAAAATTCTTAATCTTAATGCGTTACCCTCTGGCATGACTCACCTAAGGAATTAGGGTAACTCTTAGGGTAATAGGGGTCTTGAGGCAAGGGATTGCCCTTGACCTTAATTAGTGAATTGAATCTAGAAATTGAATAATTAACTCGAATTGGCTAAGGTTCATGTGATAGGCGAGGTGAGAGGATTCGATCCCTAGTCGTTTTTCTCGTATTCTTAAATCACGTTTGTGTACTGTTACTGATTACTCAAATTACCAAAACCTTTACAATCTAAGAATTTACAACTTTGCTATTGTTTTCAACGCGCAATCCCTGTGGAATCGACCGGTTACTTACCGTATTTTATTACTTGCGACGACATTTGGTACACTTGCCAAAGTCCTAACAAGTTTTTGGCGCCGTTGCCGGGGATTGTTGACTTTGTTGTCGACAAGGCAAACGAGTTGATTCTAGATTTTTAGTTTTTGATTGTTTTTAGTTACTTAATTTTGCTACTTGTTGGTTTCTTGAATTTGTTGACGTTTGCTTCAGTGTTTCAGAGATTTGTGCATACGGAGCAAGAGTCCACAAGAACTCTTGTTTGACCCGGAAATTGAAAAACTAGCAAAGGCAAATCGAAGAAAGGCTAAGCTTACCAAGCAACAAGCAAGGGAATTGTCACAGGTACAATCAACTTCTACCTCGATACCTGAAGATTTTTCGAGTGAAGAGGAAGAGATGGCTGATCCTCCACCTCCACCACGACGTACTCTAGGTGACTTCGGGCGAAGAAATCAAGGTGCCCAAGCATTAGCATTTCAGCCAGTGGGCGTGGCCCAGTTTGATATCAAATCCTCTGTGCTCACAGCCTTGAAATCAGAGCAATTCTCTGGGTTGGATGCCGAAGACCCTAATCAGCACTTGTTCCAATTCTACGAGATATGTGGGACTACACACCCTGAGGGAGTAACCGATAGTGCAAAGAAGGTCCGGCTGTTCCCTTTCACTCTCACAGGGAGGGCCAAGGATTGGTTGAACACTCTCCCAGGGACAATCAACACTTGGAATGACCTTGAGAACAAGTTCTTGGAGAGATTCTTCCCAATCTCCAAGTTCATAAGGAAAAGAGCTGATATTTCCAATTTTACACAGGGAGAGTCCGAATCGTTGTATGATTCTTGGGAACGATTTAAACTACTACTCAAGAAGTGTCCCGGCCATGGCATAGAAGATTTCCTACAGTTACAAACCTTTTGCCATGGGCTGAGACCACAAACAAGAATGATGTTGGATGCCTCAGCTAGAGGATCCTTAGGTACCAAGACTTGGGAAGAAGCCAAACAGTTGGTTGAAGACATGGCTTCCAATGAGTACAGGATCCAAAATGATAGGGGGGCTGTAGGAAAGAAAGGCGTGCTGGAGCTTGATTCAAACAGCGCGGTGTTAGCCCAACAGAAACTAATGACCATGCAAATCGAGGCTCTCACTAAGCAATTAGCGGCAGCGTGTGAAGTAGGTTCCAAAGCTCCAGCAACAGCACAAGCAGTGCAAGCAGGCGGGTGCAATTATTGTGGTTGGGAATCCCACGAAGGTGATTGTGCAGCTTATGGAGAAGCATTGGAACAGGCCAACTATATGGGAAACTTCCAAAGACAAGGCGGGAATCCATTTTCTAACACCTACAATCCAGGGTGGAAGAATCATCCCAACTTTTCTTGGAAGAATAATAATGAAGGCACGAGTTCCAACCAACAACAGTCTCAGGCACCTGTCAATCAACAGCAGAAACCACCTTCTCGGTTAGAGGATGCATTGACACAGTTTATGCAGATGACCAAATATACCTTCCAAGCTCAAGAGCAGGTAATGAAAAACATGGAGAAAAACCATGAAGCATCAATGAAAAATTTGGAGGTACAGATTGGTCAGTTATCGAAGCAACTTGCGGAGACATCCAAAAGTGGTTTCCCTGCCAACACTGTGGATAACCCGAAGAATGAGAATTGCAATGCCATCTATCTGAGAAGTGGTAAGGGGTTGGAACCGTCTGAAGTAACCAAGCCCCGGGAAAAGAAAACAAATGACAAGAATGAGGAAACAAATGAAAAGAGTGAGGGAGCAGGGAAAGACAAACCTCAGGTGGAACCCAAAGAAACCCCATCGTACATGAAACTGCCCTATCCTCAGGTAAGCAAGAAAAATCAGAAGGATGAGGAGTTCTCTAAGTTCATGGAGGTGTTCAGAAGCCTCCAGATCAATATACCTTTTGCTGACGCCCTGGAAAAGATGCCGGTCTATGCGAAGTTCATGAAACAGCTATTGACCAAAAAGAAAAAGTTAAAGGAGAATCAAACGGTAGCATTAACAGAGGAGTGCAGTGCTATCATTCAAAACAAAATTCCCCCTAAGCTGAAGGATCCAGGAAGCTTCACCATTCCCTGTGCAATTGGTGATGTCACTATAGATAAGGCCCTCTGTGACTTGGGGGCAAGCATAAACCTAATGCCCTTGGGAATGTGGAAAAAGCTTGGGGGAGGTGAAGTCAAATCGACTCACATGACCCTGCAACTGGCTGATAGGTCAATAAGGCATCCGTATGGTATTGTGGAGGATGTCTTAGTAAAGGTTGGAAAATTCCTCTTCCCGGTAGATTTTGTGATTCTGCGTTTGGATGGTGACATTGAGGTCAAGAGTTCAATGGATGGGGAAAATGACATCCCTTTCATCTTGGGAAGACCTTTCCTAGCCATCAGTAGAGCTGTCATAGATGTGGCAGATGGGACTGTGAAGCTGAGAGTGCAAGATGAAGAGGTAACCCTAAAAGTGATCAAGGCAGCAAGAAAGGATGAGAAAAAGGAAGGGAGCCATAGTGTTGAGGAACCCAACCTCAAAGCCAAAAACAGAATGCACATTCACTCACCACCAGATAAGTCATCCAGCGAGTGGGTCGATCTAAAAGAAGTGGTGGGTGAGCCTAGCTGGAAATTCAATGGAGAAGGTTCTGAAGGAGCTGTGAATGGGGCACTTAAGAAGCCAAAGGCTCCACCTGGGCCAATGTGAGACATCTTTTGAACCGTCAAGCTAGTGACGTTAAAGAAGCGCTGAGTGGGAGGCAACCCACTGAGGTACCAAGTCTTTAATTCCATTTCAATTTAAGTCTTTAGTTTACCGTATTTTGCTGTTAGTCTTAGGCATGAGAAGAAAATTTTTGTGTTTATGTCGCGAAAGGGAATTAATTTCAAAGAAAATGTTTCTGGGTTATGTCGCGTCGCGAACCAGTGATATCGCGTCGCGATGGGTCGAATTTTTGCTGAGAAGAAAAAACTTTCTGTTTGATTTCGCGTCGCGAATAAGGCGCGTCGCGTCGCGATGCTTCAGAATTTTTGAAACTGAAACGGTTTCTGTGTAATCTCGCGACGCGAAGCACACGGGCCGCGTCGCGATGCAACGTCTTTTAGCCCAGAAACTGGACAGTCCGAACACAAATCAATTTTCATCAAAATTTGCCTCTGTTTTTTTTCTCTGGTGCGCCACTTCCTGTTAGACTATCTGATAACCTTAGAGGGGGGTGAATAAGGTTATGTGTAATTCTTGGATTCTTTTCAAAATAAATGATAAGTTTGTTTAAATCAAATGCGGAAAAAGAGATTTGAACTTATCAGATATATGCAAGTAGGCAGATTAGGCACAATGAGATATTATTCTATATTCAATATTTACAATAAGGTTGTTTTATAAGTAATGCAATGATATTGAATATAGCAGATCTACAGTGGTGATAGAGAAGATGATAGATAAACAGATCTGTAGTACAGCGAGTATAACTATAACCAGATTAACAGATTCAGATCAGAGTAGGGATATAGTTATACAACCAGATTAACAGATTCAGATCAGAGTAGTGATATTATAAACAAATATAAACAGTAAATAAAGTAAAAAGAGAGGGATAGAGATACACCAGGAATTTTACGAGGTTCGGGATAAAAGCCCTACGTCCTCGGCCTCCGGCTTTGCAACCTTTGGACTTTGCTGATAACCACTATATGAAGAACCAATGTTTTACAAACAATCAACTTCAAATAGCAAATCTCAATTCCCCTAAATTGAGAACCCGAGCTCCCCGCTAAGGATTTCAACCGCTTCAATCTCCTGATTGAACGACCCAAGAGCACCTCCCAGGATTTCAATACCACTTCAATCTTCCCCGATTGAACGACCCAAGATCACCTCCCAGGATTTCAAACCAACTCAATCTCCTGATTGATAGACCCAAGAAAACTTCCCAGGATTTCAAACCAACTCAATCTCCTGATTGAGAGACCCAAGAAAACTTCCCAGGATTTCAAAGTGACCCCACTTAAAATAACGAATACAACTTTGAGATCTATGATCCAATCACTTCGGACAGTATGACAATATAGTAACTTTAGAGAGATGAGTGATTTGGAAAATAGAAAATGATATGAAAGTTGAAGCTCTATTTTCTCTCTTTCTCAGATCTAGAAAATGTATGTGAGAAGCAGAGAGGAGTTGTGAATTGTGGTGTGAGGTGTGATTTGAAAATGAGAAACACACCTCCTATTTATAGTGCTAGAAAAGATTTTATTTTTTGAAAAACATTTATTGCAATACATAATCGATTAAGTCATTCAAAAGGAACATCATATAATCGATTATAGATGTATAAGGAAACATGATAATCGATTATGACATTTAGTTAGAATAGGCATGTAATCGATTATTGTTGTCAAGGATGGCTCAGGATGTTTTGATAATCGATTACATGATGTAGTTATATGCATACATAATCGATTATTGTTGTCAAGAGAGGAAGGAAGCCAATAATCGATTATAGTTTAAAAAAGGAAATCAAGGCAAGCAAATAATCAATTATAGGTTTAGTTCTTTGATGCTCTAATCGATTATTGATGTAAATAAGGAGAGTAAGGCAAGCACATAATCGATTATGTGATATAGTGAGAATGAAAGAGTAATCGATTATGTTTATGAAAAAGGAAACTTTCATTTGCTTCTTAATCGATTATTATTGTTGTAAATAAGGAAACAATCGATTATTTGTTTTAGTAAAAATAAGAGAGTAATCGATTATGTGCTCTGAAACATTCAGGCACATAATCTATTACCATAATCTATTATCTTTGTAAAAATATAGGATTTTAATTTCAAGCCTTCAACCAAAATATTTTTAGAAATATTTTTCAAAACTATTTTGATGCACCATGCATGTTTTGAAAAACTCATCTCTCAGCTACTAAAAGTCATAGACCTTCAGTGATAGGACCTTACACAGTGTCCTAAAGAAAGCTTATAAACAATTTAGGTCTTTAGTTTGCTTCTTCTTCAAGCTGCTCCATTTTAATCTTCCTGCTCTTTGCTTTATGTCCTGTACTTAATTCAACTTGAACCATTAGTAGATAAGATGTAATTTGTTATCATACAAAACAAGAAGTATTTGACCTTGGTTCAACAAACTCCCCCTTTTTGATGATAACAAATTACATTATGCATAGGGAGGCCATAATAGAGAAACAATGGCAGAAGCTCCCCCTAAGCATAAGCATAACAAAATAAGTAGTATGACAGCAGGATAGCAGCAATTTTTTTCTCCCCCATTAAATAATAACATGCATATTCTCTCCCTTAACATGCAATTTCTCCCCCTTTGTTTTCATCAAAAAGGAGGTGGGGTGAATACATACAACATAAGCACTTTATAAACTTGCATAATTAATAAGCAGCATTGCATAGCATATGATATATCAAAAACAGTAGTTCATGCTATGCTCCCCCTTACTTGGTGATCCCCCTGATTAATTTTAGAATGCAAAGCTTAGCCAAAAGAGGGTGGACCATCACAATTTAAAAAAGATATTTAGAGAAAATAGGATACCCTAGATAATATGCCATACTTGGTTCAACAATATAGGTATCATATTTAACTTAAAAATATGTTGCATCAAAGATCCATCACAATAGAGAGAAGAAAAAAGACTTTGATGCACACAAAAAATTTTTATTTCACAAAAGTGATAAAATATTCTTAAGGTGAATAGAACTTTTCCAATCTAACCTTCACCGGTGATTCTTCCTCTATTGTTGATATTACTAGTCACATGACTGCTATTTTTAAGAATCTTTTTGCGTCTCCAGTCATGAACTTTGAGTCTCTGCTATCAAGGTATCGATCTGACCCCCATACCTTGTAGCACACCTGTACTAAGATCAAGTAGAAAATTTTGGTACCCAATTCTCTTTGGGTCCTTTGGGGTTAGTCATCAAGGGGTTTGTTTTTACAATCCACCTTGGTTTCTCACAAGCAGGTATAAGGGTACCAAGCTCACATAATTTACGAATAGGGCATCTAAGAGAGCTATGGTTCCCTTTTTGACAATAGGTGCATGAGAAAACAGTAGGTGTATAACTTGAAGTAGCAGCTACAAAAGTTATTTTCTTGTTCAAAACAGAGGAGGTGGAATTACCTTTGTACCCAATACCTCTCCTATCAACATATTCATGTTGGGAGTGAAGTAGCTTGGTCAAGGTCTTTTCACCAACCTCAAACTTTTTCAAAGATTCTTTCAAAAATTTATTTTCAACCTTGACTTTTTCAAAATTTTGTTTAAGCTCTAGAAACTCAAGGTTGAATGGTTTTATTTCATGTAGCTCATTCTTCAACTTAACTACCTCATTTTCTAGAGTCTCAATTTGAGTGAGCATGCTTTTGTTACTCTTTGCCAATTTCTTAGATTTTAACAAAAGAGTTTCATGTTCAAAATAGAGAGCATCAAAAGCCTCACTCAAATCCTGACTACTACAACCATCATCAAGTAAATCATCATGCATAGAGGAATCAGAAAGACTAGAAGAGTTAAGGCTTACCTTAGATGAGTCATTTGCCATATGACAAACACCATTTGCAATTTTCTCTTCTTCGTCTGTGTCACTATCAGTGCCAAGACAATCCCATATAGTAGCCTTAGGTGTTTCACATGCCGTGAGACAAATGGCATTTGCAATCTCCTCTTCTTCACTGTCAGTATAGTTGTTCCATGTAGCCTTCTTAGCTTTCTTGAATTTCTTTGAGTTATTTCTCTTTTCAAGTTTGTTGAATCTCATGAATTCTTCAAATAATTCAACCATGTCTTTATCATCAGATTCTTCATCAGACTCAACCTCTTTCCTTGCTACCTTAGGAGTTTTAGCAGCAAGAGCAAGAGACTTTCTTTCTTTTATTACTTCTTTTTCCTGAACCTTCTTAGCAGCCAATACTACCTCAAAGGCCAGAAGTGACCCAATCAAGTCTTCTTGGGGCAGAGTTCCAATATCTTTGGCTTCAGTGATTGCACAAGTTTTTGGAAAGAACTCACCAGTCAGAGATGCAAGAATTTTCCCATTTATGTCTTTTGTAGAATACCTCTTTCCCAGTGCCCTTAAGTTGTTTATAATCAGATTCAGTCTCTGGTGCATAGCTGCGATAGACTCACCTTCTTTCATTTTGAAGGCTTCATATTCAGAAGTGAGGATTCTGATTTTAGTATCCTTCACTTGGCTCGTACCTACATGAGTATTTTGCAAGCAGTCCCAGATTTCCTTTGCTGTTTGACATCCTTTGACTCTACCATATTCTTCTTCACATAAGGATAAGTGAAGAATATTCATTGCTCTGGCATTTTGAGATATCTTATCCAACTCTGACTTTCTCAGCTCTTTCAGGTCAATGGTGTAGATATCCTCAACTGGCACTTCTTCTTCTTTGCCAGTAGCTTTGCTTTTGATTTTCATTGGGATCAGTGGTCCATCTGCAATGATCCTCCATAAGGTGAAATCTATAGCCTGCACATGACATTTCATTCGACTACTCCAATAGTCATAGTTAGTCCCATCAAACAGGGGTGGCCTAAATAAAGACATCCCCTCTTTTAAAAAAGAACCCATAATCACAGATAGATAAATAAAATTTAAATTGCGAGATGTTAAGCTCTATATGCAATTTCTAGCTACTGATACCACTTGTTAGACTATCTGATAACCTTAGAGGGGGGTGAATAAGGTTATGTGTAATTCTTGGATTCTTTTCAAAATAAATGATAAGTTTGTTTAAATCAAATGCGGAAAAAGAGATTTGAACTTATCAGATATATGCAAGTAGGCAGATTAGGCACAATGAGATATTATTCTATATTCAATATTTACAATAAGGTTGTTTTATAAGTAATGCAATGATATTGAATATAGCAGATCTACAGTGGTGATAGAGAAGATGATAGATAAACAGATCTGTAGTACAGCGAGTATAACTATAACCAGATTAACAGATTCAGATCAGAGTAGGGATATAGTTATACAACCAGATTAACAGATTCAGATCAGAGTAGTGATATTATAAACAAATATAAACAGTAAATAAAGTAAAAAGAGAGGGATAGAGATACACCAGGAATTTTACGAGGTTCGGGATAAAAGCCCTACGTCCTCGGCCTCCGGCTTTGCAACCTTTGGACTTTGCTGATAACCACTATATGAAGAACCAATGTTTTACAAACAATCAACTTCAAATAGCAAATCTCAATTCCCCTAAATTGAGAACCCGAGCTCCCCGCTAAGGATTTCAACCGCTTCAATCTCCTGATTGAACGACCCAAGAGCACCTCCCAGGATTTCAATACCACTTCAATCTTCCCCGATTGAACGACCCAAGATCACCTCCCAGGATTTCAAACCAACTCAATCTCCTGATTGATAGACCCAAGAAAACTTCCCAGGATTTCAAACCAACTCAATCTCCTGATTGAGAGACCCAAGAAAACTTCCCAGGATTTCAAAGTGACCCCACTTAAAATAACGAATACAACTTTGAGATCTATGATCCAATCACTTCGGACAGTATGACAATATAGTAACTTTAGAGAGATGAGTGATTTGGAAAATAGAAAATGATATGAAAGTTGAAGCTCTATTTTCTCTCTTTCTCAGATCTAGAAAATGTATGTGAGAAGCAGAGAGGAGTTGTGAATTGTGGTGTGAGGTGTGATTTGAAAATGAGAAACACACCTCCTATTTATAGTGCTAGAAAAGATTTTATTTTTTGAAAAACATTTATTGCAATACATAATCGATTAAGTCATTCAAAAGGAACATCATATAATCGATTATAGATGTATAAGGAAACATGATAATCGATTATGACATTTAGTTAGAATAGGCATGTAATCGATTATTGTTGTCAAGGATGGCTCAGGATGTTTTGATAATCGATTACATGATGTAGTTATATGCATACATAATCGATTATTGTTGTCAAGAGAGGAAGGAAGCCAATAATCGATTATAGTTTAAAAAAGGAAATCAAGGCAAGCAAATAATCAATTATAGGTTTAGTTCTTTGATGCTCTAATCGATTATTGATGTAAATAAGGAGAGTAAGGCAAGCACATAATCGATTATGTGATATAGTGAGAATGAAAGAGTAATCGATTATGTTTATGAAAAAGGAAACTTTCATTTGCTTCTTAATCGATTATTATTGTTGTAAATAAGGAAACAATCGATTATTTGTTTTAGTAAAAATAAGAGAGTAATCGATTATGTGCTCTGAAACATTCAGGCACATAATCTATTACCATAATCTATTATCTTTGTAAAAATATAGGATTTTAATTTCAAGCCTTCAACCAAAATATTTTTAGAAATATTTTTCAAAACTATTTTGATGCACCATGCATGTTTTGAAAAACTCATCTCTCAGCTACTAAAAGTCATAGACCTTCAGTGATAGGACCTTACACAGTGTCCTAAAGAAAGCTTATAAACAATTTAGGTCTTTAGTTTGCTTCTTCTTCAAGCTGCTCCATTTTAATCTTCCTGCTCTTTGCTTTATGTCCTGTACTTAATTCAACTTGAACCATTAGTAGATAAGATGTAATTTGTTATCATACAAAACAAGAAGTATTTGACCTTGGTTCAACACTTCCCCCATTTCCCCCATTACTGTTTTGCTCTTATTTGGTGGTGCATTTGCACACTCTCACACGGATTCTTCCTAGTCTACATCTCCAGGTAACAATCCCTCTCCATCTCCATCTTTAATTTTCAATTTTCTTCTTTAGTTTTCAGTGATTTAGGGGGACACGAATTGCAAGTTTGGGGTTGAATTAGGAGTTGGATTGTTGTCCCCCACCCCTCTACATTGCATGCTTGCTGTTATTTCTGAATTAGGGGGCTTTGTTAATCGAATTGGGGTTGGATTCCTGTTGATTTTGATTGTATACGAAGTGTTTGTTACAATGCCACAATGAAGTTTTTGGTGTTCACCAAGTGTTTGTGAAATTGCTCCAATGAGTTTTGGCTAAGCAACTCAATTGTTTGTGGAAATGTCTAAGTGAACTCTGTTTTGGAGTTGCTGGCCTGTTTCTAATTTTGCACAAATTCACAACCTTAGGGTAGACGACTTTGAGTCCAGAAACTATGTTTTGGCTGTTGATTATTTTTCTCTGCTGGAGTGGGGCCTGCACCCGGGACCCACCGAGAACTAACAATTTGGACTGGGTTCTGGTTATTTGCCTGCAGGAAATTTTTCTTAAACAAGTGCTAGCATGGACAAAAGAGCAAAGACTGGCACATCTAGGAAGAGGAGGGGGGCCTCACCATCAGAGGTTGACAGATTCAGGTCCCCCGTCCACGAGGAGAGGTACCACCAGGTGGTCAAAGGCAAAAAGATAAATCCAGAAAGGGCCTTCAACCTCAGCACGGGGGAATTCCCCATCATTACCTCCACTCTCCGGGAATTGGGTTGGCTCTCGCTCAACTCAATGATCAAACAGGCTAACCAAAGCATGGTGAGAGAGTTCTATGCAAATGCCTACAGGGAGGAAGACAACAGAGTTTCAATGGTTAGGGGAAGGGAGGTGTGTAATACCCTAATTTTGTCCGATCAAAAATGAGAGATTTTATTTTTAATAAAAATAATAATCATTTTTATTTTCTTGTCATATATTATTTTATTTTGCCACAAGTTTTTTAACCAAAAAAAATATATTAATTAGAAGTGAAGAAACAAAAAATAAGCAAAGGAGGAAATGAAGGGGGTCTGTAAAAAAAAATGTAGAGGTGCAATCAGGATTGGGCCATTTAAAGCCCATTCCTCCACCAAACCCTAACCCAATTCGCCTAACCCAATCCAATTCCTATCCAACCCATAACCCAACTCCTCCTAACCCTAATTACTATCCAACCCATACCCATTTCCCCTCCATAAAACCCTAATTCGACCACCCCCCCTTTACCCTAAAAACCATCCACATTCAATCCCCCCCTTTCCCTAAAAAATCATCCACATTCACTCCCCAAAACCCCTCCTAAAAATTCGACCTACTCCCCCCTTTTTCCTCCTTGAAAATTGCATTCTCCCTTCCACACTCCACCTTTCCTCTTTTCCCTCAATTCCACTTCCCCACACTTCCCACTTCCCCATTTTTCATTTCCCCATACACTCAACCTCTCTCTTCTCTCCCCACTCCACGGATCCTACTCCCCTCTCTCCTCAATCTCACGCTCACTCTCCCTCTCTCACACTCAACCTTCATTTTCTCTTTCTTTCTCCATCACACACAACTCACACTCAACCTTAACCCAATTCGCCTAACCCAATCCAATTCCTATCCAACCCATAACCCAACTCCTCCTAACCCTAATTACTATCCAACCCATACCCATTTCCCCTCCATAAAACCCTAATTCGACCACCCCCCCTTTACCCTAAAAACCATCCACATTCAATCCCCCCCTTTCCCTAAAAAATCATCCACATTCACTCCCCAAAACCCCTCCTAAAAATTCGACCTACTCCCCCCTTTTTCCTCCTTGAAAATTGCATTCTCCCTTCCACACTCCACCTTTCCTCTTTTCCCTCAATTCCACTTCCCCACACTTCCCACTTCCCCATTTTTCATTTCCCCATACACTCAACCTCTCTCTTCTCTCCCCACTCCACGGATCCTACTCCCCTCTCTCCTCAATCTCACGCTCACTCTCCCTCTCTCACACTCAACCTTCATTTTCTCTTTCTTTCTCCATCACACACAACTCACACTCAACCTTTCTCTTCTCCTTCACTCATCCTTCTTCTCCAATCCCTCTCCTACACACCCACACTCACACACTCATTTCCCTCACATGGCTCTCCTCCTTTCACGCCCCATTCCTCTTCTCACACACACTCACGGATTTTTTTTCTCTCTCACACACAAACCATCATTTCCCTTCACCAACTACCTCCAAACCTCCACCCCTCCATCATATCAAATCTTTCTCAAGTCAGAAAAAAGGGAAGAACTACTGTGCAAGGTATGGAGGCCACGAGTTTGAAGACAAAGAAGGCATCACCCTTAGTATAAATGGAGGCCACAAGTTTGTAGGAGGGGGCGGATTTTTTCTGGGAGAAGAAGGGAAGAAGAAAATTCTCAAAAAAAAAAAAGTGTAGATTGTTTATTTTTTTCCCTTCTTTTCTTTTACTTCTCCTTCCAAAATTCTTTTTTAGTTTAAAAATCTTGTTGTATTAAGGAGACCCGGGAAGAGATTCTTCCCAACATTGCCAAGTTTTTTCCTTAAGGTACCATAATGTAATTTTCAGATTTAATACATTATTATTGTTTTTTTGCTTATTATTTCATTGTTGCTGTTTTTTTTTTCTTTCTTTTTTTTTCATGTAAATATTGTTGCTTTTCTCATTACTTATGTTATTGCTGTTTTTGTTTATTTAATGTAGTCGCTTTTTTTGTATATATATTTGTTGTTGTTTTTTTACTAAATTGTTGCTTTTTTATTGTTGCTGTTTTATTTATTTGTTACTGTTTTTTTAATTGTTGCTGTTTTTTTTGTTATTTTTGCTGTATTTCGGATTAAAAAAAAAAAAATTTAAAAAATAAATGTTGCTGTTTTTATATTAAAAAGTGTTGCTTTTTTTATTTAAATGTTGTTATGTTTTATTAAGTGTTGCTGTTTTTTTATTAAATTGTTGCTGTATTTTTTATTATTTTGCTGTATTTTTGGATTAAAAAAAAAACATTTTTAAAAAAAATAAATGTTGCTGTTTTTATATTAAAAAGTGTTGCTTTTTTTTTATTTAAATGTTGTTATGTTTTATTAAGTGTTACTTTTTTTTTATTAAATTGTTGCTGTATTTTTTGCTGTATTTCGGATTAAAAAAAAAAAATTTTAAAAAATAAATGTTGCTGTTTTTATATTAAAAAGTGTTGCTTTTTTTATTTAAATGTTGTTATGTTTTATTAAGTGTTGCTGTTTTTTTTATTAAATTGTTGCTGTGTTTTTTATTATTTTGCTGTATTTTCGGATTAAAAAAAAAAACATTTTTTAAAAAAATAAATGTTGCTGTTTTTATATTAAAAAGTGTTGCTTTTTTTTATTTAAATGTTGTTATGTTTTATTAAGTGTTACTGTTTTTTTTATTAAATTGTTGCTGTATTTTTTTGTTATTTTTGCTGTATTTCGGATTAAAATAAAATAATAAAAAATATTTTTTAAAAAAAAAAATAAATGTTGCTGTTTTTCTATTAAAAAAGTGTTGCTGTTTTTTTAAGTGTTGTTATGTTTTATGTTGCTGTTTTTTTTATTATTAAATGTTCCTGTTTTTTTTTTTCATATTAAAAAATTGCTGTTTTTTTATTATTTAAATTTGTTGCTTTTTAATTTAAATATTAATGTAATTTTCGGATTAAAATAAAATCCTTTTCAAAATAAAAAAAAATATTTTTTATATAAAATAATTGGTTACGAATATCACTATCCTTTTTTTTTTTTTTAAAAAAAAAGGGTAATAATAATAATCATTTTCCCCAAAAAAGGATGAAGAGTAATTTAGTCAAATAGCAAAAAGTAAAAATAAATTGATCAACCGTTTTTAGCGTCAAAACGCTATTTGCACCCCCGACAACCATTTTTCTTTTTAGCGTCAAAACGCTATTTGCACCCCCGGCAACCATTTTTCTTTTTAGCGTCAAAACGCTATTGACACCCCCCAGGTTCTGATAATACAACCCTTGTTTTTAGATTTAAACTCCTGTTGCACCCCGAAAAATCCCCGCTTTGGGTTTCTCAATGTACAACGTGGAAAATTTTTGGAGCCGCCACCAATATTTTAATTTTAAGACCAAAACATTGAAAAAAGGTCTTTTGGACAAGGCGGATGGTCTTTTGAAACTTGAGATATAGATTCGGGGGTCGATTACGTGCGAGGAAGGTGTTAGCACCGCGCACGTCCTTTCTACCGAAAGGGAACCTCTAATTAAATGTGTGGTTTTAACGTTTGATTTGAAAAATACCTAGATTTGCCTATTTATTTCTTATTTGGAGATGAATGGGAAATCTTTAATGAAAATTTTATTTTAGGTGAGAAGGGGGAAAAAGGGGGGTTTTTAGAAAAAAAAGTGCCTGACGGGACATGGCCCGCTCCTACGTATCTCCCGGTGCGATGGAGAATTCAAAGCTACGTAGTTCTTGGTTCTTTTTTTGAAAAGTTTTTGCTTTTTATCTTTTTTTAGTGAGTTTTTTGAAATAGGACGAGCATTAGCAAATGATTAAACTAGCAGAGGCTATGATGAATCACTGCTAAATGCTCAAAAAGAGTTGTACCGCTAGTCAAACGAACAAAGGTTCTGATGGACTATTGATAACAACTTGTTTTTATTATGTTTTTGAAAATGATTTTCGAAAGAGATTGATTTGTACGATGATCAAACTAACAAAAGTTATGATGGATCGTCGTTTATTATTTTTAGGAGAAAAGGACATTGTCACTAATAGCTAAACGAACAGAGGCTCTGATGAGCTACTAGCAACAATGGGTTTGAAAATGATTTTGTTTGTTTTATGAAAATGATTGGTTTAGGGGGATGAAAAGAATTTTTATTTGTTGCGCTTGACGAGAACGTGGCTCGCTCCTACGTATCCCAAACGGGAATCAAAGCGACGTAGTTCTCATTAAAAAAATGTTTTTAAAAGGGTTTAAAAGGGGCAAGCTGAGTCACCCGAGACCATCTTCACCACTTAGAACATGATGCACTAGGCATAAGTGGGAATCATATGGTTCGTCCTCAACAATGGACGATAATATACAAGAACGAGTAGATAAATGCTATAGCTAAGTTTAAATCACATGGATCACAATAACTAAATATTAACAAATGAAAAGACTGAAATACCTCTGATGAAGACAGATATTACAAATCTGAAGAACGCAAATACCGACTAACTCTTGCAGAAGATCGACTCCGACGGACCAACGGAACGAATAGAGCGAAAAAATAAAGCGTAGAAGAGCTTTTCTAAAATGTGAGAGATTTCGAAAAATGAGTTTTTTCTCTGATCTCGTGAAAATGCGTGTGTTTCTCTGATCTCGTGAGATGTGTCCGTTTGAAATGAAAAATGAGCTTCCTATTTATAGGAAATCAGATTTGATCTATTTTAGGAAACTAGGTAATCGATTATGTTGGAAATAACTTGGGAGATGTAATCGATTATGTGCCTTGGATCTCAGATTCAATAATCGATTATGTGCTTCAAAAGGGGAAGGGGATAATCGATTATTTGCTTGTTTTCATAGAGCAAATAATCGATTATTTGCTTGAATGAAATAAGAAGGTAATCGATTATTTGCTTTCCTGAAAATATGGGCATCTTAATAATCGATTATGTGCTTCAAAAGGGGAAGGGGATAATCGATTATTTGCTTGTTTTCTTAGAGCAAATAATCGATTATTTGCTTGAATGAAACAAGTAGATAATCGATTATTTGCTTGATTTTCAGAGTAGATAATCGATTATTTGCTTGAAGGAAGGATATGACGTAATCGATTATTTCCTTATTCATCAAGAATACATTACATGCATGATAAAATCAATTTTATACTTTCTAAAAAAATTATTTTCATGCATGAGGTTTATTGAAAAATATTTTCATGCAAAAATTATTTTTATAGACCCTTTTGTGAGAAATGACCAAAATGCCCTTTTTGACCCTAAAAACCCTAATTTCCCAAAAAGTGCATTCTAACCCTAAAAATGATTTCAAAAACTTTGGAATGATTTCTAGGACCCAAAATGCAATGCATAAGTTATTTTTTATATTTTTCTTTTTGTGTGGAAAATTAGGGTTTGGACCTAAGCCGGACAAAATTGGGGTATGACAACTCCTATGTTAATTGCATCCCCACGTTTTTAGTAATACAGTACCCTTTTTGACAGCAAACCCATCCATTTTTTTTCACAAGCCCATCTTTTTAAACACAACCTAGTTCATAAAAAACGATTTGGTCTCACTGTTCACACCCCCCATTTTTGATACAACACTCCTTGTTGCTAATTGTGCCTCCTTTTTTTACTACCACCCATTCAGCTTTTATTCACCCCATAATGCTTTCAAACCTTTTTTTCTTTATTTCAAATAACCATACTCATACAAAAAATAGGTTGTTACTAATGGTCACTCTGAGCCTAGCTTGTTTGACCGTTAGGACTAACCTTCTTTTTTTCACAGCGAATTAGTAGCGGTAATCACTCTGAGGTTACTCGTTTGATTATCGCAAACACCCGCCTAAACTCCAATTTTCAGTTAATAAAATACAAACGTAATCTCAACTCCTTTTTCAAATCACGCTTCCCAGTAAGCATTTTTTTTCAAACAAGGCGCTCGATCGCAAACCGGGTATTTATAGCGTTCACTCTGGGCCCGGCTCGTTTGAACGCTGTAAACACCTTCTTTTTCGAATAAGCCATTAATGATGACCACTCTGGATTTATCTGTTTGGTCACCATGAACAGCCTTTAGTTTTCGCAAACTTTTTAAAAATAAAAAAAATACCAACACACACATATTTTCTACCCAAGAACTACGTAGCTTTGATTTCTCCATCGCACCCGGAGATACGTAGGAGCGGGGGCCCACTCCTGTCAAGCGCAAAAAACTAAAATTTTTATTAAGTCTTCCTTTCCGTTTTTTTGCAAATAACAAAAAGGGTAAATTAAAATGTTTTCTTTAAACTAATTTTTCTACACATTAAATTAAAAGGTAACCTTTTTAGGATGTTGCGGGGTGCTAGTACCTTCCCCGCACTTAATCGACCCCCGAACCCAAAAACAAAAGGTTTTTTCAATGTTTCCCTAAAAATAAATATTGATGGCGGCTCCATTGTTCAAAAACAACGAAGAATCCCTCCTTCGGATTTTTCGGTCGCTACAAGGTGTCTTACTCTCCTGACACCATCAACAGTCTCCTCGGGCTACCTACTACTGCTGATTGTGCTATGATGGATGCCTGGGACAGCAGGGGGGAGCACGATTATGAGTGTTTGCTGGGAGAGTTGTGTCGTCAAGGAGCGACGTGGGACAAACATCTTATCGGTCCGATTGGACAAACTTTTCCCCGCCGTTTCTGCAACATGGCTCTGAAGGCAATTCCTAAGGCCTGGAACAATTTCTTTAATCAGTCTGTCATTTCATGCTCCAACTCCACTAATGTCAAGACCAAGGTAGCCATGGGACTACAAGCTATCATGAGAGGCCAGAGGGTAAATCTGGGGAGAGCCATTTCAGCGAGCATTGCAGAGATCGTCAGATGTCCTAGGGCTCGATTGGGGCACTACTCTATCATCCATGCTTTATGTAGACAGCAGGGCTGCCCGGAGTACCCAGACGATCTTCTAACTGACCCCAGGGAGGGCATCACAGCAGCATGGATCTTGAAGCAGCCCGAGGGGCCCATAGATGGAGCAGCACCACAGCAGCCAGCAGGCCCATCTTACCAGGGAGCAGTTTCAGACCGACTCCTCTTTCCAGTATGACCTCCTCATGGCCAGCTGGTGCGGGTCGTCTCTGTCATTGCAGCAGCAGGGCATAGATACTTCACATCTGGCATCATACAGAGTCCACCGTGCTGCTGAGAAGTATATGGCAGAGAACAGAGCAGCCGCCGCTTCATCTTCATCAGTACCCCATGCAGAGCAGCAGCAGGACCCCCAGGATCCACTTCTTTCAGGGGATGAGTATTTGGAGGAGCACATTTCATTTCCTTGAGCAGGAGGCTCAATTTATTTTACTGTTTTATTCAGACATTTTTACTCGCACTTTTGGTTGTATTTTGCCCTATTTTGACTTTATTTCGCACTTTGGTCTGTACTTATTATTATAACTTACTCTGTGATATTGGGGCACCACTGCTCTATATTTTGTTTTTGTTTTGTTAAAGCAGCTTCAATAGTGATGATGTGTGGCATTTGGGGTCGCATGTTTGCATTTTTCCTTTTGACACTCGCACTTCAAGTTTTATCATCAAGTAATAGCAAGGGTCATGACAAACGTTGCGGAAGTTCTTTATCATCTGTGAGCAGCATCTCTCAAGTTCCATCTCTACGATCCCAACTGTGAGGTTTGAACCTAAACACGTTCTTATATATATATATTGTGTGTATTCCTTGCCTGCATTAGTCTGCAGAACTTGACATTGTGCTTAATTGTTTTTGCATTTGATTTTCATACACACTGAGGCATTTCTTTTGGCACCCCTGAGCCTTTCAAACCACACCTAATTAATGTTTATCCTCTGCTAGCCCCTCTGAGCCTATTGTTAAAAATTGTATGCTGTTTCTCTGAAAATCATAGCCTAGTTAATTCTTAACTTGGAGTTAGGTAACAAAAGCTGTGAGAGTGGGGAAATTTTTAAGTTTGGGGTTGCTCGTGGAATAGCAACAATATAAGTTTGGGGTGGTATACAAGAGAAGGAACAAGAAAAGAAATATATATATATATATATATACATCAAAAATAAATAAATAAATAAATAAATAAATAAAATCCTTCTCTTGTTTTGTTGAATGCTTTGGGAAAATGGGTGAGTAAGTGAATTGCGTGAAATTGACAAAAAGTGAGGTAGGCCTAACTCCAAGTGCAACCTACTTATCCAAATGTATCCACCCTTACCTAAGCCCCGCTATAACCCTTAAAGTCCTCAAAATGTGTGTATGCAATTCATTTGTATAGAATGATATAGAACTCTGTCAAGCCTATGAAACGATGATGCAGGTACTGTGAATTGAGTGAATACCCGAAACACCTCAAGAGTGAAACACTGGTGAGATGTGCGTACAGAGAAAACTTGAGAATGCTGCCTGCTTATGATTCAGTATTTCCAATTCAGTTGTCCTGCCACTGTATTAGGTTGATGATGATAGTTGATGTGCTGATGTGTTTAAGGCTGATGTATTATATGTAACAGCTAAATAGAAAAAGAAAAAAAACAGCCACAGTCTGAATTGATTGTTTGCTTGAGGACAAGCAAAAGTTTAAGTTTGGGGTTGTGTTGACTCTCAATCATATGATGTAAGTTATGCATTTTTAGGACCAATGGTGCAGGTTTTTCATTGTATCACAGTCATTATCTGGGGATTTAGTCTAGTTTTAGATAATTGTAGTAGGAAGTTCATTTGTAAGTAATTCCTTCACTTTTGGAGCTAAATTGGACTTGAAGACCTCTAATTGGTTGTGGCATCATTCGGCGAACCAGACACTTGCCCGGAAATGCAGCAAAATGGAGGGATTTGATTTCTGTTCAATATCGCGTCGCGACCAGGAGGGTTCGCGACGCGACCAGGAGGAATTTTGCAAAGCCAGATGTTTCTGTCCTATTTCGCGTCGCGACCCGGAGCAATTTTGCGAAGCCAGATGCTTCTGTCTTATTTTGCGACGCGACGGGCACGGGCCGCGTCGCGATGGTGCGTGAAAATTAGGGTTTTTAAAGCAGTTTCAACGTTTTTCCTGAGGACTTCGTCTTGAGATCTGAGCCACATTTTGGAGCAGCTGGAGGGTGCGATTTTGGGGCCTTCTCACCACTTGCGAACAAGGGATTGAAGGTTCTAATGTCTTCCTTCATGTTTGTTTTCTATTTTATGTTGGTTTCTATTCTTAGGATGGATTGTAACTAATTTGCTTAGATTAGGGAGAGATGAATCTCCCAACCCTATCATGTGAACCATTGTTCTAATCAATTCAGTTGTTATTCGATTTACTTTGTCTAAATACCTATGTTTGTAATGCTTTTCAATTACAAATGATAATTGTGATGATCCAGGCTAGTGATTGCATAGAGATATGAATTAGTAGCTGGAAATTGGGGTTTAGATCACATGCTAGTAATCATAATAGGAATATGTGGTAGCTTATGTGAATTCATTAAAATTCTTAATCTTAATGCGTTACCCTCTGGCATGACTCACCTAAGGAATTAGGGTAACTCTTAGGGTAATAGGGGTCTTGAGGCAAGGGATTGCCCTTGACCTTAATTAGTGAATTGAATCTAGAAATTGAATAATTAACTCGAATTGGCTAAGGTTCATGTGATAGGCGAGGTGAGAGGATTCGATCCCTAGTCGTTTTTCTCGTATTCTTAAATCACGTTTGTGTACTGTTACTGATTACTCAAATTACCAAAACCTTTACAATCTAAGAATTTACAACTTTGCTATTGTTTTCAACGCGCAATCCCTGTGGAATCGACCGGTTACTTACCGTATTTTATTACTTGCGACGACATTTGGTACACTTGCCAAAGTCCTAACAATCACCATCATCATCAGATGAGTGAATTCCTGATACACCGACGTGATCGGCTGCTTCCTAATGATCTGTATCTTATTCTTCATTAACTTCATCACCCGTGTTTGGCTAATCACATAAACGAGTAATATGTTCAACTTCAATCACTTCATTTACATTGGACATTTCATCCATTTGATATGGCACGTCTTCCATTGTGTTATCATTTGTCTCAATGCGGCCTCTTGGTTTTATCTTAATTGCGACACACCAACCACGCCGATCAGTCCGTGTTGATGGATAAGAAACATAATAGACTTGTCTCACATTTTGTGCAATGACGAACGGATCATACAGTCGATATCTACTATTCATTTTAATGTCCATTGTATTTGACTTTGGATTAAACTTTGTTCTTCAAGCAGACGGATCAAACCAATTACAATAAAAAACCACCACCTTTTGACTATAATCTAGATAAGGGTATGCAAGTTCATATATGTGTTCAACCACACCATAGAAATCATCTTCGCCTCTCCCGGTGACACCCTTCATGCAAACTCCACTATTGACTGTTTCTCCGCCCTCTGACCATTCCTTAGTGTGAAATTTGTATCCATTGACAAAGTATGTGTGCCATTCTTTAACACATCTTCGAGGACCGTCAGATAAGTTCCTCAAGTGTTGGTTGGTAGGAGTTGGCGGGCGGGAATAAACATGTTGCCTAAACCACATTGGAAAATGCGCATGAATATGAGCAGAAGATTGTTCTTCACCTACTTCCTCTGATGACAAGAACTCCCTAATAAGAAATTATTAATTGTTACACAAGTGTGTGATTTATTAACTAATTGAGATAGCTAGATTGAGAAATACATACTTCAATGAATGGTTGGACCTCGGTACAGTTTATCAAGACATGGACATGGGCTGAATTTAACTCTTCTTCTGTTAGCCAGTGAATTGATTCCTTTCCAGAATGACGACCAGGTAGACAAAAGACAGACAAAGCAAACGATGTCTTGGACATTCAATTTCCATTTCATTTCAACTACTTCTAGGAGCAAATTCATTCTTGAAATAATAAGAACAAAAATGGGTTGTTTCACGGTGTAAGTAAGAAGAACATATCGATCCTTCAACTCTAGCTTTATTTTTAATTGATCTTTTTGAATCACCCATGAACTTAGAGAAAATGATATGTTAATAATCATCTAATTTATATATATATATATATATATATATATATATATATATATTAAACTTCTTTCATATATTAACTAACCTTTCAAATGGATACATCCATCTGTATTGGACATGTCCGCCAAGTTTAGCTTCATATGCGAGATGAACAAGAAGATGCTCCATAGAATCAAAGAAACTAGGCGGAAATATTCTCTCCAACTTGCATAAGATAAGTGGGATGTCTTGTTTCATTTTTGTAAGATCATCCGCTTTTAGCGTTGCAGAATACAAATTCTTAAAGTATTGACTTATTTCAATGAGCGGATTCAAAACGTGTGTTGGCAACGAACTAAAGACAATAGGAAGTAAGCACTCCATGAATACATGACAATCATGGCTCTTCATCCCATGTAACCTCCCATTATCCACATCGGCACATCTTGCTAAATTGGAAGAATAACCGTCTGGCATTTTCAACTCAGAAATCCACCGATAAACTGCTTTCGCTTGCTCCGTAGATAAAGTATAACTGGCTTTGGGTTTCAATGTCCTACTGTTAGCTTGCTCAACCAACAACAAATCCTTTCGCCTACAGTAATGATCCACGTCCTTCCTAGCCTTCTCATTGTCTTTCGTTTTACCTTTCACGTTCACAACAGTGTTAAATATGTTATCAAAGAAATTCTTTTCAATATGCATTACATCGAGATTGTGTCTCAATAGATTATCTTTCCAATAGGGAAGTTCCCAAAAAATACTTTTTTTTGTCCAATTATGCCATAGTCCATAACCATCTGGACGAGAAACAACACCCGCAATGACTTCCACAAGAGGGATATCCTTAACACTGTTCCAAACTTCTTCTGGTGTCAACCTACGGGGAGATTCAGCTGTTTCAACATTCCCCTTGATGAATGCATATTTTTGCTTTCTAAAAGGATGATCGCTAGGTAAAAACCTACGGTGCGAGTCAAACCATGAGGTTTTTCCTCCATATTTAAGAGTAAAAGCCTTTGTGTCAGCCATGCAAATCGGACACGCCATCTTACCATGTGTCCCCCATCCAGACAACATTCCAAACGCAGGAAAGTCATTAATGGTCAACATCAAAGCTGCCCTCATCATGAAATTTTGTCTACGTGCTGCATCATAAGTTAAAACACCATTCCACAACCTTTATAGGTCATCAATCAAAGGTTGCAAATATATGTCAATACCAGCTGTTGGATTAGTTGACCCTGGTATTATAGCATTTAAAAACATGTAGGGTTTATACATACACATTTCAGGAGGAAGGTTGTATGGGGTAACAATAACTGGCCAACAATAATATGGTGTTGCTGACGCTTGGATATATGGTGTGAAACCATCAGAGCATAAACCAAGCCGAACATTGCGTGGATCATTGGTAAAATCTAGATGAAAACTGTAACACCCTAATATTTCTATCAAGTAGAAATGCTAAGGTGCACGAAATGGCATACATCAGAGTAGAATTTCTTGTTTCAGATATTGAACAAAACTAAAAACTCTTAACTTAATCCAAAATCAAGAGTTATACATAGCTCAAGACATCCGAATCATAATAATTCCTATTGTTCAATATCCAACAACAAGAAAATAGCGAAAACGATCATTAACTAGTAGCTAGTACAAGTCATCAAATCGAAGTACAATCACTAAGGGAAAAACATCATGAACATAAGTCTAAAACTTCATGTCCTCCTTAAGGTTTCATCAACCATGCTTCCTTGCCCTTGTTCTTTCCCTGAGTATCTGTAAAACAACAACATATAAAGGGTGAGATAAACATTATCTCAGTGAGTCCTACTGTAACCCCTCACAATGACTCTCGGTCCATTTATTCCTTTTCATTTAATCATAGTCCATATAGGTCCTACGTGCATATAGCTTTTCCTGTCATGCCATAGTACATCTTCGGCAAAAGCTCTGCCTTTACCGTCGAACCTCTCCACTAGTTTACACTAGCTTCAAACCTTCTGAGGCCTAGGTTCTGGGGCTCATGACTTCCCCTCCCCTGGTATACTAATCAACTGGGTCGTCACCCATCCTCTGATATAATTTATATATCTTAACCTTGAAAGAACATTTAGTTTCATGACCTTAAACAATTGATTGAACATTTAGTTCCATGGCCTTAAACAATTGATTGAACAGTTAGTTTCATGATAATAAACATAACCCATGTCCGCTCACGTGTACTACCTTTCGGTTTTTGAAACATTTATAGGTTTGAGGGTAATTTCCAAAACCATCTTGAACATGTCAAAAACAATGTTTTATGAGTGAAAAATCATCACAAAAGGTTGGAAAGAAGATTAGAAGAGGTTTGGAATCGAAACGAGCGACGAAACAATAATTCAGTGTGCGGTAACAGAAGCTCGCGCACAGTCTGTGTGCCCTAGGTGCACGATCCGTGCGCGCTGAACATTATTTAAAAAATCATTTCCGAAGCTGGCGCACGGTCCGTGTGCCGTAGGCGCACGACCCGTGCGCTTCTATCAGCACACCTATTTGTTCCGTTTTTCTCGTTTTCACAATTCCGTTCGAGTCCAATCCGTATTCCGATCAAAATCCAACATAAATACAGTCATTCAACACACAATATCAGACAATGCAATATCAATATCAATTCACAAACTCGAGCGACATTTGTTCCGAGACCCAAAATGCATATTTTCGCAAAATACGGTTTCCGACTCAAAACTTTCGAAACTAACGAAACAACTATACAACCAGTCACCTAGCAATCATTTCAGAAACAACATTAAAACCCTAAACGTGAGTAGAACTCACCTCTTGTAATGAAAATCACAAACGACCACAAACGAATGGAATTCGACGTCGACTCGTCTACTCGAACTTTTCCTCATCTTGAATTTCTCGCTTCCACGAACATCAAATCGATCCCGAATGAATCCCCAAACATGTCAAGCTACTGAAGCTTCCCCAAATGCATCTCGAATCCACAATGTAATCCCCTTTTTACTCCGATCTAACCCCAACTTCTAGAACGCGTCAACTAACTCCAAAGATCGGTTTGGCCGCATCTGTGAGCTGTTTTGCAACAAACATAACTAATTCGATTCTTAACCAAAACCTTTCAAACTAAAGCCTAATGTGTACATAATTTTGTCTACTTTCATATGGTTCAAATCCCACACTGATATGATGAGTATTAAGGGAGTTATGGACAAAACACTGTGACTGATTCAAAATCGTTACTGTTACAAAAGTGAAATTTGTACTTAATGTTTCTCCCTCAATACTCGGTAAAATCAAGTGGTTCTTGTGCCTAAACTGAAGGACTTTGTGTCTAGTTTCTAGAGAAACAAATATTACATTCAACTGATAACTATGGAGGGAGTTACGAATGATTTACCATACGTGGTCAAAACTGTTTCTTGAGCAGAAATGGTTGTGAGCTTATATCTTCAACTTACAACCACCATGAGCAACGAAATTGAGCTCCTATGTACAGACCATGACTTCAATCTTCAACTCGGCAACTAAACTCTTCCTCTTACTACTCCAATGCACAATGCGGCTACCCTAAAATTCTATTCTTGCTCTAATTATAACATGCAAGCCATAGGAACTCCAAAACATCATTTTTTTGGTCTTGAGAGCTTGAAAATTCTTCAATGGTGGAAATGGGTTGAGGAAGAAATAAAGGATAAAATTAGTATCAATGGAAAGAGGGTGAGCAGCTGGTTAATTTGAATGATGTAAAGAAGTAGAACATGCAATGGGTTATGGCCTCACTCCCTCTCTTCTCCTCCTTCGCCTACTCTCTTTCTCTCTCTCTCTCTCTCTCTCTCTCTCTCTCTCTCTCCAAGCTTCTTTCTTTTTTCCTTGTTTTCTGTTTTTGTTCCAAATCAGTGTGTTTGTGTTTTCTCAAAGTGAATGGTGAGTTAAGTGAGTGCAGCTGAGGGTTTAATGAGAAGGGGGATAAATGACCAAGCTACCCTTGCTTTCTGATTTCCACTTAAAACTATTTCTAATCAATTACTCAATTAAGAATTCCCATAACTAACATAATTTAACAAACAAACACACAATCCATTTATTTAGTCAAATTATCTAAGTGATCAGTTGGAGGTAAAACGGAAGGGTGAAATGACTATTTTACCCCTAAGTGATCAACACACCACAATCCCAAGGTAATTCATTTCTAATCATACCATCACTCAATAATGCATATGATTTTACATCATTAGCAATTAACTAGCTACCACACATAATCAATTATGCTAATTTATATAACTTAATTAACCAATTATCTCATAACCTCTTGCTAATTTCATTTAATGAAATTAGCTAAATTGGGGATGTTACAAACACGATCAAAATGCTTCCAAGCTTCACCATCAGATGGATGACGTAATTCACCAGAATTATTTCTATTTTCATATTGCCACGTCATTTTACCCGCTGTTTCCAATGAAGTAAACATCCTCTTCAGCCTTGATATAATCGGCTGATAGAACATTGCTTTCCTTGGAACTTGTTTGCCTCTGCTTGTCCCTTTCCTGCTGACACGATACCATGGCTCTTGACAAAACTTGCATTCCAGCAACTCTCCATCATTTATGCCAAACTTAATAGATCATGCAACCAGACACACAACAATCAATTCTTATGGAATTTAAACCAAGCTTCGATACCAATTTTTTGCATCATAATAACTCTGCGGCAAAAGTCCTCTAATAGGGTTGCATCCAACATCATTTTAGTCATGTATTCTATGCACAATTCCGCAACATTAAATTGAGATTTAAGACCCAACAACCGAACACACATTGATAACTTAGAGTCTTTAGATCCTTCAAATAATGGTTTATTTGTCTCACTCAAAAACATATAAAACCTCTGAGCTTCCTCGTTTGGAACTTCTTCAGCATCGTATTGTGGTTCTTCGAAATCCAAATTTACACCGACAGCATCAGATATCATCCTCTGAATAACATCAAACGGCCGATATCCCGTAGTCATTGGATTACTACTTGATGTGAAAGCTTCTACGACTGGACTTGGTGTGGGACTTTCTAGTTGGACAAGAACGTTATCAACCGCGGGAACTTCGGCTGCTCCTTGCCATGACGGGTCCATATCCAACAATTTGGCTTAAACCCATTATTGTACAAATCAAGTCGAACATCACCTTCCTTTTTTATAGATCAAAACATTCATTTGGAGCAAGGACATCTAATTCCACCTTGTCGCTCAAATTCTTTTTGACGCTTAATAAAAAGAACAAACTCTTCGACTTCTTGTACAAAACGCCGCTTCAACCCAGCTCTTCTAGGATACATTCGATCATACATCCAACTACGATCCATTTTTTTGTGTATGTTCCTTATAGTTTATATATACTACACAACATATACATATGTGTGTATTAGAACAATACACATTGGTATTTTTATGTTTGACCAAATACAAAATAAATTAAATAAACTATTAGCTATTATTTTTGAATATATATTCATATTTTGATTTTTTTAGTAAATGGTAACATATTTTAATAATAATGGTAACATTTTATTTTACTACTCATTTTACTATTTTTACTATTACTATATATATATTATAATAATATTTCGAATTTCTTTTTTATAAAAAAATACAAATAACAAACAAATATTACAATCAAATTTATTTTATTTTTTCGAATAATTCCAACTTTTAATATCAATATGTTTTACTAAATAATAACTATTAATTTTTATGTTTTTAACTAATACATTAAAATAATTCGTATTTTAAAAATATAAAAAATTTCAGATAATTATTATACAATCAGTGTAAACAAAAAGTAATAATTACACAACAAATTAAATTCATTCTATTTTCACAAAATATTTCAGCTAATAACATCAAATAACATTATAATAATTCATATTTTAAAAATACAAAAAATTTTCAGATAATTTATTTTTATGTCTTTAACTAATACATTAAAAATAATTCGAATTTTAAAAATATAAAAAATTTCAGATCATTATTATACAATCAGCGTAAACACAATCTAATTATTACACAACAAATTAAATTTATTTTATTTTAGTTTTCCTAAATAATAACTAATAATTTTTCTGTTTTTAACTAATACATTAAAATAATTCGTATTTTAAGAATATAAAAAATTTCAGATAATCATTATACAAATAGTGTAAACACAATCTAATTATTACACAACACATTAAATTTATTTTATTTTCGCAAAAAATTCAGCTAATAACATCAAATAACATTTTATAACAAATAATTTTGTTAACTAACCGGTAGTGAAGAGAAGTCCCTGACTTTATGCTTTTCGGACTCTTTTGAACAAAACTTTCAAGCAAATCCAAACTCCAATCAATTGCAAAACAAATAATAACATAAAAAATATTAAACAACTCATATTCAAAAACTAAATATTAACTAAAACAATCAAATATCAGTTAAAAAACATACATTAAACAAAACTTAAGAAGAATCTCGCAAAGCGAAGAGAATAGATTGGAGAAATGAAGTTTATGTGAGAAGAGAGGAGTGAGAGATTTTGAATGGAGTGGAGATTTGTGAATAGATTTAGAATGTAGGAGAGATTTGAGAAGAGAAGAGTGAGAGATTTCGGAGTGGAGAGATTTGTGAAATAATAGATTTGTGAAAGGAGTGGAGAGATTCCGTATATATAAAGTTATGGTTCCAACGGCTCACTTTGCAATTCTGCCGGAAATGACGGCTACCGGCGGATTTTATGACTTTACCGGCGGATTTCGGTAAACGATCCGAACACAACTTCCCAAAAAGCAATCCGCCGGAAACGGTAAATACCGGCAGATTTTATGGATTACCGAGGGATTCGTAATTACCGGCGGATTTAGTTACATTACCGGCGGATTTTCGAATTTCGAATTTTAAATTTTATCCGCCGCAAATTCTACTTACCGGCGGATTTTTCAAGTGGGTGTTTACCGGCGGATATTAGCGCCGGAACCCGTACTTACCTGCGGATTTTGTTTTAAATATTTTTTTTGAATTACGAAAATTATCCGCCGGAACATGTAATTACCGGCGGATTTGTTTTAAATTTTTTTCGTAAATAATTTCCACCGGAGACACCTAAAAAAATCCGTCGGAAATGTACTGGCGGATTTAATACGCCTGAAATATCCCGCCGGTAATTCACGAAATTCTTGTAGTGTTGATATTGATATAATTCTAAGTTCATTTTATTTTATTTTTTCAGTATTTTTCTGAATATGTGTCCGGAACTCCTTTTTCTGATGAGCAGCTTATTGAGCTCAAAGGAGAGTGGTGTGATAATGTTGCCGGTGTTATTCATGCAAATCGAAATTGATGTAATATTTTTTGGATATCTTATTTTTGTAGTACCTCATATTATATATGTTGTAATTTTTGTTGTTGTATATGTTGACATTCATGTTTTGGTACATGATGACTTATGTAATTTTTGTTGACATATATGTTGATATATATATATATATATATATATATATATATATATATATATATATATATATATATATATATATATATCTATATCTATGTGTGTGTGTGTGTGTGTTGGATTTATAAATTAGTTGGAATTTGACTTGAAATTGGTTTTTGATTTGGAATTTCATTTGGAAGTTCGTTGTTGGTTGCTGGTTGCTGGTTGATGAATATGAGCAGGGAGCTGTGAATTGGTAGTTGGTTGATGAATAGAGGACAAACAGAAAAAAATTCTTAAAAAAAAATTAGGCATAGGTAGCGCTTACTGTAAAAAGCGCTTCTTATGGTCTAAGCGCATGTAGGAATGAGGAGCGCTTGAACAAAAAAGCGCTACTCTTGCTTAGATTCGCTAAGACCATAAGTAGCGCTTTTTACAAAAAGCGCTACCTATGGTCTAAGCGCATCCGAGAATAAGGAGCGCTTACACTAAAAAACACTCCTCTTGCATGTTCATTGGTAGCGCTTTTTGAGCGCTACATTTGGGGGGTTGGCAACAGGAGCGGAAGCTTTAGGAGCTCCCGAAAGCGCTACTGATGGCCTAAAAAAAGTGCTCCCAAATGCCAAATCTGTTGTAGTGAGACGATCTTGCACGCACATGAGTAAAAAATTTCATCCCTAACTAAGCCTAGGGCTAGAGCGTTATTCTCACTCCTCAATTTGTTTTTAATAAAATTAGTATTGAAACTCTAAAACTTGCCGACTGGATTTCAAGTTACAAAGATTATTTGAATATATATACGGCATGGACACAAGTTATGGACAGTTAAGAATTCCATATATTGAGAAGCTGAGTTGAGCGGATAGGTCGATTCCAGCAGTGAAGTGAATAAATGTTTTGATTCGTTTTATAGAAAAGGGGACAAATCCAATTATAAGGAAGAGAAGTGATTTGTAATGGGAAGAAAAAAGAATGAGTGAGATAGAGATAATCGAGTTGTAGGAGGAGGTAATAGCCTGATAGGGTGTCAAATTATCATGTATAATCCTTTAAATGATTTCTTGAGTCCACTTGCTAGAGGTACATGCATGTATGATACCAAAGTACTATATGCATGTGTAATTAGTCAGCTCGCCTGCGGTATTGTAGGTGGAACTTAATTAAAAACACTAATTTTAAATTTTCAATCCAACTTATTGAATGTAAGAAGGGCCAGACAGCCAATAGTAGCAGCTTAAAATAATGTCCAACAAACAAACTAATAAGGCAGGAATTAATTTAACACGAAAGTAGCCGCGTTTTTGATATAACGAAGAGCTTTTCGGAACCCCTTTTTTTACTAGTTTTATTAAACCTGTTATTAAGCTTTTAATTCATTTGACTTGGAATTCAATTAATATATACTCCGTACATCAAAACTAGTTTGATCAAAAAAACGGAAAGAGAATCTCTAAACATTCTGCTATGTTTTCCCAATATAGACGGCTGTGCATATATATACATTTATTTAGGATTAGTTGGTGAAGATAAATAGAATAAGAGAGTCCGATGATGATATAGTAAATGAACGTTCGGCAGTACCAACCAACTATCATAATTCCTTGGAGTACTCGTGCAACGCGGAAACCTTTGAGTTTGAGATTAATTAATTTGAACTAAAAAAACCAATAACTGAAGACGATGACAACTTTTAACCAACAATATTGTCATGCCATACACTATATATGTTCCATATAGCTAGCTCTTTCCTTAAACCCAAAGCAAAAACCAAAGTCCATAACCAAACTTTTTTCATGGCAAGTCTCAAACTTGTTCACTTGCTTCATTTAGCAATTCTCTTAGCCATAGCCACCCCAAGTTCCACGTGCAACACATCATCATCATCATCATCATCATCAAAATTCTCATCATCATCATCATCAATTGTCAAGGGCATATACTGGAAAGAAAATCCATTTTTCCCTCCTTCATCAATAAACACATCACTCTTCACACACATCTTCTATGCTTTCCTCTCACCAAACAACGTTACTTACAAGCTTGAAGTTCCAACTACAATAGACACATCTCTCAGAACCTTCACCAACACTTTACAAAACAAATCCCCTCCCGCTGCCACTCTCATTTCAATCGGCGGTGCAAGCAACAACTCCACCCTCTTCGCCTTCATCGTTTCCGACCCCACCGCACGCGCCACCTTCATCAACTCCACCATCGACGTTGCTCGTACCTTCGGCTTCTATGGACTCGACTTAGACTGGGAATTCCCACAAACCATTAAAGAAATGAACGACCTCGGAGAATTCTTCCGTCAATGGCGTCAGGCCATAAATTTCGAGGCCATCACCACCAAAAGGCCACCATTGCTTCTCACCGCCGCCGTATACTACGCCGCAGGGTTTTTCCTCTCCGGCGAGTCAAGAACATATCCAGTTGACTCCATTAATAAGAACTTAGACTGGATCAACGTTATGACTTACGATTTTCACGGGTCATGGAATAACGTTACCGGAGCTCCAACTAGGACATTCGACCCAAATTGGAACATTAGTACGGTGAGTGGGTTGGTTTCTTGGATTCGGGCCGGGGCTCTTCCAGAAAAGATAGTTATGGGTATGGCGCTTAGTGGGAAGACGTGGCAGCTAAAAGATCCGAATGTGCATGGAATGGGAGCTCCAATTGTTGGAGTGGGTCCTGGGCAGGAGGGTCAGATGGCGTATTTTCAAGTGCTGGATTTTAATAGAGAAAATAGTGCCAACGTAGTGTATGACATGGACACGATGTCGGTTTATTCTTATAGTGGGACTACTTGGATTGGGTATGAAGATCCACTAACGGTTTCGGTTAAGGTTGGGTTTGCTCAAGCTCTTTCGCTTCGTGGATACTTCTTTTGGGTTGCTGGTTTGGATACTAGTGATTGGAAAATCTCCACACAAGGTAAGTTAAATAAAATATGTGTGATATGTGTATACTTATTTTTACCATCTTTAGTTGATATCAATGTTTTTTGGTTGATAAAATGCAGCTTCGAGGGCCTGGATACTTGTGTGAATGAGACTGACTGGAGGGTTGACTTGCATTGTTATCATTCTTGAATATCTTTGACTTTGTATTCAACTTCAACAAAGACAAAGCACAAGTAGATCGATGATGGCATTGAATAAAACACGAGGGGGAAATTTTCCACTTTTTGCTGATTTTCTTTTCCACTTTAGTAAATTCTGAGTTATGATTATACTTTATAGTCTATGATTCTTTGTTGAGTCCCACCTGTATTCTTTGTAAAATGTCTGTGCACATTGTTTTTTATAATATTCGTTTGATCCATCAAAATTTTAATAAGTTTTTTATTTTTATTGCAAGTTTCATTTTTTTCACTAAGGATACTTGAAGTTTCAATTAACAACTAGTAGTGCGAAAAGGGGTAGCTCACATGATTAAGTGAAAGAGACATTATTGGTGGAAACATACCAGGTTCGAACTGCACCAATACACAACGAGGGATGAACCCAAAAGGCCAAACAAGGGCCCAGCCCAGGCTAAAGACAAGAAGCACATGATAAGCAAACAATGCACGGCTACACCGAGCAACAAACTCTAGAAAAACAGAATCCTAAACTAAAACTAAAGCCACAAGAAGTACAAGCCAAACTAAAACAAGTAGACAAACTTCAAAATAGGAAAAAGGAAACCAGATATAGGTTTCACGACCTACTAGAGCTCGACCCCTTACAATCACCACTGGCGGACAAAGAAACATGATTTTCATTTTCTCTTTGGCTCACTCGAGTTGGCTAATCATGGATTACGTGTTGTGTGGCTCATCATGGGTTGAGGGTCTAGGTGAGCTAGGAATATACAACCCGGCTTGACCCACCTTATATTGGTTGGTTTACTCGACTCTTTTCCCCAATTTTTTTTTGAAAAGTGCAAGATATATAACATAAAATAGTGTTTATACTATTTTCCTACTAAAAACACTACAAGAATAAGCTTATATTGCTGCAAAAGTTTCCCACGGACAACTACCCGTCGCTAATTTGCGACGGGTTTGCGACGGCAAGTGAAATTGTGCATTGGCGGTAACAATCCCGCTCATAATTTGCGACGGGAAGACATATTGGTCGCTAATTTGCGACGGAAGAGTATGTTGGTCGCTAATTTGCGACGGAGGGTTAGTCGCAACCCCGTCGCAAATTAACAATACCAATTCATTAACAAAGCTCACTCTCGTTCTCTCCCAAACCTCACTCCCACTCTCACTCTCGTTCTCACAGACTTCTCATTCTTTCAGCAACTCTCACCCTAAACCATTACCCTCGCTCTCCCTCAGCATCCACCGTCCTCCAACTTCCTCCACCGTCACTCTCGTCATTTCACCGCCAGTGACCGACTCTCTCTTCTCTCTTCTCTCTTCTTCCTCCGCGGCTGCGCGACGACCACCAACCACCCACGCACGCCACGACCACCACCACCGCACCACGACTGACTCTCTCTTCTCTCTTCAATCGTCCGTCCTCTTCTCTCTTCTCTCTTCTCTCTTCTCTCTTCTTCCCGTGCGCTGTGAAGGTGAGGAAGAAGCCAAAATTTCTGCGCACAATTTCTGTGAAAATGAAGCAGAAGCCACGAACTGAAGGTGAAGCAGAACTGCAAAAGCCACGAACTGAAGGTGAAATGGTGAAGCAGAAGCGGGCTGAACTACTGAAGGTAAACCCTAATTTCGGTGAAATCCCCAATTTCTGTTTGTTTGATTGAAAATTTTGATTAATCCCCAAATCCCAATCTGTGTGAATTGTGAATTACAAGCCATTGTTTTTTGTTGTTGTAATTGTTCTTTTAACAGAATTGCTTGTGTGTTTGTGAATTGTAACAAGATTTTTTTGTTTTTAATGTTCAGTGGTGAATCATAGCAAAATTGCTTTTGGTCCTTGTTTTTTATTTTAGTCCTTGAAATATCTTTCATGTCAGTTTAAGTTCTGTGATAATATGTGAATCATTTTGTTCTTAATCCTTAATTCAAACATGAATAAATATTACAGGAATTTTAAAATAAAAAATTAAAAAGGATCAAAATAACAAAAGATTCTGTGATAATATGTGAATCATATAAAAGATTTTGTGTGTACCTTACTTGCCTAAGATTCTGTGCTTAACAAAAGAGGATATATGTTTTGAATGCTTTGCAGGAGGTTTAACAAGAACAAGAGAGAGGACGAACTCCTGGCAATTTTGTGGACAACCCTTGATCACCTGGGGTTCGAAATTTTGTGGACGAACTCCATAGCAACAAGATGATTTGGGGTTTCTTCGATTCGGATTTGTGTTCAATCTTCATCGCTGTTTCCTCAAAACAGCACCAGGTTCCATCGATCCTTTCTTTCTCTTTTTGACTGCTGAAATTAGTTTGTTTTGTTCTGTTGTTGTTGTGTTGTATCTCTGCCTTATACAAAAATTTGATTTGTTTCAGCAGATTTCAGCCTGTCCAATTCTCAGAGAGAACATGCACTGGCTATAGAGCGGTTGGTGCCTGAATTTGTTACACTTAGACAGAACCTTTGCAGTTACATGAATGTGGAAAAGTTTTGGATGATCTATTTTTTATTAATTATTCCAAGAGTTAATCAGCATGATTTTGAGCGTCTATCAACTCCCAAGGCAAGCCATGTTTATTCAATATTATCTTTCAAATAATTCACATGAATAGCAAGCAAGACCTTTGATTTTTATACAGTTATTGAAAAACCTTCTTTAGATCTTTTATTCATGTGCATTTTTATCATGCTTGTTATTCAGATTCGGTCATTATACTATTTGAAACATGTTATCTGTAATTTTACATTGTCGAATGTTATTGTGACTTGAAAAACAAACTATTACATCATGAGCATGTATTGTACACGCAGCAACAAAAAATTGTTTAAGCAAAGCACTATAAAAGCAGCATTGACATATATACAGATGTTTGTTCTATGGCATTCCATCCAAATGATTTGGCTGTGTAATAGATGTTCTGATTGTTTGGTCTATTGCTCCAAACATATATACAATTGAAGATTATCTTTGTTGCTCAATGTATGTTGGAGTGGAAACATTAACTAATATCATGCATATGTTTTTCTCTTTTTATTAGATTGTTGAAGCAAGAAAGTTATTCTTCAGAAACTTGGAGAGAGAAAAGACACGCAGGCTGGAGAGTGCGAAACCTCAAGTATTGTGGATACTCATCAAGAGGGTAGAGGGGACAGTGAAAGAGACATGATCAGTAGCAAAAAATGGTCAGAAAAAACAGCTACTGATGCTACTTCATTGACTTCCTGTACCAAACTGAAACAGGAAGAGGATGTCTCTTGTAGTGACCTTGAGGATTATAGAAGTGATAGCTCAGATAAATTATCAGGCCATGGGGAGGCCTTCAGGGGTTCATCACCTGATGGTTCAAGTGACTGGGTTCAGCTACGTGAACGTTCGGAGAGAGGTGGCAGGCAGAAGGCTGTCCCTTTTAAAGGTAAGGATTCTGAAGATGAGTCAAATGATTGCTGACTGTGTTGATGATTGTTTCTGTTCTCAATAAGTGAGTATGATATATACTATTTATTCAGTTTCGTTTTTTCCTCACACATTTGGTGATGTGTGCCTTGATGTCTCATTATTGGATTTTCTTTGGAGGCCACTTGCTATTGTTCTAATGAGTTTCTTAATTGCTATTATTTGGTGATGTTTAGTAGATGTTTAGTAGTTCATTTTGATTGTTTCTGTTCTCAATAAGTGAGGATGATATCTTTTGGTATAATATCATACTTATTCCATAGTCTCACTGTTTTTTGGTATAATATCTTTTGTTAGCTTATTCCATAGTTTCTATCTTCGACAGTCATTGCTAAATATATTCAAAGCTGCTTAATTGTCTTCCCCCATGGTGTTGGCTAACTTAGAGAACATTTTAGTATATGTTGGAAAATGGCAATACCTTTTAAGTATCTATTTGCGACATTTAAACAAATGACCTCCTTCCTCCCACTTCTCTTTCCTGATACTGGCCTGGATCTGCTACTGCTACACTATTTTTTTGACATTAAGAATATAGGAACTTAGTTAATATGATAGGTTTGTATTTAGGTTTTCACTTCATACTTTGTTGCTCTACAACTTCTTGTCAACTTTATTAAATAAATCACAAACAGTTTTAAGCCTTCTAATTTTTGTTTTCTGTTCAGCCTGTGTCAGCCTCTATGGTTCAGGGATTTGATTCTCTACGACTGTTGAATTTGGAAGATAACTGTATAGCCGAATGGAGTGAAGTCATGAAGCTTTCATCAAATGTCTGGTAATTGTTCTCTGGTCAAAAGTTGCACATACTACAGACGCACACCAATTCACATGTCTATCTATTTTATCTTCTAAATTACAAACTGATGTGCATGAAATCCCTTATCAGTTCGTTTTTCCTTTCATGATATCCATTTTGAATATTGCTGACAAAATATATGGATTGTATTCTGGTTCTTGTAGTGCATGTTAGAGTTTGATTAATATCATAGACTCATAGTAATAGAATAGTTACTTTGAACAGTCAGCACATATTATTGTTTCGCTGGAGTGCAAAGTGAAAAGGATGCTTGTGTATGCCTCTGATTCGTCCATTGACAATCTTCTTTGACTTGACTATTTTTTTTTTTGCATTCATCTTATTTTGGTATCTTCACTGCATGGACTGATTTCCATTATCATAGCCATCATTGAAAGTGATTTTAGGTTATGGACTGCTAGGCTGTAGATTTAAGTTTCAAACCTTCATTTTTCAGGATGGTAGCATGTGCAATGTAAAGACTGATGGACTTAAAAGGGGCTTACCTATTACAGTGTCTGATTATCCAATGATTGAAGCAACTGGTAAGACTCTTTCTTAGACTTGGATTTATTAATCTGTTATAATGCCAATTCTCAATGTTCACCTTGCTTCTATGGGTCTTTTCTGCTCTATTACTTGATTAACCTTACTGCCAAACATTTGTGTTTGTAATTGTTATTGTCTTTTTCTGCTTTAGCTCAGAAAATAACTGTGTGCTGTTTGAGTCCGACTACTTTACAATAAGCAATAACAATCCTTTAGTTAATTGATTAATTCACAAAGCATGGCTTTTTAACCCAGACAACAATAACAGTAAGCAATAACAATCCTAGAAACATGTGTTCTATTGTATTGTCACTGCCCAAACATTCACAGTATATTTGTTATGTCTAGATATATTCTCTTCTTAATCAATACATAAGATCAATGCAATGTTTCATACTCATATCCAGCATAGGGTTGAAACGTTTGTACAGACTTTTTCATGATTCTATCCATATGAGGTAGAAATTAAGAGATAGAGCAAGGAAACAATAGCCTGACAGTTTTAGAAAACTTCAGGTAAGTAAACATATTTAGAATGTGATAGGAAGTATTTACTTTCTGAATTTCTTCCAATGGCAATTTAACTTTAGCTAATTTCTTCTTGGTTATAGCCAATACAAGGTGGGTTGTGTCGTTTGTGTTAATATGTTGGTGCTTTTGGTTTCAGGTTCTAAGTTCTGAAGAAAGGAGAAAAATATTGCTGGATATGGCTGATGCATTAGAGAAAAATGAAAGTATGATAAGGATTGAGAATGGGGCTGATGTTGCTGATGCAGAGGAGGCTGGATATGAAAGATCATTGATATCACGTTTAACCTTGAGACCTGACGATGAAGATGAGGATGACAATCAGTCTGATAGGGAAATGGCGAAACACGTTCGGAAGCTAGGCTTGTCTTCCTTGACATTTACAACCCATTTTTGTATATCATTCAACACCCTGCTAATATGCAGTAGTTTTGTTTTTTTAACAAAAATCAGCAAATAGACAAGTAAAAGATAATTAGGCTGCTATTGGATAATCGAGGCAACCTTGTTCATATTGTACAAAATGCTTTCCAATTGATTAAATTTGTTTGGTGCTTGAGCTCTGCAATGTACTAGAATGATTTTATTATGGAAAAAATGTTCCCTTACAATTAAGCTGCATAAAATGTATAATTTAATTTTTTTTTAATTTTTTTTTTAAAATTTTCGACGGATTTGCGACGGCTTTGCGACGTAAATTTGTTAGAGTTTGCGACGAGTTTGCCACGGAAATTTGCGACGGATTTGCGACGGATTTGCGACGGGTTTGCAATGGACAATTTGCGACGGGGAGTTCCGTCGCAAATAATTTGCGACGGGGAGTTCCGTCGCAAATCATTTGCGACGAGCTGTTTTGCGACGACTTTTTGTCCGTCGCAAATACCGTCGCAAAAGCGAATTTGCCACGGAAAAAGGCCCATTTGCGACGGAAATTGCCGTCGCAAATGAGCGATTTTCTTGTAGTGAAATAAACCGGAATTTGATGAAATGTGCAATAAAAAATAGAACCTTTTGAAGAAAAGATAAATAACAAAAATTAAGATATTTAATGAAAAAGTTGGATCAATTAAAAGTGGATGGATCAGTAAGTTGGCTCCATTTTACTTGACCTAGGGTATTCCACCTTAATCTTATGGTTCATTAGGTCCGCTCTCGATGGTGCGAGAACCTGGTGGGCTATAATTTTTGAAACCCCTACTCACCTGTGAGCTAAATTGGACCGAGTTGATTCATGGACACAACCCAATTTCACGACTTTAATTATGCTTAACATATAGAACAAAATTTAATTGTTTTAAAGGAAAATTTAAATGTTTCTTTTTCGGTGAAATCTCAAATAAACACTATGCCTCGATCCTTAGGTTATTGAAATGTTTTTAGACATAAATTATGAAACAAATATTCAAAAATAGCTTAATAAAATTTATTCTAAACTCGGACAATGTTAAGTAGTATTTATGAACTATACTTTTTTTGGTTTTACCCAAGGTATCCACCGCCGACCGCAGTGACTAGTCCTCTCGCTGGATTGTAGGCACCTCGATGGATTTATGAACTATACTGCTTAAAGGTATTCTCATTCTAGGTAGGGATGACAATGAAGCGGGCCGGGCGAGGATACTCCTTCCACTCCTCGTCCCCATCCCCTCCCCACAAACTCTCTCTCAATCTCCGTCACCGTGAGTTTTTCTCTCTCATCCTATCTCCGCGAACGTGGTTCCTACGGGGACCTCAAAAGTTTAATACAAAAAATTATAATAAAAGTTTAGTCTTACTTTTATAGTAATATTTAAAAACATAAAAATATAAAAATTAGCACATGTTAATATTTTATTAATATTTTTAATTAAAAACACAAAAGAGTAAAAAGCCATATATATATATATATATATATATATATAAGTTTTTTTTGTTATATATTCAGAGTGGGGGCATGTTTCTGTCCCCATCCTCGAATTGATTGGTGGGGGGATTCTCCCCCCCCCCCCCATAGGGAAAAACTCTTCGCCTTGGGACCCTGGGCAATCTCTGTGCGGGAGACCTTTGCACACGAATAAAAATTGTCATCCCTAAAAATACTACTTAAACTCCAAAACCCACCGACTGAATTTCAAGTATATGTAACAAAGATTATTTGAATGACACAAATTTTGGTCAGTTAAGAATTCCACATTGAGAAGCTGAGTTGAGCGATAGATCTATTTAAAGGCACGTTGTAATCCAGCGAGTGAAGTGAATAAATGTTTTGATTCGCTCTATATAGAAAAAGGGGGAAATAGGTTTTAGACACCTCTTTAGAATGAGTGAATTAAGATAAGTGATTTGTAATAATTAATGGGAAGAAAGAGAATGAGTGAGATAGAAAATTAGACATAATAGAGTTGTAGGAGGAGGTAATAGGGTGTCAAATTATCATATATATTGTTACGGATTGGGCCTTTGGTGGCCGATCTGTCAAAGGCCCAAGCAACTAAAAGGCCAAATCCATCAGCCAACGGTGGAGATCTGAGACCTAGATCTAATGGTCCCCTTTTATCTCAAAATCCTATAAATAAGCATTCAATGCTAGCATTAAAGGTACACACTTTCCATTCACCTAACTTGCAATTAACTCACTTGCTGACTTGAGAGTCGGAGTGTCATTGCAGGTACCAACCACCCCGGATCGGAGACCAACTCGGACTGACCAGGAACACGACTACCAACTACCTCGGATCGGACTTGGTATCTAGTATCGGATACCGGTCTAGAGGTACGATACAGAACATTGGCGACCACAGTGGGAGGATCTTATACTTCATTTCCTCTCCCATCTCCCAGGTCAGCAATGGCTCCGGTTCTACGTCAAAGAAACATCTCGAGTGCGATAGTGAGACCGGACCCGCCAGTGGCGGATCTACATATATGTGAGGGTGTGCAGCTGCACACTCTCAAATTTAAAAATTTGCACCAATACCCCTATGAAAAATATATTTTGACACTCCTAGTTTTATTTTTTGCACATCCTACTACTATTTTTCTCTTTCCATTCCTAGCTGCTCTTTCCTATTGCAACTTCAGGAGCAGTTGGTAGTGTAACTATGGGGTAGTTTTGGTTATCAAAAAATAATATATGTATTTAGATAATTAGGTATATTTTAAATTCAGCTACCCCGATAATATGTTATTTAGATAATTTGGAAAAATAAAGGAATAAAATTACACAATCCATGATTTTTAGCAACCAAAAGTGCAATGAAAAATCACAAAGACCAAAATTACCAAATTAGAAGAACAAAATATGTTTATTTGGTATACACCATCGCGGTAAAAACTTTTTAAGGTAGGTGAGATAAAGTCAAACATTTTTTATGATGTGTTGTTTCGTGATTGACTGCCGTTGTAAAAAAATTCTACACGACGATATATATTAATTGTTAAATTAAATCATTTGACCACCCTGGACCAGGGTCCTAGATACACCACTGGGACCCGCAACAAGAAACCCCTGAGGGGGTAGCAGTCACACTCCCCCTCAGCTCGGCACGTGGGCATAACTCGTCCAGAGCAATAGTCCCGGGAGGTTTCGCCCCGAACCGACTTCCGCCACCACCTCAGACCGTCCAGATACCGGTCGACGATGTCCAACAACTCGTCCGATTGCTGACTAGGAAAGCCGAGGCTGAGCAAGAAAGGAGTCAACGCTACACACAACTTGAGGCTGAAATTGTCGAAATCCGAGCTCGTGACATCCCAGACCAGACTTCTCCTCAATACCATTCTCCCGGCAGGGAGACGTCTAGTCGAAGGCGCCACCGATCTCCGGCTTGGGGGCGGCATCATCACCAATCTCCACCTCGGCACAGGAGGGGGCGAGGATCGAGAACCCTTCCAAGCGAGACCTACGACGATGCTTACTACCCCGAGGGTTCCCCTCGTCAGAGCTCGTCTCTAGCATCCTCATCGCCAAGGCGACGCTCCTTAAGCTGGGAAAGATCTTCGAGGCATGAAGCTCGATACCCACACTCCCGAAGATCCCCTGCCAGACGCCTTACCCGGCGATCTCCCGAAAGGACAAGATCGACGGCGAGGAAAGGGCCCTTCACAGCTGAGATAAATTTCTTCCCGGTACCGAGGCATCTTGAGAAACCCCCAGAAGGTCTAAAGATGTGCGATGGGACTGGTGACCCAAATCGCCACCTCGACTACTTCGACACAGTGATGCAGTACTGAAATGTCCCAAGCGAAATCAAATGTCGGATTTTCCCTCTGACTCTTGAGAAGTTGGCCCTGGACTGGTTCAGAGCCCTGAAGCCAAATTCGATATCCTTCTGGGACCAGCTAGCCCAATCATTTTCCGCCCATTTCGCCCACTCCAAAATGAAGCCGAAGTCTCGGAAGGTCTTGCAGGGGATTCGGCAAGGAGAAAATGAGTCACTCCGGGACTACATCGAGAGGTTCAATAGAGAAGCCGCCCAGGTCCGAAACCTCGATGATTCTTTCCGGCTGTATTTCATGGAGGCCGGCCTCCGTGAGGGAAGTCTTTTCCAGATTGATGTCGGAGTCAATCAGGCTGAGTCGCTTGCCGATTTCCTACAGCGATCTCAGAAATACATCAACCACGAAGAAGGGGTGATCTTAAGAAGGACGGATGCCGACCCCGGAACGTCAAAACCTCGGGGAGAAAAGGAGGTCCGGAATGAGAAGGAGCCTCGGAACGATGGCAAACCCAGGCCTCGAAACCGTCACCAGCATTACTCCGAGCTCAATGAGACCCGGGCTAGGATTCTCGCGGATTGGATGAACACGGACTTCAAGGAGGTTAAGTTCCCCGACCCGCTCCCTCATAGACCGGGTCAGCGATCTAGTAAGGGACATGACACCAATCGTTGCAATGCTCTGAAGGACGACATCGAGGATCTGATCAAGAAATGGAAGTTGAGCCAGTATGTAAACAAACCACCTCGCCAAGAGCGAGAGGTCAGGGAAGAGAAGGACGGCTCCAAGAGGAAAGGTAAGGCTCCTCAAGACAAGGAGCAGGGCTCGGAAGACGAACGGGATTTTCGAAAATCAGAAGGCCGACCAGTGTTGATGGTTGTTATACCCTAATTTTGCCCGGTCTTTTATAATCGCTTTACCCCCGTGTCACAAGCCTATGGTACTTTGAGCGCTGTTTTGTTTCTAATTTGGACCGATTTGTCCAATTGGGCCTATGTCCAACCTTTTTGGGCCTGATCTCATTAGCTTTTCTATTTGAGCTTATGCTTAGTATTTTGAACCAGTTTTTAATAATTGGGCTTATGTTTGCCTAAATGGACCTATGGGGCTAGATTGGACCTGATCTTAAATTTGTTCTAATTGGGCTTCATTTCAGCCATTTTTCTAAGTTGGGCCTATGTTTAGTTTTGATTGGGCTTGGCCCAATTTAATCATTCTCTTTCATTTTGACCCAAAGAAAAACAAACAGTGAATCTGTCCATAGCAAATATAATCAAAAAAAAATCAATAAAAATTAATTTACAAATGTTTACAATAATCCAAAAAAATCAAAATTAATTTAAAAAATAATACAAAACCAAAAATAACCAAAAATACAAAAAAGATCAAAAACGAAAATAAATACAACAGCAGCTTCCTAGCTTCCTTGGGCCTGTTCTTGTTGAGCAAGTTTTCTCAACAAGTCCAAATACCTGAAAATGGAAAGAAATAGAGAAGGATCAGCAAAAAACCCTAATCTTTTACCTATATAAACAAGTTGCATTCAAAGAGAAAAGGACAACAAATCACACAGACAGAAATTCAGAACCCAAAGGACTAGGATTTTCACACCGAAACCCTAGTCGTAAAGCAACAGATCCAGAGGTAGGAACGGGTGGCAGCAGAGACAAACAAAGAGAACCAGCAGCAGCAATAGAGCGAGAGAGGCAGGGATTAACAACAGATTTGTTTTCATTCAGGAAAACAGGTTGGTGTTGTCTTTTGATTCGAACATGCGAGATGTTAAATAATTGAAATTTTGAGCATGCTGTTCTTAAATATTGTGTAGTGTTATATGTTATATAAACAGTGAAAAAGTAATTTGTTGTTTGATAGGACTCCAGGATACCAAAAGCAGTTTGAATAAAAATTAGGGATTCAGATTCAACTTGTTCTTAGGGATTCAGATTCAACCTGTTCTTAGGGTTTCAGATTCAACTTGTTCAAAATAAAACGAAATTAGGAAAATTAGGGCTCAGTTAGTAAGAACCAGATTCGGTTTTGCTGCTTAAAAATGGACTAGAATATCAGGTTTTGTTAATCAGTCTCAGAAAAGAAATTAGGCAAAGGCTTCAGCTAAAATTAGGGTTTAGATCTCTTTGTCTTTTAGGGAATTCGAAGTCCAAAATATGTAAAAGCAGCAATCAAAAAATAGGAAAGGAGACGTAAAATGCAAATTAAAACCGAAGCTTACCCTTTGTAGCTCCGACCACCGTAGATGGTGGTCGTTCTCCCCAATCACGTCGCCAACGTCAGGACACCGTCAACTCTAGTCCTCCACGCCACCGTGAACCCCCCAGAAACAAAAAAACAATAAAATTAGGGTTAGAAGCGTAGGAAGAAAAAGAAAATTAAAAGTCAAAAACCAACAAAAGAAATGAATGCAGAAGAGGAGAGAAGAGGAAAGTGAGGATTTACCTATGGTTCCGGCCGCCGTAGACGGCGGCTGTTCACCCAAAAAAAAAAACGCGCCATCAGCCCATCGCTTCTTCCACCACCGTCGCACGAACCCAGCATGTACGCCGTCGTGAGGTTCCAGATTCAGGCGCTGAAGTTGTCGTCGTCTTCGCCGGCCAAGGAACGGCCGGCGAGCTCCTCCCTCATCCTCGCCTTTCGCCTCTTTCCCTATCACGTGTCATCTCTCTCCCTGAATCCTTTTCCTCTCTCTCTCCGTAGCCGTAGCCCTCGCCGTAGTCGTAGCCGTAGCCCTCGCCGTAGTCGTAGCCGTAGATCACGCAGCTTCGCTATCTCTTTCTCTCTTCGTTTCTGGTTGCGGCGCAAATGGGGGGGGAGAAAAGTAAAGTCAGGGTTGAGAGTGACGAAGAACAGAGGAGAAGACGGGTTCGCTGTGAAGTGAGGCGGAGAAAATGGGAATTGAAGAAACTAGGGTTGAGAGGGAATTGGGTTTGGGACGGCGCCGCAGGAGAAGGGAAAGAGAATTAGGTTTAGGTTTTTTTTGTTACGCGTTATATAGTGTGGACCGAGGGGTATTTTCGTCTTTTCATTTTAACTCAGAATACTACTCACACTCCCATTTTCCTGTATACGCCTCCCCCCTGAAAGGCCCATGAACTCATGGACCAGTCTACAAACTGGGCTTCTGCTTTTCACACCTCCCTTTTTAATAATACAGCCATCTGCTCTAACTGCACCCCTGTTTTATTAATGCAGCCCCTTTTCGTTTTTCTATTTATTTCTTTCCAAAAAAATAATTTCTTTCACATAAACACATAAAAATAAGTAGATAAATATTTCATTTTCAAAAAATATAAATAGGGGACTAAGTCGACTGTACAGTCGGGTTAGTCTGCTTTTTAGGTCACTAATGAACCGTTACGGATCATGCCCTAAAATCCCTATTTAAGACAAAATTCTAAATTAAAATAAATATAAACACATCTCTTTCCACAAAACAATTTTCAAAATAGGGGACTAAGCCGACTGTACAAACGGGTTAATCAGCGTTCTAGAATGAATGAGCCGTACGGCTCACGAATCCTAAAACCCCTATTCAAATAAAATCAGACCACCACGCTTCAAATCATTTTCCAAACTCCAAAAAACCCATTTTTACAAAATAGGGGACTAAGCCGACTGTACAGTCAGGTTAGTCATCATTTTAGGACAAATGAACTGATCACTCAGGAGTCCTAAAATCCCTATATTAAAAAACATCAACCAACAAACATTTTTCTACCAAGAACTACGTGTGATTTTATTCTCTACCAAGAGATACGTAGGAGCAGATGGGGGGCCCACATCTGTCAATTGCACTAATAAAAAACCTTTTTAGTCCTTTTCTAAATAATCCCTTTCTTAAATTCAAATAAAATATCAATTTTCTTCTTTCTGTTTAATTCACAATAAAAGGGTAAAAATAAATGTTTTCAAAATTAACTTCCGCTTCTACAACTAGTTGGCAGGTAACCTTCCTTAGGAAGGATGTCGTGGGGTGCTAATACCTTCCCCGCGCATAACCGACTCCCGAACCCTTATCTGGTCTCAAGGACCCTTATCCATTCCAAAAGGGATTTTCCAATGTTTGCCCTTAAACTAAAACTTTGGTGGCGGCTTCATTTTGAACCTTCGAGGAATCCTCACCCGGATTTTTCGGTCGCTACAGCTGGCGACTTCACTGGGGAAATTTAGAGAGTCAAGCCTAGTTTAAATTAGTTGTAGGATTAGTTGTTAATTAAATGTTCTATTTTACCCTTCCCATTCATCTTTTATTCTTGTTGCATGTTATGTATTTATGTGATATGTAAACCCTAGGATAGAAGACCACTTTTTGTATATGTGTTTGTTTGTTTTGCAGCTTGGGGGTATTATTGATGTTTTGCTCCTTCACACACTCCACTATCACATTTTTGCACACACGTGAGAATAGTCCTATACCCGGACTGGAGAATAACCTAAGTTAGAATGAGACTGCGTAGTGATGGCCTACTGGATGTGCGTCCTGTTGGGTGGTCACGAAAGTCTCACCTAGAGTTTGGTCCCTCTTGAGAATGCTGGCACTCCTAATAGCTTGCCTATTGTTGTTGATCAGTGTTCTTAATTGGGGTCGTTGGCTCTAGGAACCTTATGTAGGACTCTTTAGATCTACCCTTTGAAAGGTTCACTTAACAGACAAGCCCTAGACCTATTCCCTAAGGAACCCTCGTAGGACACAAAGGAGCCTCATACCCCTGCATTCAAACAAACACTGATACATTTTTCCGGTCTTCTTAAAAGGAAAAAATTTCAAAAAAGTCATATGTTATTTCGACAAATTATTTAGCATACCTCATGCATTTTTTTACTTATTCATGTTCTTTTTTGCATGACATAAATTCCTTTTTACATCAACATTTCATGTACCGCCAGGAAATTGTAAGGCTTTCTTTCTGACAAGATGGATCAAACGTTAAGACAGACCATACATTTGAAAATCAAGCAACCAAACCTACGAAGTATGCGAGACCTAAGCAATAAAATGGCGCCTTGGCTCCGTGACTCCTTCACCGCCAAGTATGGGAATCTTTTAAGTCTGCTGAATATCAAGGTACAAGCTGAAGCTCTCACTGCATTGGGCCAGTATTATGATCCACCGTTACGGTGTTTCACCTTTCAAGACTATCAGCTGGCCCCGACCTTAGAAGAGTTTGAAAATATACTATGCTTCCCTCCAGCAAACAAAAAGCCATACCGATATGTGGAAAATTATCCTATAGCTGAAAAACTGTCTGAAATATTAAAAATTCCAACATCACACTTGGCCAAGAAGATGATTGTAAAGAAGGGGGTAGAAGGTTTGACAAGATGGTACTTGGAAGAGGAAGCCTTGTTCTGGGCTGGTAAAGAAAATTGGGCTACATTCATGGACGTCTTCGCTCTCATCATCTATGGGGTCGTTTTATTCCCCAACGACGACGGCTATATTGATTACACTGCAATAGACGTTTTCTTAGCATTCAAACTCCGAGGACAAAATCCCGCCTCAGTTGTTCTTGCTGACGTGTATTACACCATGCACGAACGCCACAAAAAGCGATCAGGCTTGATCCTATGCTGTTTGCCTGTATTGTATCGCTGGTTCACTTCTCACATCTTCAAAAGAAATCATCATATAGAGGTCAGGGGCAAGACAGAATGGGCCCAATACATCGCCGGCCTCAAAGGGAGTGACATTTCTTGGTACTCTCGGGACCAAAATATAGAAGAAATCATCTATCAGTGTGGTGACTTCCCAAACGTCCCCCTCATAGGGACTAATGGCTGCATTAACTACAACCCCGCCATTGCTTTGAGGCAGTTGGGTTATCCTATGATGAATCCACCCCCGGAAGAATCTTTGCTCTCATTCGTACTAGAGAAGAGGGGTTCGGAAGATCTTGATACGCTAAGAAAGATTAGTCGGGCTTGGGGCAAAATATCCAAAAAAGGTCATGAACTAGGGCCCAGAGGCATTGATGCCAAAGAAAGCTACATCCAGTGGGTCAAAACTAGAGCCCAAGAAATTGGACTACCATTCCGTCTGGCAACTCCGGTCACCCCCGAGGTTCCTCCGCCTATCCCTATACTCGATGAAGATCTAGAGAAACTCCAAGTCGCCTTGTCCAAAGCAGAACAAGAAAAGGCAGAATTGCAAGCTAAACTAGAGAAAGTGCTCCAAGAAAATGCTGATTTGCAACGGGAAAGTATCTCGAAAAGAAAACGCCTGGCTGAATGTAATGAAAGGGAGCGGGCCGGAAAAGAAAAAATGCACCGCCTGCAAGAAAGTCTCATGGGCGCAAACGAAGAGCTCAAAGTGCGCAATCGAGAGAGAGATCGGGCCATAGACAATGCATATGAATGGGAAAAACAACTGACCAAGTGTGCCGCGAATGAAAGAACACTACGAAGCCAGCTCGAAGATATGAAACCTCAGCTAGAGGGAATGACGGCTGAATGTGAGAATAGGCTGATAATTGAAAGAAAGGCCAGAGAAGTGATACAAAAGAAGCTTGAAGAGTATCAAGAAGCTCTGCAGGAAGAATGCAAGAAAACCATCGACCTGAAGGCTTATGCTGAATATCAAGACAAAATCTATGATGACCTTAACAAGGAACATATGTTTTTAAAAGAGCATTATGTGAAGCTGAATGACGACTATGAGTACTGGAGGAACAAATTCTCCCAGTTAGCTGAGCTAGCAAATGAGGCTGTCAGAGAGATTCCCAGACACTTAATAGCAGCGGACTTTGCCAGAGATAAAGACACGCCCATCGAGATTACAAGATTCATTGATTTTTGTAAACGTCTTGTTACTGTGTTAAAAATTAAAGGACGTTATCCTGGTTTCATGGAAAAAGATGTAGTCCGCCAGTTTGCTTGATTGTTTTTTATGTATAAGACTCGTTCGTTCTGTTTTGAACTTTGAATCTATTTTGTGTTGAATAGAAACTTACAATTCTCCTGGCGTAACATGAAAGCATACACTTGCACTCCATGCATATTCATTCATTCATTCATGTACTTACATCGAAAAACTTGAAAAAAAACAGAGTGAAAAGGCAAGCTGGTTCATCAACATCGCTACCGGACTCGTTCTCAAGCAAAGAAGATGGCCGAAGAGGATAATCAGGCTCTGAGAGAAGACATGGCAAAACTGAAGGATCAAATGAGCAAAATGATGGTATTGAAAGATCAAATGGCCGAACTCATGAAACTCCTCGAGAAAAGAAGTGCAGGCGAAAATGCCTCGGCAGGGAATACTGAGAACAATGCTTCGAGCCTTCCTCCTCCCAGCTCCGAGCCTCCATACACCGCTGGAGTGAACATCCAGGGCTACCCATGGCCCCCTTACGGTCTCCCAGCTGGTTATACTCCTCCTACAATGGAGGTCAATCTAGAGGGAGGACCTTCGGGAGTCGCTGGACCTTCGGGAGCCGCTGGACCTTCAACTCAAAATACAAATGCAGAAATATCGCAAGCTCACTTCTCAAGTCCTACGACTGCACCTCAGGTCATTCCACAGGGTTATACTCCGTCACCAGTAGTAATTCATCACGCTCCTACTCCCAATTCGCACATCTTGAATGCGAACTCCGCTGCAATGCCAATGGTACCTCCTCACTACAACATGAGAGGACCCACTCATAACTACTCAATGGAGGACTCTCAGCCCAAGGATAAGTATCAGATGCTTGAAGAGCGCGTGAGAGCAATCGAAGGATCCAATGTCGGTGCAAGGGACGCGTACGACCTATGTCTTGTCCCAAATGTGGCCATCCCTCCTAAATTCAAAGTGCCAGACTTCGACAAATATAGAGGTTCAACCTGTCCAGCAAGCCATCTGACCATGTACTGCAGGAAAATGGCCGCATTCGCACATGATGACAAACTGCTCATCCATTACTTTCAAGACAGCCTAGCTGAGTCAGCTTCGAATTGGTACATGCAGTTGGAACGTGCTCACATCAGATGCTGGAAAGACCTAGCAGACGCTTTTCTAAAGCACTATAAGTACAACACTGATATGGCACCTGATAGGACACAACTACAAAATATGGTGAAAGGGGATAACGAGTCCTTTAAGGAATACGCTCAACGCTGGAGAGGGTTAGCAGCACAAGTAGCACCGCCTTTGCTGGAAAAAGAAATGGTAACAATGTTCATGGATACTTTACAGTCGCCTTTTTACGACAGATTGGTAGGGAGTGTATCCTCAAGCTTCTCGGATATGGTCATCATAGGGGAGAGGTTAGAGAATGGTTTAAGGAATGGAAAGATTGCACACAGCTTCACCGGAACCAATAGCCAGAAAAAGCCTTTCGCTGGTTTTCCCAAAAGAAGAGAGGGGGAAACTAACGCAATCACTGGAGCCGGAAAACCCTCCTACACTAAACCGCCACAAGCCTATCAATTCCCTACCCAAACACCACCAGCCTCACCTCACCAAAACCTTCCCAGCTACAGACCACAAAATTACCCCGAGAGAAAGCCTGTTAGCTTTGACCCGATACCCATGTCGTACACAGAGCTGTTTAACCATCTCATCGATCACAACCTAATCACTCCCCGTCCGATGAGACCTATTCAGCCTCCTTTCCCCAAAAACTACGACCCAAATGCTACCTGTGGGTTCCATGCTGGAGCAGTCGGCCATTCCACTGAAAACTGCAAAGCTTTGAAGTATGTGGTACAAGACCTGATCGAATCCAAATGGCAGAATTTCAAAGAAGACGGCCCAAATGTTGCCACTAACCCTCTACCAGGACATGGGAACTCCTCTGTTAATGCTGTTGAAATTTTTGAAGGAGAGTCCTTAATCAGAAAGGTGGAAGATATCAACACACCTCTAGACATTATCCATGCTGAATTATGCCACTTCGGAGTTGTTACAAAGGGATACGCCGGAAAAGATTTATGTACCAACCCTCGCTATGCCGGGACATGCGAAGCATTCAAACCGGCCCTTCAAGATCTGCTGGACCAAAAGAGGGAGGACCAAGTGTCAACCATCCTATCGAACAATGGCCAGGACAAGGATACCCGGAAGCCGCTAGAGATCCGCTACACTAAGGACTCAAAGTCGTCCCTGGGTATACCTAAACCAATCACTATCCAAGTGCCTGCTCCCTTCCCCTACATGGACACCAAAGCAGTCCCCTGGAACTACAGCGCGAAAGTCCAAGTGAAAGGTCCTCAGAACAGCCCTGACGGCATTAACATCTCAGGGGTTAGTGGAATGACTCGTAGCGGGCGTATCTATGCCCCTGAAAGACTCGGTGGAGGGAAAACAAGAGAAGAAGAAGAAAGAACCCGCAAGGGTAAAGACAAAGAAGTAGAACCTGTTGATAAGAATGCAGGCCAAAGGACACTGTCTGAACAGGAAGCCGGTGAATTCTTAAAGCTTATGAGGCAGAGTGAGTATAAAGTGGTTGACCAGCTGAATCAGACCCCTGCTAAGATATCTCTGTTATCATTATTGCTCAGCTCAGAAGCTCATCGTGCGGCATTAATGAAGGTATTGAACGAGGCCTATGTCACTCATGATATCACAGTGGGTCAGTTTGATGGGATCGTTGGGAACATTGTTGCAAGCAACTACCTCACTTTTACTGATGACGAGATTCCGGCCAAAGGGAGAGGGCACAACAGGGCTTTACACATCTCCGTGAAATGCGGAGAGTACTCACTTGCTCGGGTGCTCATTGACAATGGATCGTCCTTGAATGTGTTACCCAAGTCGACCATGGAAAAGTTGCATGTGGATTGTTCATATATGAGACCCAGCTCTATATTGGTCAGGGCCTTTGATGGATCGAGAAGAGAGGTCGTCGGAGAGATGGAGTTACCTGTACAGGTAGGTCCAGAAGTCTTCGTAGTGACTTTCCAAGTAATGGATATCAATCCATCTTACAGTTGTCTTTTGGGGAGACCATGGATACATTCTGTCGGGGCTGTTCCCTCCTCTCTACATCAGAGGCTCAAGTTCATAGTGAACAACAAGCTAGTAGTTATTTTTGGTGAAGAAGAAATGCTAGTGAATAGGTCGTCTGCTGCCCGCTACATTGAGGCTGCCGAAGAATCGCTCGAGACTGCCTTTCAAGCATTAGAAATTGCAAATGCCACCTCCGTGAAGGGAGAAGTCCTTCCATTGAAGCCTAAATTGTCCAAGGCTGCCTTAATGGTTGCTAAAGTCATGATAGGCAAAGGTTATCAAGCTGGAAGCGGTTTAGGGAGGACTAAACAAGGGATACTGACCCCGATACAATTGCAGGGAAACAAAGACAGACATAGGATAGGACACTGGCCTGGTCGTGCTGACAAGAGAAGAATAGCTGAGGAAAAGAAGGAGCGGAGGATAGCCAAGCTTGAAGGTAGAGAGGCAAGCATGAAGAAAATCATCATCGGCGACATCAAGTTAAACTTTCGGAGCGCGGGAATGCTGAATCCAAATCAGATTGCAGCCATTGAAGATGATCTAACTGCCGGAGATGGCGTCGCCAGCCTTGTGCGCCCTTGTCTTGCAAGTGAAAGGCTTAATAATTGGGAGATTGTTGACTTCCCCGTAGTTTTTAGTCCAAAGTAATTTTCCTGTAATGCAATCCTTTGGCTCTGCCCAAGGCCTTAGGACATTTCATTAGGGCACACATGTTTTCTTTTCAGTATCATCATTAATGAAACATTATTTTGAGTTCTCCAATGAATTTTCACTTCCCTTTTCATTTGCTTTGGTTTTTTCTTTTATTCGTTTTTATTTATTCCGTCAATTTCGCTAAATGCAGATCTAAAAAATTTATCTTTGAAAATAACGACGCTGATAACTCATGCTGTAACTTTGACCACCCTATTAATCAAACTGAGGAAGATATTGAAGATAACTGGGAAACCCCTCCAGAGTTGATGAGAATGATGGAACAAGAAAATAAGGTGATCCAGCCCCACGAGGAATCGACCGAAACAATTAACTTGGGCACAGAAGAAGACAAGAGAGAGGTCAAGATCGGCACCACAATGAAAGACAGCGAACGGGAGAAACTGGTACGACTTTTGTTCGAATATGTCGACATTTTTGCATGGACATATCAAGACATGCCTGGACTAGACACCGACATAGTCGAACACAAACTACCAGTGAAACCCGAATGCCCACCGGTGAAACAGAAATTAAGAAGAATGAAGCCGGATATGTCAATGAAAATCTGAGACGAGGTTAAGAAGCAATTCGATGCTGGGTTCTTAGCAGTAGTCAAATACCCTCAATGGGTCGCCAACATTGTTCCAGTTCCAAAGAAAGATGGGAAGGTTCGGATGTGTGTCGATTATCGAGATTTGAACAGAGCCAGCCCTAAAGATGATTTTCCTTTGCCTCACATTGATGTCCTGGTAGACAGCACAGCACAACACTCTCTCTTCTCCTTCATGGATGGGTATTCCGGATATAACCAAATCAAGATGGCCCATGAGGATATGGAGAAAACCACCTTCATCACCCTCTGGGGTACATTCTGTTACAAAGTAATGCCATTCGGACTGAAGAATGTTGGCGCAACTTACCAAAGGGCAATGGTAGCATTATTCCATGATATGATGCATAAAGAAATAGAGGTCTACGTGGATGATATGATTGCAAAATCCAAGACTGAGGAAGAACATGTCGTTAATCTGCAAAAACTCTTCGAACGTCTAAGGAAGTTCAAACTCAGATTAAATCCTGCCAAATGCACTTTCGGTGTAAAATCAGGAAAGCTCTTGGGTTTCATAGTCAGTCAAAGGGGAATAGAGGTAGATCCAGCCAAGGTACGAGCAATTCTTGAAATGCCGGCGCCAAAAACCGAGAAAGAGGTTCGTGGATTCTTGGGAAGATTGAATTACATTTCCAGATTCATATCCCAATTAACATCCACCTGTGAGCCTATCTTCAAATTATTGTGCAAGAACCAAGAGGCAAAGTGGAACGATAACTGCCAAGAAGCCTTTGAGAAGATCAAGAGGTATCTCCAAAATCCACCAGTCCTAATGCCGCCTGTATCCGGCAGACCTCTCATTTTGTACCTAACAGTGCTAGACAAATCAATGGGTTGTGTGCTGGGGCAACATGACGAGTCCGGAAGGAAGGAGCATGCCATTTACTATCTCAGCAAGAAGTTCACTGAATGCGAGACAAGATACTCGTTGTTGGAAAAAACGTGTTGTGCTTTGGCCTGGGCTGCACGCCGTCTAAGGCAGTATATGCTAAGCCATACTACTTGGTTGGTATCTAAGATGGATCCAATCAAATACATCTTCGAAAAACCCGCACTCACAGGGAGAATTGCTCGCTGGCAAATGTTGCTATCTGAATACGACATCCTGTACGTCACTCAAAAAGCGATCAAAGGTAGTGCATTGGCTGAATACTTGGCACACCAACCCATTGAGGATTACCGATCAATGCAATGCGATTTCCCCGATGAAGATATAATGGCTCTATTCGGAGAAGGAAAGTCTCCAGGCGACGAAAGGTGGAGAATGTCATTTGATGGCGCTTCCAATCTATGGGGGCATGGGGTCGGAGCTGTATTGATTTCCCCAGATAACCGCTTCATACCGTGTACTGCTAGATTGAGTTTCTATTGCACCAACAACATCGCAGAATATGAAGCATGTATTATGGGCATCCAAGCGGCCCTCGAGTGGAAGGTTAAGAGACTCGATGTATATGGAGACTCGGCCTTGGTCATTTATCAAATAAGAGGTGACTGGGAGACCAGAGATTCCAAGTTGATCCCCTATCGCGATCACGTCCAAAAAATGATCGAACAGTTTGACGAGATCACCTTCCACCATTTCCCTCGTGAAGAAAATCAGCTGGCAGACGCCTTGGCAACTTTGTCGTCAATGTTCAATATCAACGACAATAAGAGTCTGACACTCATCCGAATTCAACATCGAGATTTTCCAGCACATCATTGTATGGAAATTGAAGAAGAACCCGACAGTGAACCTTGGTATTACGACATCAAGCAGTATATAATAAACAGAGAATACCCTCCTAGTGCCACAGAGAATGATAAAAGAACGCTCAGGAGATTGTCAATGGGTTTCTTTCTAAATGGGGAAGTACTTTACAAAAGAAATCACGATATGGTCCTCCTCCGATGCGTGGCAAAAGAGGAAGCAGAAAGGATTATGAAAGACGTCCACGAAGGCTCGTTCGGCACCCATTCTAATGGGCATACAATGGCAAGAAAGATCTTGAGGGCTGGCTACTATTGGTTGTCAATGGAAGCCGATTGCTTTAGCTATGTGAGGAAGTGTCATAAATGTCAAATCTATGCTAATAACATTCATGTGCCGCCCGCTTCTTTGAACGTTTTAGCAGCACCATGGTCGTTCTCAATGTGGGGCATGGATGTCATCGGTCCCATCGAACCTAAAGCATCGAACGGTCATCGCTTCATCCTGGTCGCTATTGATTATTTCACCAAGTGGGTAGAAGCCGCTTCTTATACCAGTGTAACGAAATCTGTGGTCGTCAAGTTCATAAAAAGGGACTTGGTCAGCCGTTACGGCCTTCCAAACAAGATCATCACAGATAACGGGACCAACCTGAATAACAAGATGATGAAAGAGTTGTGTGAGGATTTCAAAATTCAACACCACAACTCTTCTCCATATCGTCCAAAGATGAATGGGGCGGTCGAAGCGGCAAACAATAATATAAAGAAGATCGTGCAAAAAATGGTGGTGACATTCAAAGATTGGCATGAAATGCTTCCCTTCGCCCTGCACGGATACCGAACCTCAGTTCGCACGTCAACAGGGGCAACTCCATTTTCGCTAGTATACGGGATGGAAGCAGTTCTTCCCATCGAAGTTGAAATACCCTCTCTGCGAGTGCTGATGGAAACAAAATTAGAAGAAGCAGAATGGGTTCAAGCTCGTCACGATCAGTTGAATCTCATTGAAGAAAAGAGAGTAGTCGCTCTGTGTCGTGGGCAGTTGTACCAGCAAAGAATGAAGAAAGCCTTCGAGAAGAACGTTCGTCCTCGACAGTTTCAGGAGGGAGACCTAGTGCTCAAGAAAATCCTGCCTATCCAAAAAGATTCTCGGGGGAAATGGACCCCTAATTATGAAGGACCTTATGTGGTGAAGAAAGCATTCTCTGGAGGCGCATTAATCCTCACAAAAATGGATGGTGATGACCTCCCACTCCCAGTGAACTCGGATGCAGTCAAGAAGTACTATGCCTAAAAGAAATATATGAAAAAAAGAGAAAGATAATCCAAGCAAAAACGAGCTCGCTAGGTCGAAAACCCAAAAGGGCGGCCTAGGCAAAAATTAGAGCGACCCGATGGATTGAAAACTCTAAAGAGCGATCCAGGCAAAAATTAGGGTCAGAAAGTTGGACTTTGAACAGGTATTAAGGCAGTTCACGCCTCTGGAAGTTGAATGATGAATGGTCAGTTTTACGTATGGGTGATTGACGTCGTTACTCCAAAGATGCAAACCATTAAGGAATCTGCTCTTCCTTTTTCTTTCTTTTTAGTTTAAAAACTCTCAATGTAATTTCCGGTCGGTGTGACATTCTGCGCACTTGGCTTCCTTTGAGTATTGAACCTTGGTTCTCAGTTTAAAACTCTCAATGTAATTTCCGGTCAGTGTGACTTTCTGCACACTCGGCCTCCATTTAAATATTAAACACTTGCTTTGTTCCTTTGTTTCCAATCCACTCTAAAATGATGTTTTATGATACATGATGCTGAATTGCAAAACATGTGCATAATCAAGAGCATTACAATCATTACGAAATTTCTGAAAATTACGGAAAGGAGATGATCTCTCATAAATAAAACTTGCAAAAGGACAAATACATGCACGATCACTTCAAACAAAGAATCATAATAGCCTGTGCTTCAATTCGGCAATGCCATTACTCGGGGCAACCCTCATATCTCACACCAGAAGTCCCGCGAGTTGATGAGACCAGTAAAAAGAAAGCCAAAAAAGAAAAGCAAAAAGAAACAAAGAAAAATAAATAAGAGCGAGAAAAGGAAAGAAAACAAGAGCGAACCATTCCATATTTCATTACATATGCATACATTACATGCATGTCATATGCATAACACATGTTGCATACCGACCTCAAGTGTCGACCCTTCCAGTTTGTTTTTATTTATTTTTTAAACACGATAAGTGCTGACCTTAACTCAGCAAACCAGATCGTAATGTTAACACCGCGAGCCCCAGCGCTCCTTAGACCTCCAACGGTCATCCAATCCAGATCGCACGTCGGCATCGAGCACCGACGGATCATCCGGCCCCAGGCCATTCAGACTAGCTGTGTCAGCCTAAGACATAGTGGACGTCATTCGTGATCAGTTCTAGACCTGATCTTATTAACGGCCGCTCGAAAAAGGCCACCCTCGGACCCCGGCAGTCCTTCAAAGCCCCAGTGCACTTTCGGACCCCAATTGGTCCTTTAGGGTTTAGGCAGCCCCTTTGAGCCCCAGTGCTCCCTTAGAGCCCAAATGCTCTTTTAGAGCCCCAGTGCTCTCCCAGATCCCCAGTGTTCGTTTCTTTATTGTTCTCGGTTAACACGCCAAGTGTTAATCGTCCCTCGTTTCCCTAACTCATCTTCCCAAGCGGACAAAATTAGCGTCAAATCTATCTTTATTTGTATTTCTAGTAAAATATAAATAAAGAGGGGCTGCTGTTATACCCTAATTTTGCCCGGTCTTTTATAATCGCTTTACCCCCGTGTCACAAGCCTATGGTACTTTGAGCGCTGTTTTGTTTCTAATTTGGACCGATTTGTCCAATTGGGCCTATGTCCAACCTTTTTGGGCCTGATCTCATTAGCTTTTCTATTTGAGCTTATGCTTAGTATTTTGAACCAGTTTTTAATAATTGGGCTTATGTTTGCCTAAATGGACCTATGGGGCTAGATTGGACCTGATCTTAAATTTGTTCTAATTGGGCTTCATTTCAGCCATTTTTCTAAGTTGGGCCTATGTTTAGTTTTGATTGGGCTTGGCCCAATTTAATCATTCTCTTTCATTTTGACCAAAAGAAAAACAAACAGTGAATCTGTCCATAGCAAATATAATCAAAAAAAATCAATAAAAATTAATTTACAAATGTTTACAATAATCCAAAAAAATCAAAATTAATTTAAAAAATAATACAAAACCAAAAATAACCAAAAATACAAAAAAGATCAAAAACGAAAATAAATACAACAGCAGCTTCCTAGCTTCCTTGGGCCTGTTCTTGTTGAGCAAGTTTTCTCAACAAGTCCAAATACCTGAAAATGGAAAGAAATAGAGAAGGATCAGCAAAAAACCCTAATCTTTTACCTATATAAACAAGTTGCATTCAGAGAGAAAAGGACAACAAATCACACAGACAGAAATTCAGAACCCAAAGGACTAGGATTTTCACACCGAAACCCTAGTCGTAAAGCAACAGATCCAGAGGTAGGAATGGGTGGCAGCAGAGACAAACAAAGAGAACCAGCAGCAGCAATAGAGCGAGAGAGGCAGGGATTAACAACAGATTTGTTTTCATTCAGGAAAACAGGTTGGTGTTGTCTTTTGATTCGAACATGCGAGATGTTAAATAATTGAAATTTTGAGCATGCTGTTCTTAAATATTGTGTAGTGTTATATGTTATATAAACAGTGAAAAAGTAATTTGTTGTTTGATAGGACTCCAGGATACCAAAAGCAGTTTGAATAAAAATTAGGGATTCAGATTCAACTTGTTCTTAGGGATTCAGATTCAACCTGTTCTTAGGGTTTCAGATTCAACTTGTTCAAAATAAAACGAAATTAGGAAAATTAGGGCTCAGTTAGTAAGAACCAGAATCGGTTTTGCTGCTTAAAAATGGACTAGAATATCAGGTTTTGTTAATCAGTCTCAGAAAAGAAATTAGGCAAAGGCTTCAGCTAAAATTAGGGTTTAGATCTCTTTGTCTTTTAGGGAATTCGAAGTCCAAAATATGTAAAAGCAGCAATCAAAAAATAGGAAAGGAGACGTAAAATGCAAATTAAAACCGAAGCTTACCCTTTGTAGCTCCGACCACCGTAGATGGTGGTCGTTCTCCCCAATCACGTCGCCAACGTCAGGACACCGTCAACTCTAGTCCTCCACGCCACCGTGAACCCCCCCAGAAACAAAAAAACAATAAAATTAGGGTTAGAAGCGTAGGAAGAAAAAGAAAATTAAAAGTCAAAAACCAACAAAAGAAATGAATGCAGAAGAGGAGAGAAGAGGAAAGTGAGGATTTACCTATGGTTCCGGCCGCCGTAGACGGCGGCTGTTCACCCAAAAAAAAAACGCGCCATCAGCCCATCGCTTCTTCCACCACCGTCGCACGAACCCAGCATGTACGCCGTCGTGAGGTTCCAGATTCAGGCGCTGAAGTTGTCGTCGTCTTCGCCGGCCAAGGAACGGCCGGCGAGCTCCTCCCTCATCCTCGCCTTTCGCCTCTTTCCCTATCACGTGTCATCTCTCTCCCTGAATCCTTTTCCTCTCTCTCTCCGTAGCCGTAGCCCTCGCCGTAGTCGTAGCCGTAGCCCTCGCCGTAGTCGTAGCCGTAGATCACGCAGCTTCGCTATCTCTTTCTCTCTTCGTTTCTGGTTGCGGCGCAAATGGGGGGGAGAAAAGTAAAGTCAGGGTTGAGAGTGACGAAGAACAGAGGAGAAGACGGGTTCGCTGTGAAGTGAGGCGGAGAAAATGGGAATTGAAGAAACTAGGGTTGAGAGGGAATTGGGTTTGGGACGGCGCCGCAGGAGAAGGGAAAGAGAATTAGGTTTAGGTTTTTTTTGTTACGCGTTATATAGTGTGGACCGAGGGGTATTTTCGTCTTTTCATTTTAACTCAGAATACTACTCACACTCCCATTTTCCTGTATACGCCTCCCCCCTGAAAGGCCCATGAACTCATGGACCAGTCTACAAATTGGGCTTCTGCTTTTCACACCTCCCTTTTTAATAATACAGCCATCTGCTCTAACTGCACCCCTGTTTTATTAATGCAGCCCCTTTTCGTTTTTCTATTTATTTCTTTCCAAAAAAATAATTTCTTTCACATAAACACATAAAAATAAGTAGATAAATATTTCATTTTCAAAAAATATAAATAGGGGACTAAGTCGACTGTACAGTCGGGTTAGTCTGCTTTTTAGGTCACTAATGAACCGTTACGGATCATGCCCTAAAATCCCTATTTAAGACAAAATTCTAAATTAAAATAAATATAAACACATCTCTTTCCACAAAACAATTTTCAAAATAGGGGACTAAGCCGACTGTACAGACGGGTTAATCAGCGTTCTAGAATGAATGAGCCGTACGGCTCACGAATCCTAAAACCCCTATTCAAATAAAATCAGACCACCACGCTTCAAATCATTTTCCAAACTCCAAAAAACCCATTTTTACAAAATAGGGGACTAAGCCGACTGTACAGTCAGGTTAGTCATCATTTTAGGACAAATGAACTGATCACTCAGGAGTCCTAAAATCCCTATATTAAAAAACATCAACCAACAAACATTTTTCTACCAAGAACTACGTGTGATTTGATTCTCTACCAAGAGATACGTAGGAGCAGATGGGGGGCCCACATCTGTCAATTGCACTAATAAAAAACCTTTTTAGTCCTTTTCTAAATAATCCCTTTCTTAAATCAAATAAAATATCAATTTTCTTCTTTCTGTTTAATTCACAATAAAAGGGTAAAAATAAATGTTTTCAAAATTAACTTCCGCTTCTACAACTAGTTAGCAGGTAACCTTCCTTAGGAAGGATGTCGTGGGGTGCTAATACCTTCCCCGCGCATAACCGACTCCCGAACCCTTATCTGGTCTCAAGGACCTTTATCCATTCCAAAAGGGATTTTCCAATGTTTGCCCTTAAACTAAAACTTTGGTGGCGGCTTCATTTTGAACCTTCGAGGAATCCTCACCCGGATTTTTCGGTCGCTACACCGACCAGTGTTGATGGTCATCTCAGGGGGTAACCCCGACGACGCTTCGGGCAAAACCATGAAAAGAAAGTCGAAAGAAATCATGAGTGTCACTTCCACATCAGAAACACCCTCGGGACTTGCTCGATGGCAAGCCCAACAAACACATATCGCTTCTGATCAGAGCGGTTATGGCAAATCATGAGGTAAGAAGAATCCTGGTTGATCAAGGGAGCTCAGCAGACATCATCTTCATCGATCTGGTGAGGAAGCTGAAGATCGCCGAAGAAGACCTCGCTCCCTACAGGGGATCGGACCTCTCAATGGGTCCCGGACCAAGCCTCTCGGTCATTTGGAGTTGATGGTGACCTATGGCGAAGGGCAACTGGAAAGAACAGTCAAAACCAAATTTCTAGTGTTATCATGCCCTTCGGTCTACAACTGCATCATTGGAAAACCGACTCTTGGAAGGCTAGAGGCGGTAACATCGACGGTCCATCTTAAGATGAAATTTCACTCTATGTGTAACAAAGTGATTACCCTCGATGCCGACTTGGAATCCGCCCAAAGATGTTTTTACCTGCATATAAAAGCGGACCGAAAGGCCGTGGAGGAGGGGGTTCCCCCCGGAGATACGGAGGAAGCACGGATGGCCCCCAAAAAGAAAAGAAGCAGCTCCGCTGCCGATGTGAATGTCACGGACATGGATGCAAGGTACGACTCCGACAGCTCCGAAGAAGAGAGTGATGACGAGCTCGCCCGAGAGCTTAAGAAGAAAATCAGAAGGCCGCAACCCGATGGCGATTCCCTGGAGATCCCGTTGGGGGATGATCCAGCCAAAGTCGTCCGGATCGGTTCCGATCTTGATGAGGAAGTAAAGGAGAAGCTCGCCCTATGCCTTAGGGCCCATACCGACCACTTTGCCTGGTCGGCAGAAGATATGCCCGGAATCCCCCCTGAAATCGCCTGTCACCAGTTGGCCGTTAACCCCGGAGCCAAGTGGGCCGCCCAACGTAAGAGAGCTCAAAGCAAGGAAAAAGCAGCGGCTGCAGCTAAAGCGGTATCAGACTTAATTAAAGTCGATTTTGTAAAGTAGGTCAAGTATACAACTTGGCTTTCGAACCCTGTACTTGTCAAGAAAAGTAATGGAAAATGGCGAATGTGCGTTGATTACACCGATCTTAATAAGCCTTGTCCGAAACAAGCCTTTCCTGTTCCTAGCATTGATTGTCTCGTCGATAATGCTTTAGGTTTTTGTTTATTATCTTTTATAGATGCCTACTCCGGATATAACCAAATTCCGATGTTCCTACCCGATCAAGAGAAGACCGCATTCATGACCGACCTCGGTAATTTCTGTTACCGGGTCATGCCGTTTGGTTTAAAAAATGCAGGAGCTACCTACCAGAGAATGATGAACAAGATTTTTCATAGACAGATCGGGCGAAATGTAGAAGTTTATCTCGACGACATGATCGCAAAAAGTGAGAGTGAATGCCTCCACTTTACCGACCTTGAAGAAATCTTTGCAGAAGTCCGAAAGAACAAGATGAGACTGAACTCGGAGAAATGCACTTTCGGGGTCCGAGCCGATAAGTTTCTTGGTTTTTACCTCACAGAAAGGGGGATTGAGGCCAACCCGGATAAGTGTCGGGTAGTAACCGAGATGCGTACCCCATCCACCAAAAAAGAGCTTCAGAAGCTTAATGGTATGATAGCTGCACTCTCTCGGTTCATTTCCAACGCCGCATTCAAGTCACTCCTTTTGTTCAAACTGCTCAAGAAGGAAACAAAACTCGAATGGACCCCGGGGCAGAACGAGGCCCTCTCCCAGCTTAAAAAAGTACTCTCAGAACCACCGATCCTGACGAGGCCAAACCCAGGAGAAACCCTATACCTATATCTGGCAATCTCGGAAGAAGCGCTTGGCGCCGTGCTCGTTCGGGAGATAAAGGGCGACAAAAGCCCGGTCTACTTTGTAAGCAAAGCGCTGCAAGGGCCAGAAGTCAGATACCAGAAAATAGAAAAAATTGTGTTTGCTCTCCTCACCGCAGCCCGACGCCTCCGACCTTACTTCGTCGCCCATCAAGTAGTGGTTCGAACAAACTACCCTATCCGACAAATCTTGCACCGGCCTGACCTGGCGGGAAGAATGATAAAATGGTCAGTAGAACTCTCGGAGTTCGGTATCAGGTACGAATCCAGGCTAGCAATGAAGGCTCGGGTACTTACCGACTTTGTCACTGAAATGACCTCGGCCGATACCGAAGACGAACTGTGGCCCTGCATGTTGATGGATCCTCAAATCCAAAAGGGAGTGGCGCCGGGTTAATGCTCGAAAGCCCGGCAGGTGTCGTTATTGAAGTAACCCTCACTTTTGGTTTCCCCACTTCAAACAATCAAGCCGAATACGAGGCGTGCATAGCGGGCCTCGGTCTCGCCCTTGACCTCCGAGTTACTCGGGACCTTGAACACCGATTCTTTGCTGGTGATCTCTCAGATCGGCAAGCAATACAAAGCCAAGGAACCCCCTGCAGAGGTATTTAACCCGAGTGCGGGAATTGGTTGCCCGGTTTACATTCGCCGAAGTAAAGCAGGTTCCAAGATCGGAAAACGTTAGAGCGGACGTGCTATCCAAGCTCGCCAGCACCAAATCCCCTGGAAACTTCAGATCGATAGCCCAGGAAACGCTCATCAAGCCCAGTATCCAACCAATCCCGGAGCTCGGTTTCTCCGTCAATGTAGTCGAGGAAAGCAGGGGATGGATCGGGCCTATAAAAAGGCACATCGAGTTGGGGGACGAGCCTCTAGATCCACGTGAAGCCAGATCAATCAGGAGGAAGGCCTCTTCCTTCTCCGTGATCGAAGGGACACTTTACAGAAGAAGCCTTTCCGCGTCGTTGCTGAAATGCATTGAAGGAGGGGAAGCAGAATATGTTCTGACCGAGATTCATGAAGGGATCTGCAGACAGCACCTCAGAGCCCGATCTCTCGCCCGGAAAGCTCTAAGAGCAGGATATTTCTGGCCGACCAAGGAAACTAATGCCAGTGTCCATTTGGCACCTCCTGTCGAGCTTACAAGTCTAACCTCGCCATGGCCTTTCGCGTGGTGGGGAATCGATCTCCTAGGTCTTTCCCAACCGCCCCCGGTCAGGTCAAGTACCTAATAGTGGCTGTGGACTATTTCACAAAGTGGATCGAAGCCGATCCCTTAGCCATTATCAGCGCAAAAAACTGCATTAAATGCTTCAAAAAGAATATAATGACCAGATTCGGGATCCTCGAGGTAGTAATCACCGACAACAGAACTCAGTTCACCGACAAGGGTTTCAGAAAGCTCATGACCGACCTTCAAATCAAGCACCGATTCACCTCGGTGGAGCATCCTCAAACTAACGGTCAGGCCAAGGCCGCAAACAAGGTACTCCTCAATTGTCTAAAAAAGCGATTTGATGAAGCCAAAGGCAAATGGTGTGAGGAGTTACCCTATGTACTTTGGGCTTACCGAACCACTCCCTAAAGTTCCACCGGTGAAACTCCTTTCCGACTCTCATACGAGAGCGAGGCTGTAATCCCGGTCGAGATTGGAGAGTTAAGTTGGAGAACCCTCCACACAAAATCACCGAAGGACAACAACTAGGCGTTGAAGGAGAACCTCGACCTCGTCGACGAAGTCCGAGGCCAAGCCTCCCTTAAAGAAGCGCTGATCAAGCAAATGGTAGCAGCCGGGTATAACTCAAGAGTTATCCCGAGGGACTTCGAAGTCGGCAATTTAGTCTTTCGAAGAGCCGACGTCGGCTTCAAGAACGCCGCGCAAGGCAAGCTCGGTCCAAATTGGGAAGGACCCTACCGAGCCGTGTCTAAGACCGGTAACGACGCTTACGAGTTAGAGACCTTGGACGGAAAAGCGATCCCAAGGACTTGGAACGCCACCAAATTAAAGAGATACTACAGTTGAGTTACGCCTTGGCGAAATGTGTATACTGATGTTATTACGCTATGACAAAGAACGGTGTATACCGATGTTATTATTTTGCCGAAGTACGGTGTATACCGACATTAATTTCCCCTTCTATAAAGTACGGTGTATACCGAGGTTATTTTACACCAAGAATATTATTCTACGCTTTGACAAAGAACGATGTATATCGGTGTTATCGATGGCCGGAGCAGCTGCAACCCCGAAGGGCGACTTTGATCTGGGCCGAGTCCCGGTAAACTGCCCCGAAGGCGACATGCGTTTCGCGATCAAAGTAAAAACGAACGCTCAAGTTGGCCGAGGTTGCCACTACCCTAAGAGGCGAGTTCGATCTAGGCCGAGTCCCGTGAAACTGCCCCAAAGGCGACGTCCACCACTTGAGCGAATTAGAACGCAAGTGCATAATTTTAACAAGCAAAAAGTAAAACGCACCCGAGGTAAATAAAACCGGAATTGCGGGCAGTTAAATTAAGTAAACATTACAAAACACCCCGGATACGGCCGGGTCCTCAAGTTTAAAGACTACAAAAATATTACAAGCCAAAGCTTCGGTTCCGCCCGGAACCCGGGACATTCCTCGCCACTGGTTCCACCCGGAACCCAAAAAAGGTACTTCTACTCGCAAATCAAGCACGGGACGAGCGCGAATAAACAACTTTGCGTTCCTCGGAGCCAGGTTTGACCTTGACAATCTGCCCTCCCTCCACAGTGTGATCCACGCTCAGAACCTCCTGGTCTAGAAACAGGGAAGAGTGAATCACAGTGATCTGGGCAAGCACTTTTTCAAAGCTTTCCGCAGCCACCTCGACAGCCAGATCCGCCACCTCGACCATCTCGAGCTCGACGCCCCGGATCCTTTCACGAGCTTGTCTAAGCTCCTCTTCTAATTCGGCAACCCGGGTCGAGGGATCCATGCTAACCCCAGTCCTGACCTCCCCGGCTTCCCGAGTTGCAGCTTCAAGTTCCGAAATCAGAGCCCTCAACGAGGCAACCACCTCCACAGCATCCCTCTCTTGGTTCTCAAGCTCGGAAATCTGAAGTTCGAGCTCCTTATTTTTGTTAAGAGCAGAGTCCCTCTCTCCCTCGAGTTTGTCTCTCTCCGCCTGGAGGGCAGACAGGTCTTCCTGAGTTTTCACAAGAGTCGAAGACAGTGACTCATACTTCTTCTGTAGCTCTACCTGGAGATCCCGTTCTGCATCCCTCTCTGCCAGGGCCCCTGAAATTATGGAAATAACGAAATTAAGAACGGAACTACCAGAAGCAAAAACCAAAGTAGCAAATCCCCTCTATTACCTTTGGCCTGGTTCTCAGCCTCTGCCCTCTGGAATTTGGAGACATCAGCCAGATGCCGGAATAGCCTGGCGGCGGCTTCCACCGGGTCGACCCGGGAATCCTCCATATGCTTTTTCAAAAACTCGCCGTCTATCGAGCTGCTGGAAGATCTCGAAGCTTTGTGTTTCCCATGACGGCTTTTCTTTGAAGCTCGGGGAGAACCACCTTGGTCGGTCTACACTCTTTTCCTTGGGTCCTGCGAAGGGGAGGCATAATCTCCCTGTGACAAAGGTCGCTGCCTTTTCCGATGTTGAAGGTCGGCGGCCCGGTCTTTAGCACTTGCAACACTGGCTACAGTAACAGTGTTGATAGGAACGGCGTACATGGGCTCATTCCGATGAGGAGTTGGTTGGGGATCTTGTTGGATACCGGTTTCCTCTTCGAGATTGCTTTCAGGCGGGCCAATCTATCAGGTCCCATGCTATCTGTGAGACAAAGAAAAGAAGGAATGTTAAGGAAAGTGACCTCAAAAGAGAAAAAAGTTAAAATCAAAGACATTCACGGCTTCCTCATTCACAGACTCGACGAAGAAGTACTTGCTTTTCCAATTATTCAAAGAGTCAGAATAGGGCATAAAAATTCTGAGGCCCCGCCTAACCCGGAAGATCACGTGTTCCCATCGATCCTTAGTCTCGTCCTCGTGCCTCCTGTTAATCTCGAAGAGGTAGAAGAACAGATCGGAGGAGATAGGCCTCTCTAGGTGAATGCAGATCAGCTCGAAGGCCCGCAGAAAGGCCCATGCGTTGGGATGAAGCTGGGAGGGGGCGAGGTTCAAAATCCCCAATATCTCTTGCTGAAAAGCGGTGAAAGGAGGGGTGATCTTCATGTCAAAGATCGTCACTCCATACATGACGAATTTCAAAGCTTTTGGCCAAACAACTACGTGTTGACCCTCCGCCATTGATAACTCATATTTAGATGTGTTATTTATGCTCTTATCACTTAAATCAACACAAGTTCTCAAGTAATATTCGTGCTTTATTAGGTAAATATTAGTTATTTAGAGGAAAGAAGGGTTAGGAGCTTGTTTGTTATCATTTGACACATTTGGTGCCTTTGTGAGTATTTTTAATGTTTTGCCTGAGTGTTGCAGCGGTAGGCGCTATGCAGCGGTAAGCGCTACAGCGCTATATGTCGGTGGGACAGCTAGCGGGACACTTTTGGAGCCTACTACTATTTGATGAGTCATCATATTTATCCCTTGCTGTTCAGAATTTGTGGAAGCTTTTTAATGTCAAATAGGACACTTGGAGAATTCTTATTGAAAGATGTCATTGTCACCTTTTTGTAAATATCTACTTTATGAGATGTGGATAATATCTATCTCACAACTTCATCTTCCTCACAACTTATAATTCAGAATAAGGAGAGTTTTTGGAGAGGAAAACGTGATACCCTTCTCCTCCATTAATCCTCCACTTTAAACTTTTGTTTTTCAAGAGAAGATTATCATTTCCAGCGATGCTGTAGCGTCAGCAACCCGTCACTTGAGAAGGAGGCCACTACGTGCATCTTTTGCAACCTTGCTTCTTCTTTTCATTCTCGGTAATATGAGCTTTTTGGTTTGTATTATGTTGATGATGCTCATCATGAGCTAAACACTTAGTAGTTGGATTGTTTTAAGCTTTGTAATGACTCTTTAGTATTAGCAATATAACGTTATGATGTTTTGTGTTTCAACCCTTGTTCTTTAATGCTTTCAAACTTGTTTTGGGAATGTCCAACTGAAATAAGTAGATTCGTAGGTACAGACATGGTCTACGAATAGAACTCAATGGTTGATATGAATGAAAGGTTGTTTAAAGGCATTTAGACAATTTGTGCTTAACTCTAGACATAGGGGAGTAATAGTTCATAAGGTAAAAGCTGTAAGTTCTTTATTATACAGGGGTAAAACTTATTTAGAGCCTAGACATAGGAGTCTTGTAACATAACCCTGGCGACAGTGACTGAAAGGCACGCTGCCATACCGCTACAGCGCTTAATGCTACAGCGTCTAACGCTATAGCGCTTCACTACTGAGAAATTACTTAGCTAAGAACAGTCCAATTCACTTTATCTTACTCCTGAACTTTCTTTACTTGTTTATTTACATTTATGTTAATCAAAATGACAATACTTGTTGACAACTTGTATTTGTTACTTGTTTTTCTCACTAGCTAAATTACTAATTTAAATATAGAAGTAAACTCAACAATTTCCGTGGGAACGATATATCTTTACTTATCATTATATTACTTGTTGCGATTGTGTATACTTGCACATCTACTTTTCGCACAACAGCCATTCCTTCCACGTTCCATATCTGATCTTTTTTCCTAGAGATCCGGTTGACAATGTGGCTCAAGTCGTCTCCGGCCCGGTAAACAAACTGAACCTCCCTCAACGTTTCTGACACCCAAGAGTACTCCCGAGGAATGTTCAGAGGTAGCTCCAGGGGAATGTCGACCGACCCAACCCCGGTACTGGGGTATTCCTCGGAATTACCCTCTTCATGAACGGGATCCCCGTTGTGGTCAAGCCCATCTCTATTATTACGGCTTTCAACAACCTCGGCCTCACTATCAGCGGAGCTCCAGCTAGTACTCCCTTGCTCCTCGTTATTCGACTCGATGTCGGACTCCTCCGAGTCAGGAACCACTATCTCAGGGCGATCTCCTTCTGGCAGCTCATTACTGGGAACCTCGAGAGAACGGTCGTCCGCTTGGAAGCTGAAAGGAGCGGAACCCAGGCCTTCCTGAACCTCGGGTCCAACCGACCCGGAGGCACCAGCACGTGCTTCGGCCGAGTATCTAGGATCAGAAGCCATCGGTTTGGCTAGAACGGGGCGATCCATGTTGACAACCCGACGGATTTGTTTCGTTCTCGCCAGATCGGACCTGCAGAAATGGGGGCTTGCCGAATCAAGTTGATACTAAAGCAGTGGGTCCACAACCAAGTCGGAACCCGACCTGACGACCCCCACTCTGTATTAATAAATACAGGTTTTAAGAGATCCCGACTACAGCATAAAGCGAGATGCAGACAAATAAAAGAAGGGGACTAGCCTCACAAGACTGGAAGCTCGCCGGCACCTGTCGACGATCTCGCTGAGACCCACCACGAAATTCTGAATCGGCGGCTTGATAAATGAATCGCTAAGAGTCGAGGTTAAGATCGGAGGTCAGAGCAATTAGCAGAAATTAGTGCAAGTGATGGAGGTCCCCTCCCATATTTATAGGGAACTGAGGGCCTCAATATGGGCCTGGGCCAAAGCTACGCGACCCATCACTAGCCCCTATAGTAGGCGCGTCGATTCAAGCGCCATCATTACTTCAATCACCCTCGAACGACGCGTCCCATCAATGACAGACGTGGAAATCGATGCGTCACTGTGAATGGAACGCCTCGAGTCACTCGGTCCACCTTCGCAAACCGTTCGGAAGCTCGCCTCTTGTAAGGAGAATCGGTGCGTCGCCGTGAATGGAACGCCTCGAGTCACTCGGTCCACCTTCACAAACCGTTTGCATGCCCGATCTCGGAAGCTCGCCATTTGTAATTAATGCCCGAAACACATGGCCACTTGGGGAGATTCTAAACTCGCCCGTCGGAAAACCAACACGGCCTAGGTCTCCCACGTTCGGAGGCCGGGGGCAAAACGCTGACAGAAGTAAAAGCCCGGCCATGAAAGTCCATCCGGGTCTTCTAAACGACAAGTCTAGCCCACCCCAAGGCGACCCGACTTGGGGGGCAACTGTTACGGATTGGGCCTTTAGTGGCTAATCTGCCAAAGGCCCAAGCACCAAAAGGCCAAATCCATCAGCCAACGGTGGAGATCTGAGACCTAGATCCAATGGTCCCCTTTTATCCCAAAATCCTATAAATAAGCATTCAATGTTATCATTAAAGGTACACACTTTCCATTCACCTAACTTGCAATTAACTCACTTGCTGACTTGAGCGTCGGAGTGTCATTGCAGGTACCAACCACCCTGGATCGGAGACCAAGTCGGACTGACTAGGAACACGACTACCAACTACCTCGGATCGGACTTGGTATCTAGTATCGGATACCGGTCCAGAGGTACGGTACAGAACATATATATATATATATATATATATATATATAAATGATTTCTTGAGTCCATTAGCTAGAGGTACATGCATGCATGTATGATACCAAACCAAAGTACTATATGCATGTGTAAATTAGTCAGCTCGCCTGCGGTATTGTAGGTGGAACTTTAATTAGAAACACTAATATTAAATTATCAATCCAACTTCTTGAATATAAGAAGGGCCAGACAGCCTTAAGTAACAATTAATTAATAAGGCTGATTAGGGGCAGCTTAATAAGGCTGAAATTCATTTAATCCCAAAGTACAAATCAAACTCAATATCCTCCCCATACAGAGCTTAGACTGAGATGCCTCAAATTATTAATTAACACGTTTTTGATATAAGGAAGAGCTTTTAGGAACCCCTTTTTTATTAATATTGGATTTATTAAACCCATCACTAAGCATTTAAGCCATTTGACTTGGAATTCAATTAATATGCGGAGAATTCTATGATACCAGTGAATTTTGCTAGGTATGATCCTTGTAGGGGAGGATTTTGGAGGGAGTACTGTAGTAGAGAAAAAACTATAGAAATTTGTCATCATAATCGAGAGAGTAATTTTGTAGACAATAATAAGAGAATGCTTATGATTAATATATTTGCAATACACTTTTTGGGTTCCTCTAAATTGCAGGCATTTAGTTTTATGACGAAAAATAAACTTCATTTAAAATGATGGTACATGTTGCCTTCTATTTGTCTTTCATCCTTCCTATTTTTTAAACCCTCCCCCCTCCAAACTCCCAAACAAGCCACTAGATAATTTAATTTGAACTAAAAGAAACCAATAACGGAAGAAGATGACAACCTTTAACCAACAATGTCATGCCATCATCCTCTACTTCAGAATATATTGAATAAATTAAGGAAACCCTTACATTAGCTATATAGCCACATCTTATGTAGAGTTTGCAAAGAGGCGTGTTAATTTTGGCTGCTGTGACCATTTTAGCAGTACTTCCTCATAATTATGATGTAATTCCATCATGTATTGCTTGTATTATTTTGAATGAAATGATCTAATTTGTTTGTGTTAAAAAAACTATAAAGCCACACTATAAGCAAAAACCAAGAAAGACTATAAGCAAAAACCAAAATCCATAACCAAACTTTTTTCATGGCAAGTCTGAAACTTGTTCACTTGCTTCATTTAGCGATTCTATTAGCCATAGCCACAACAAGTTCCACGTGCAACACATCATCATCATCATCATCAATTGTGAAGGGCATATACTGGATAGAAAATCCATTTTTCCCTCCATCATCAATAAACACATCACTCTTCACACACATCTTCTACGCTTTCCTCTCACCAAACAACATCACCTACAAACTTGAACTTCCAACCTCCTCAGACACATCCATCAAAGCCTTCACCAACACCTTCCGAACCAAATCCCCACCCGTCGCCACTCTCATTTCAATCGGTGGTGCAAGCAACAACTCAACCCTCTTCGCTTTCATCGCTTCCGACCCCACCGCACGCGCCGATTTCATCAACTCAACTATCGATGTTGCTCGAACCTTCGGCTTCGATGGACTCGACTTAGACTGGGAATTCCCTCAAACCATTAAAGAAATGAACGACCTCGGAGAACTCTTCCGTCAATGGCGTCAAGCCATAAATTTCGAGGCCATCACCACCAAAAGGCCACCATTGCTTCTCACCGCCGCCGTATACTACGCCGCAGGGTTTTTCCTCTCCGGCGAGTCAAGAACATATCCAATTGACTCCATTAATAAGAACTTAGACTGGGTCAACGTTATGACTTACGATTTTCACGGGTCATGGAATAACGTTACCGGAGCTCCAACTAGGACATTCGACCCAAATTGGAACATTAGTATGGTGAGTGGGCTGGTTTCTTGGATTCGGGCCGGGGCTCTTCCAAAAAAGATAGTTATGGGTATGGCGCTTAGTGGGAAGACGTGGCAGCTAAAAGATCCGAATGTGCATGGAATGGGAGCTCCAGTTGTTGGAGTGGGTCCTGGGCAGGAGGGTCAGATGGCGTATTTTCAAGTGCTGGATTTTAATAGAGAAAATAGTGCCAACGTGGTGTATGACATGGATACGATATCGGTTTATTCGTATGGTGGGACTACTTGGATTGGGTATGATGATCCGGTTACGGTTTCGGTTAAAGTTGGGTTTGCTCAAGCTCTTTCGCTCCGCGGCTATTTCTTTTGGGTTGCTGGTTTGGATACTATTGATTGGAAAATCTCCACACAAGGTAAACTAAATAAAATATGCATATGTACGTGCATACTTATATTGCAAATGTGAATTCTAAGGTAGGCATGACAACAAAACCCGAACCCGCGGGTATCCACCCGATTCCGTCTTGAGTTTGACGGGGAAAACCCGCTTTGTTTGGGGATGTCGTTACCTGCCCCGTCCCCTCCCCGAAGTTGTTCGACCAAACATTTATTAATTATTTGATTTTATTTTATGCATATTTACTCATTCATTTTTGTTTCATAAATTTTGTTTATCTTTTATTTTGATCTATTTTCTACAGAAAAGACTATTTTAATACTTTTAACTTTATTTTTATCATTGTATAATTATTATGATTTTATTTTGTTAAGTATCATAAATATTTTTTTATTTTTCCTATGAATTTGTGGCGGAAATGGGTATCCGCGGGAAACCTGTTCCCGATTGGGGCGGGGATGGGGGATGCAAAACCCGACCCCGACAAAGATAGGGGCGGCGACGGGGGATGTAAAACCCGCTCCCGCCCTGCCCCGCATTCATTCATAACACTTTATACAATATTTTACGGCCAACTAGACTGATACACCTTAGAAACTACCATTTTGCGAATGAATATATAGAAAATGAAAAAATAAGTTGGAGGTACAATGTTTGGACATTGAGACCTCTTGCGGAAGGCAGAGTTACTCTCAATTTGGAGTTTCACCATATCTTTCTCCAATTACGATATCCACCCTTAAAAGGCTTCAACCACCTTATATATATATATATATATATATATATATATATATATATATATATATATATATATATATATATATTTGAAACTCCTTTTTTATTTTTTATAAAACCCTCTCTTTTTATTTTTTTAGAAGGTTCAAAATTCAGATTTTACTGGAGGAGGTTCAAAATTCAGATTCCTTGTTAACACCTAATATAAGGTCAATATTAGGGTCACTGATCATGCAGGATTAACTCATACTTCTATTATTTGTTCAAAACTATATTCATTTTAATTCCCTCTTTCATAGTTAAACCTAAGAGAAAAATGACTAGTATTCACCAACACTAAAACTTTTGACACCATCATTCAATCGGATATCATCATAATGACATGATGTTACTTTGTCATATTATTTAAGAAAATATTTCAACAAACATCTATAAATATCTGTATCATGTGATCTGATTGGTGCAAATTAATTCCTTTAGCTCTAAAGAAATAGCTGTTCATTCCTATTATATTAGTGCTATCACACCGTTGCCAAACTGATGAATATTAATGTTTTTTGGTGGACAAAATGCAGCTTCCAGGGCTTGGATACTTGTGGGAATGAAACTGGAGGGCTGAAGTGAGACCCAGCTTGCATTGTTGCGTTATCATTCTTTTCGGATTTTACTTTTCCCACACCCTCTCCTACTCACCACACACCCCCAAACCCCCTAAATCCCTAAAATACCCTTCAATTAAAAACATTTCATCTCTCACTCTCCCTCCCAAACACTCTCACACCCCCTTCACTCTCAACCGAACCCTAACGCCTCCCCCACCCCAAATTCGATTTCTCACCCTCACTCTCCCTCTCAATCTCAACTCCACCATTTTTGAAGCTTCAATCTCGCATTCTACGCACCAGGTACTCCCTCCCTCACTCTCCTGTCTTTCCATTTCATCGTTTTAATTTGCCTGTTACTGCGTTTTTATTTTTTCTGCATATGCGACGCGTTCGGTTGGCCTTCCCCGAACGTTTCTGGGAACGAAGGTGTTCGAATGAGGTCATGCGAACACCGTTCGAATGAGGCCATGCGAACACCCATTCGAATGGGGTTGTTCGAACACGTGCGAATGCTTCTGTTCGAACAGGTGCGAATGATGCTGTTCGAACAGGTGTGACAGTATTGTTCCTGTTTTTTTGCTGGTTATGTTGCTTGATTGGTTTAATGGTTGTTGTTTCAGATATGGTGAGGCATCGTGGCGGTAGTTCGCAACAGCCGGAGCGTAGGCCACCCCCGACGGCTTCCGAACGCAAACGGAGGCAAGATGGAGCTGAACCTTCCCGGAGGGGTAGGCGTAGGGACGTCCCTCCTCCCCCACCGGAGGTTGATGATATTGTCCGGGATGTTGAGCGTGATGCTCAATTTCCGGCATATGAGCTGGCCGGCCCTTCTGGTCATGCACATGAGGAGGGAGGTGCTCAACATGAGGAGGATGTTGAGCCTCAGGAGCCTGCTGCTGCTCCTAGGGCTACATTCCCATTCCCTGGTGGACCTGTTGATGGTTCTGTCTTGCCCACATACGGGTCTCATATTTTGACCGAGTTCTATGCTGGCCGGGTAAGTTATTGTTATATAATAGCGTGTTGTCAATTTTGTTTCTTATTTTGTTGAACATATTGGCTTATTGTGCCGGTGTCATTTGTCAATGCAGGTTCGGCCGGACATAACTACGATTCCACATGGACCGGTTAACCTTGTGGTCCATGCTAGGATCAGGGAGACTCTTATCCTATCGGGGTTGTTCCCTCTCATAGGACTTGGTTTTCCCCTCACTCACAAGGGGCTGCTGAACGCATTCATAGAGCGTTGGCAGCCGGATACATCATCATTCCACCTTCTTGTGGGTGAGATGTCTATCACCCTTGATGATGTATCCCAGCTGCTACACATCCCCATCACGGGCCAGTTCTATGACATGCCTGACTGGACTTCGTGGCAGGGAGAGCAGCTGCTGATTGACTATTTGGGGGCCACCCCCCAAGATGCCGCTGAACAGACTTCTGCGCGAGGGTTGTCAGTTGGTCTTGTATGGCTGAGGGATCATGTCTACCACCCAGCCATAGCTGAGCAGAGGTGGCATCATGCTGCTAGGGCCTATTTGCTCTATCTTTTGGGCTGCACATTGTTCGCGGACAAGTCAGGAAGCAAGGTTAAGCTTGGCTACCTAGGTATGCTTCTTGATTTGAACAATGTTGGAGACTACTGCTGGGGGGCAATGGCCCTTGCCCATCTTTATGATCAGCTGAAGGATGCTTCAAGAAAGAAGACGAAGAAGATGGCTGGTCATATGGCTCTACTACAGGTATAAAACTTACTTTTTTTTTATAAGTTTGCTTTAGGTTTACTTTCAGATTTATAATCAACCAATGATATGTTCATTACAGGGTTGGATTTTTGAGCACTTCCAGAGTGCCAATTTTACATCTTGGGTGGTGCACCCAGAATATGTTGAGAGTATGCCACGGGCGAAGAAATGGCTGTGTAGGGATGGCCCCGGGGCCATCAAGTCACACACCATCAGACTGTGCCTTGACCGGCTACACCGTGAGGAGGTCACCTGGGACCCCTACACAGGCCATAGGCAGGAGAGACCCTTTGAGGAGCTGGGCAGGTTCAGAGGGTTCATCCGGAGTGCTGGCTGTATGGTGAGCCATTTGCCGGATAGAGTGCTCAGACAGTTTGGCCAGGTACAGCACATCCCGGAGGAGCCCAGACCTGCAAATCGGGCCGTCTGTACTCTCACGGAGTGTGATGAGAGGTGGACACAGTTCCAGGACCACTTGGTGGCGCGGGGGCCTCCCTGTGTGCCGTACTCCTCAAACACGGTGCCGGGGTACTTTCCATGGTTTTCTAGGGTCTCACATCCCTTTGCCTTCCCTGAAAATTATGTAGAGCTTGTGGATGAGCCGGATGTCAGTGTGGTACGTGTTTTTTATGTTAATTACAGTAATAAGTTTCTTCTACTTATTTAAATCTACTTATTTAAATAATGTTATGTTATTTGTTTGACAGATGCTGCCAGAGCTCCTGGATATGGTGGATGAGATGGATGGGACCATCAATGATAATGTCCCAGAGCCAACCAGGAGCGTCTTTCAGCGCATCAAGAGGTTGCTCAACCCCTTCCGTAGGCTTAGGAGGAGGATCGTCAATGTGTATCAGAGGAGGGGGCGCAACACCCAGTAGGATGATGTCTTAGGGGGGATATTTGTTTGGAACTTTTGTATAATTTAACTACTTTTGATATTTTTCTGATGTCATCTACTTAATTTGGCGCAAATTTATTGCCTTTTTATTACAAACCATAACCATACATGAAATACGAAATACATGAAATACGAAAGACATAAAACCAACATAAGCAAACAACTAACTAAGAAACTAGTGTTTCGGTAGTCCCTGTTCCAGAAGATAAATGATCTCTTCTGGAGTGCGTATTGTGTCCACGTACAACTCTAAGACTTGTCGCCCCATCGGAAGTGTAGCATGATATTCCATCATGGTCCCAACGTCGTCATCGTTGCGGATCTCCATAACTGTAAAATAGCCAGTCCCGTAATCAAGCCGGTTGTACTTTCGGTAACGTATACGCGCCACGTCTTTACGCCACGCTCCCTCTGGACGAATCTTCCTCTCAGCCTTTTCCTTCAGTTGGGCGAAGGTGATGTCCTTACTCATCCTGCAGAATACATGGTTAGGACAACGAAACACAACACCATGTTCGTCGGTGGTGACAGTCCCATGGTGATGAAGGGCCGTTAGGAATTTGGTGGATGAGTACTGGGTTGAGCACAATTGCCATTCCATTTCAGCTTGGTTGTAGCTGTCAAGAGGGAGAGTAGGTTTTGGTGAAGAAGCAGATTAGGGTTTGGTGAAGAAGGTCTGAGGATGTGAACCCCCTTTTATAATAGGCATGGTGAAATGTCAGCCGTTGATTTCATTTTTAGATCACAAATCTGAGCCGTTTAAATTCTATCCGTTCAGACACATTTTCCAAAGGGATTGACATCCACTCCTTTATCTGACACACATTTGACTGATTGTAAGCCGTTGATCAAAACTGTCGGTGGAATCTGAGACGTCCAATATCTGTCGCTCTGCAACACTGGTTCGAACATCCTCATGCGAACATATTCGCATAACCACATTCGAACCTGTTCGCATGACCCCATTCGAACAGGTGAAAAACACCCAAGAGGGTGTGTCCCCATATTTAACACACGCGAATGGCCTCGTGCGAACCTGTTCGAAGGCCCGTGTTCGAACAGGTGAAAATTCGTGAAAAAAAAGAGGTTTGGCCTGGCCTTTTGGTCATTTCACACCCTTATGGGGTGTGTTTCGAGTAGGAGGGGGTGTGGGAAAAGCAAACACCTTCTTTTCATAATGGATTAATGGTAGAGAATTCTGAATTTGTATTCAACCTCAACATTTAAATAACTGAGTAGACAACGCACAAGTAGGAGATGGCATAGAACATAGCGGGAAAATTTTCCACCATTTTGTTGATTTTCTTTTCCACTTCAGTAAATTTTGAGTTATGATTGTAGTTTTTTTTTGGTCAAAGTTATGATTGTAGTTTATGTATGATTCATTCTTTGTTGAGTCCTACGAGTATTCTTTGTAAGATTGTCTGTGCACTTTATTTTTAATTTCGTTTGAGCAAATTTTCAACAACTAATTAAAATGTTAACACTATTTAATCAAAACTTTAATACACACACTACCACTACTCACACTCAGGTTCGAACCCGGGAGCCGATGTCCCCATGTCGCTGAAATTGTCAAGACAACCAACGAGGGATATACAATTCCATTGAAGTAATTAAGTTTGCCTTAAATTGAACAAATCACTATATATTCACTTTTAATATTACTGGCTTGAAATCTAAACGACTGTGTTTTAAGGAGGAAATTCAAAATTTTTAGAGAATTTAAATTCTAGAAAATGAAATTACTTGATTTTTTTACAAAAGCGAGAGATTTTATTATTCACATAGAACTAAGACTAACACAGCAAATCAAATCCATCCTCCTTCGACTTCCATCTTAAATTTTGTGCTATCCATCTTCGCCCTCAATCCGTTGCACTAGCTTCTATTCCCACTGAAATATCATTCACCTTACTAATGTATGGCGCCAACAGTTTGAAGGTTTGAAAACGTTACAGATTCTAGTCGCAACAACTTTCCACTGAATTTGTGATTCAGGGAAAGTTGAAAGAACAAAAAAGACTTTGAAAGTGCTTTGTTGACTACCCTAATCTCTACGACATCCAGATTTTAACTTCAATTCTAGTTACTAAGACAAAAAAAGATGCTGGTAGGAAGAAGTTCGGTTACAGAAATGATTAGCACCTAAAGATGTTAAAAAATGAGCATTAGGAAACAAAATTGTTTGAAAACAATATCTCCATGTCCCCAAAACTCAAGATAGCTTTGACAGTTGACACTATATAGGATAAATCATACCAATTTTGCAGAAAACTACAAAAGACAACTCAGAACAACCATATACAATTGCTAATCCGCTTCAATCAGTATCCTTGGTTTGGAGTTGGCAGAATACAGAATTTAACTGACACTTTTCTCTTCTTTTTCTTTCAACCATTCAACAAAACTGTCGAGGATCACCGGCCAGGCTTGACTGGAATCATAACTTTTAAGGTCAGCAAAGCTTACCTGGCAGCAGCAAAATGTCAGAACAATTCTTCTGCATGAGACTTTTAAAAATGAAGAGCACGCAAAGCTAACTTCATCTCAAACTACAACTTACAAGTGCACGATTTATACCAAAAATATAATACCATTATAGACAATTATACATAATTCTTTATAGCAAAGACCACAGACCACATACCATTATAGACAATTTACATAATTCTTTATAGCAAAGACCACATACCACAGACCACATGTTCAGATAAGTCATAGGAGTGCCCCTGAGTTAAGTTACTCTAAAATTAATTCATTAAATGCTTAAATACAACCTTAATTTGCACAATTATATAGAAGCGTAATGCTTATTAATACAATTTACGAAGCATTTGTCCGACAAATTGCACGAAAAGAGTCTTAACCGTAGGATTGTTTTTTCTCCTCTCCATGTTCTTTTCTTTCTCTCGTTTATATCATGCTTCATCCGTGGATTTTTTTATTCTTCTCATTTCTTACAAAAATCTTTGTAACATTGTCCTATATAGAATACAAGCTTTATAAGCTTGACACCAAAAGCTTATGAATCTTTTACATTCTTTCTCTTCTTTTCACATGCCAAGCCTAAGCTACAAGTTCTCGGCGTGCTTCGACTTGTTTACACACACAGAAAAGAATATGAATGTCCTGCGCTAACTTCATAACTGGGAGGATAAAGTACTAGGTAAACAGACCAACTCTATAGGCTGACCGAGCACAACAGGCTTGTGTCGTCCCCAAAATGAATTCTGTATGATGCATATTACATTGACTGATATATAATCCTTTTAACGTCAAAGCAAATAACAAAAAGGGAAATGTGACCGAACCATTTTTACAATTTATTTTGCGCCTCATCAAACTCCAATGGAACTTCTTTTTTTTCTCTTTTTTTTTATTAAACACTCCAATGGAACTTCAGAACCCAGTCAGATAGCAAACTCAACCAGAAGTGAAAAATGAATAAAATATAAAATCTGCAACGCAACTTAAGATTGAAGCAAAAGAACGTTACCTCTTTAAAAAACCGATAAAAATTTCTCCAGTGATCTGTGTTTAGAGCCCTGTAGTCAGTCTGGATCTGCAAAAAAAATCAACCATAAGAAAATAATTTGAATATGTGGTATGAAAATTCTTCTTATCAGAATTTTCCAGCTAAAAGTACAATTTTAGAGTGCATAATGTAATCAAGGAAAATCTGAAATCGCTTGATTTCTTATTAGAGATCTTCCACAGAAAAATATTTCAAGGATGTACACGACTTTTGGATCATGAACCACACAAAAAAATAGAACTTTATGTATACAAACGGCCATAAGTATGGAACAATAACCAAATACAAGAAAATAAAATATTGCCATGTAACATTTTTATGCTTTAACATCATTGGAAGTCATTATACTAAATTCCATGCAACTAAAAATGCCAAACACGGAGTTAAGATAATAACACAGGATTAACAAAAACATAATACAAACACCTACCCACCTTTAGATACTCAGTTAATAAATTGACTTGAGAAGGGAATTCAGATCCCAGAACAATATTTAACAGCTCACATATGGTCTCAACATCTACACTCCTTTGCTTATCCTCTGCAAGTATTATTCAATGTTCAAGCAGTTTAAGAGTGATGAACAAGAACATCAAGGAAGCAATGTAGCACAATTAATCTAAATTATGGTTGAAAATTTACCCTACCAATAATAAGCTTACCTGTAAGGCAGTACTGAAATGCATAAGAATAAAAATCCTCAAAGCATTCTGGTACCATCACCTACTCAAGACAGAAAGGTAATAAATTTCATCAAAGACCTTCTTGAGGGATGTCCATAGTTAATGGTTAATCTCAATAAAAATGCAACATAAAGTTCACAAAGTATTTAATAGCCAGGGAAAAATACCTCTTTCTTCAGTCCATTTATTGCTTTTTTTAACTTTGGGTGTGTGTCGGCGCCTAAACATTTGAGCCCTCTTCGCCACTCATCCTGTTCATAGAAATAAAAACTGTGATCATGACATATCACATCCAAAAACTAAGAAATATTATGAGAAGGAAACTCAATGATATGAATAGTGTATTAATATTACAAGTGATTGTGGTTTTGACTTTGTCATCGCATCAAACAGTCTTCTACTTTCACGCAATAACCAAATACTTGAGGATTCTTATGTAAAATAAGTACATAATTATTTCTAAAATGACTGTCAGTATTCACAGTTGTTCCAATCAGAGGTTAACTTGTCTATGCCTCTATGTTTCATCCACTTATGTATTAAAGAAATGTTGTTCCAATAAGAGGTTATCTTGTCTCTGTCTCTATGATTCATCCACTTATAGGTATAAAAGAAATTTGTACTTGTCAGTGGGAAATTGATAGGAACCAACTGGAATTATGCATGAAAATGGGGAAAATTCCCTTGATTACTGAATGATACACAGAATTAGAGGGTCTACGCCTCCTAAAATCTCTAAGGCACCAATTACTCAATTAAGAAGATACCTCACTCTATAACCTCTACCCTTATTTATAGGCAACGTGCCTTAACTAACTCAGCCTAATTAACTCACCCCTAACATGAGAAAGGCCCACTAAGGCTTATATCTAACAGAGTTTGGCATTTTGGCAATCAGTATGAATATAAAGGATATATAAAAAAAAAAATCAATATTGGAAAGGGTTTTGTCAACCTTGTTTTCTTGTAGACTTCCTAAAAACAAGTCAAAACCGATATCTATGGGTAAGCCCACTTCTGATATAATTGGAATGAAATTTAAGCATGAACCCCTAAATTAGTAAAACATAAACAATAGAAAACCACAACCAAGGTTTTATCCTCACCAATGTTTGACTACTTATTTTATTAGAGTCCTATTATAAATTTGAAACTAAATTTTTTTTTTTCCAAACATCAAATTTTGATATATAATTCCCTATCAGGTCTCCTTTTGAAAATCAAGTTTATTATTTCCTTGAAGCTTAAATTTTGTCACAAGATGTATCTTCCATAAGATACATGAAACAATCACTTGCTACTATATATGGCAGAATCAATTCGTCCTGCTCCACCCCCCCCCACCCTCCTTATTTTCTCAGAAGTACTGTCAAAATTCAAAAGTGTTTCCTATGTCGTGAGTTTAGTAGAGCAAAGTTTCACTACAGAGCCATACTGTTTACTCTTCTCGCTCTTCTTGGGGTAAAAAAAACTACTAAAGATTGCAGGGCAGAGAAAAAATGGAACAAAGACCAGAATCTTAGCATGCTAGAAATATCCAAGTTACTACGTATAGTGATTCCATTGTTAGCTACTAAGAAATAAATGATAAATGAGAGAATCAACCTCTCCCCATCACTATGGGGATGCGCGCATACACACAGTTACACTTATACCGTTATAAGTCAAATCACTATTACACCAATGAATAACTTTACACACACACACAGAGTTTAACCATTGCAAGTCAAATCCCTGTTACACCATTGACTAGGTTTTCACTAGATAAAAAAAAAGTTGCTGGATTGAGAGTCCAATTCCAATCATATACATCTATAAAAAAACATATAGATATACACCAATATAAATTTCAAAACATGGAAAAAAAATCATTTCAGTATAATATTTTTGTCGTTCAATTTTTACAAGACTTATAGCACAAACATCTGAGGTGACAGAATAATACGTATTAGGTAGTTAAGCTCAACAGTCGGATCAATAATTGTATTTGTGGGTGAATATGCACCATAAAACTGATAAACACATCAGTGTTAAGCAAGGTATTCCATTAAAAGCATGAAACATGATCGTGTATGAGTGTGTTCCATAGAATGGAGTGCGGAGAATAAATAACGCATGCATGTTTGTGTATCTCAATATTTTCAGTATTATCACTACAAAAAGAATATGAAATATTTTTATCTACCAACCTTGGAAAAATAACCCTGTTTTTCAGCTTTCATTTTCCTGATAAGAAAAGACATATTTATAAAGGTCAAAACTTAAAAGATCAATTAGAGGTAAATGGAATGGGAAAAAAATACAGTAAGTTATGTACCAAGCAAATATCAGCATTCTAACATCTGTATGTTCCACATTCACAGCTTTACAAAGTGCTTCAATCCCATCTGGGCTGACCAACCAAACAGAAAGTATAAAGAACTACAGCAAGAATCACATAAACTTTGACCCTAAACTCCAAATATGACAATATTTAATAATCTTAATTTCATAATTTCATAAACTAGTCTTCTAAAAGAATTACTAGACCTACCTGCAAAGTTTTTAATTCCATATCAAAAGAAGTGCATATACTCTCTTATTCCCACCATAAACGAACAAAAAGAAAAGGTTTAAATTCAAGCATATTATTTAAACCCAGCAAAACTGAATATTACCCAAGCAATGTAAATTCTCACTTCTAAACAAGATCAAAGAACAACTAAAACATGTAATAGACTGAAATAAAGGGAGGGGGTGGATGATTTCAACATATACATACTTACTCAATCAAGTCCATTGATTTATTTGCGTATGACTCAAATAGCTTATCTATTCGCTCAAATTGCTTTGTAGTTGGTTTCTTTGGTTCTGAATAATAAAACGAAATAAAATAATTAATCCCAATAACAGAACGCAGCAAAGTTTAAGGAGGACAGCGCATGAAGAGAAAATAAAAGTAAAGAAGATAAAAATAAAATCTTCCACCATAACATCAAGAATTCTAGATCAAACAAGATCCCAAATCACCAACTCCAGAATTTCTTCACAGGAAAACTCATCGCCCCGTAATTAAAAGGCTACTAGTGTTCTTTATTTTTTTTGCTGATCTTATTTTATGATTCGTAATCGCGGGAACCAATCAAAAGGGAGGAATCGAGAGATGGAAGTACCGTCAGAAGAAGTGATTGGCGGGCCCACTTTTCTTTTAGGGCGAGGCATCTTCGCCAAAAAGAATTTGCAATCAAAAGAATGACAAATCGATGAGCGAACGAATCGAAATCGCTCAGAATTGTTATTGTTAGAGAAAGAAGGAAGAAACCCTATTCACAGAGTCAGAGAATTTGATATGAAGACGATGAGAAGGGAGGCATCGCAGATTCAAGGTTTAACTGAGGTTTTTATTTGCTTTGGAAAGGCGGATTTTACCGTTTTTCTTTTTCCTTTTCACCCTTAATTAGCAATTATTATTAATTTTTTTTACAAATATTATTATTATTATAAATATATATATATATATATATTATATTTCCATTACACTATTTATTACTTGAATTTTTTATGCAATTATATTTATATATATATATATATATATATATATATATATATATATTATTTATTGGCATTTTCTGTTTCTCACCCCCTCATATTTAATGGTGTTTTTAAAATATACATTTAATATTTATCGAGTGTTTTAGAGATCCACTGCTATTAGCTCTTTTATTTTTTTTCAAAGAAAAAATCTTTTATTTTATTTTCAATTATTCCAAGAAAACTACGAGGGGTATAACAATACTTCATTTTAAAACACTCAAATCAGGGGTTGTAAAGGTCAAATGGGATGAGGTGATGGAGTTTGCTGTGTAGGGAAGAGAACCCAGCTCTTTTGGGTGTGTGGGCGCCATACTTACTGGTTCAAGAAAAAATCTCTGTGAACATTTTTAGAAAGTTTTTAAAGTAACGCTAATGAGGAGACAACGGCGCCCTAGCGTGGGGGCACACCGGCGGTATGATATTGGAGGATGGCAGACGGTGAGGAGCAAAATGCTTAAGGGCTGACATTTCCCAAGCGATGTCTCTCCATACACACCGGCCAGGGATTGAACCCCTGACCAAATGCTTAAGGGGCCCAAGCAACTTACCACTTATGCCACACCCACTTTGTATCACAATCCTTTTTATATTATATATTTATATTTGTATCTATATAAAATAAAATATTCCAAATTCTATATAGGTTATTTTCTGCAGATAAGATTACTGAAAACCAATTACAAATTGATATTTAACCGGATAAGTGAACCTATTTGAATCGATTATCATAATTTTTATATTTATATTTGGCAACTTTTCATTATAAGCAGAGTCTGACTTACAGTATTAAGGAACTTCTTAGTAATTGTTACTAAATGGACATAATAGTCATTTTCCAAAAAATTCGGCAATCACACAAACACTAGTAACCACACAAAAACTAAATTGTGGTTAGTATGTACTAACCATTGAATTGTTGTATAATGGTTGCCGAAAAATTTAGTAATTGTTACTAAGGAATTCATTAGTATCATAAGTTTTTGCTGTATTGAATGTATCGGTTAGTGACTTAGCAAATTTTCAATTTTTTTTTTTGTGAATGAACATCAACAATTTTATTATCGTTTGTAATCAATTTCAGTTATATAGTATACTTTATTATCGTTTGTAATGCTCTACACTCTACAGCCATAGTTTTTGTTTCTAAAATTGGTGCCATGTAGACAGACTGTGTCCATGTCGTTTAATGAACTGACCGGTGTAATTTTATGGGACGGTTACATGGCTTATGACTTGGACGCTCTGAACTTGTACTGTGAACAATCTCACGATTGTTTATAGATATAGATATAGATATAGGGAGAGAAATTAAATAAATGAGATGTATGGGATTATGGCTTAAGGAGGGAAATGATTGTAATCACTTGCTGATGTGGCAAAGTGGAGGGAAAATGTGAGAGGTTTAATTTGAGTAGTATATAAATAGGAGTGAGATGAAATTAGAAGGCAAGAATTGGGATTAGAAATTGGGAGAACCTAGGCTTCTCGAATTGTCTACAACTGTTACCGTTATTTCTATTTTCTGTAATTCACTTGTAATTCTGCAATTAGGACTTGTTATCACTAATTCAAACCCTCAATTCCTGTAATATACACAATTGATTGTTCAATTTGATTGAGATGGATTTTGGTACGTATCAAATATCTAATCGAATACTATTACATTAAGTTAACAAAAAGTAAAAATTTACATTTTTTGTTTCAAATTGTATCTAGCTATTTCGTTGATAACTCACCATAACGAGGGTTTTTGGTTTCCCAGATATCTCACGATTGTAGGTATATATTTTGAACGTGTTAATCCCTAAGTGTGTTGTGAAACGTTCGATTTTTAACATACAGGGTTGGACCGCCTACGTAATGGGAGACTTCAATAACCAAACCCTATTCTTTTAACATATGGGGTTGGGCCACCTCCTTCTCTTGTCACTTCATCTACGGACAAAAAAAACTACTAGTTATTTGTCAAAAAAACAACTATTAGTTATGTTACAGTGCGGGCTAAATCAGTTTTTGTACTGAGATACAATTATTATTGTAAAACCAGTATATCGTAAATGTTAATGGGGTGTGGGGAATGTTAGTTTCCGAGTATTGAACTTGAGACCTCCTTCTTGCACTATTTTTGGTGCACTCCTTCGATATCCTTTAGCTCGCTAACTGTGCTACCTACCTACTTGGGATAGTTTGTCTTTGAGTGAATATGATAATATTATTTAAATTCATGATTATGTAAACCTTTTAAATACAGTCTATAAAATCATTTGAATTTATAAAGATAGCCCAACAACGGGTTAGTTGAAATTTTTCTCCCACGTCAGGCTGGTACAAGGGAAAGTCACGATTCTGTTTATTATACAACCTATTGAAAACATAATTGCAACTTCCAATTGAACCTTCCCTAATAAAATTCAGTGGCTCACCATTGGTTTCCCGAATTTGGCATGTAATAGACCAGTTAACCAAAATAGATCATAGCCTGGTATATTACAACAAAAAAACTGAAGTGACATTTTGCAAGCAAATATGAATCTCACACACTTTCCCGTGGATTTTGGTGGGCCACAAAATCCATGCAACAAACATTCCCAAGGAAAAAGGAATGCTTAATGGTTGACAATAATAGCATTTGTACAACGCAACCATTTGAAAGGGTAACTATAAAACAAGAGAACCGGGGCCTGCAATTACTGTCATCTTCCTATACAGAAAGAGTCACTTTCGTTTTCTGTCTCATTTTTCTTTCAAATCCTTCCATTGGCCTATGGTAGTGGAGGCCTAGAGGAAGGGAGCTCACAGAGCTCATTTGAAAGGAAAAAAAAAGATAAAAACAAAATCTGAAAGGAAAAAAAGGAAGTGACGCAGGTCCGTTTTGATATAATGGCGTCTGACATTTCATTTGAAGACCTCAAGAATGAAAATGTGGATCTTGTAAGAAAAAACACAATCATTGCTTGATTATATATATATATATATATTGGAATATTTTTTGGAATGACAAGTTTTGTATGTATATATGTGTAGGAAAATATCCCAATTGAAGAAGTTTTTAAGCAGCTAAAATGTAGCAGAGAGGGTTTGACATCAGGTGAGGGAGAAAATAGGCTACAAATTTTTGGTCCGAACAAGTTAGAGGAGAAATCAGAGAGCAAGTTCCTTAAATTTTTGGGTTTCATGTGGAATCCACTATCATGGGTTATGGAAGCAGCTGCCATCATGGCAATTGTGATGGCCAATGGAGGGGTAATCATAACACTTCTAGTAGTATATCTTTCCAAGTTTATGAAGTGACAATGTTTTTATTATCATCTAACAAATAAACTGTAAATAAATAAAATAGGGCAAGCCACCAGATTGGCAAGATTTCGTTGGTATTGTTGTGTTGCTCATCATCAACTCAACCATTAGTTTCATCGAAGAAAACAATGCTGGCAATGCCGCAGCAGCTTTAATGGCTGGTCTTGCACCCAAAACAAAGGTAGTTAACAATAACAATGACATTTGTTCATTCACCTGCATGCATGATTTCAATATAAATATTAGACGAGAAATACTAGCAATACTCTCTTTTGCACTCTCTCTCTAACACTCGCTCTACGATTCTGTGGTGGGACCCACATGAGTTTTAACCAATCTAGAGCAGGTGTTGCAGAGAGTGCTGCTAGCATTTCTCATATTAGATTCACCAACTGACGAGAGTGAATCAACTTTAGGTGTTGAGGGATGGAAAATGGTCCGAGCAAGAGGCAGCAATTTTGGTGCCAGGAGATTTGATCAGTATCAAGTTGGGCGATATTGTCCCGGCCGATGCTCGTCTCTTGGAGGGAGATCCCCTTAAAATTGACCAATCTTCACTCACTGGTGAGTCCCTTCCAGTCACCAAGAACCCTGGTGATGAGGTATTCTCTGGCTCCACCTGTAAACAAGGTGAGCTAGAGGCTATTGTCATTGCCACTGGTGTCCACACCTTCTTTGGCAAAGCTGCACATCTTGTGGATAGCACTAACAATGTTGGTCACTTCCAAAAGGTATATATATACTTTTTCATATTAGCTATTCGTTAATGTTTTAGAGTTTGATAAATTTGGACTAATATTTAGATATTTGATTGGATTTTATAACTAGGTGTTGACATCTATTGGAAACTTCTGTATCTGCTCTATTGCTGTGGGAATGTTGATTGAGATTGTTGTGATGTACCCCATTCAACAAAGGGCATATAGAGAAGGCATTGACAATTTGTTGGTTCTTCTCATTGGAGGTATCCCAATTGCCATGCCTACAGTTTTGTCTGTGACCATGGCTATTGGATCTCACCGCCTGTCTCAGCAAGGAGCTATCACTAAGAGGATGACAGCCATTGAGGAAATGGCTGGGATGGATGTTCTCTGCAGTGACAAGACTGGAACTCTCACCCTTAACAAGCTCTCTGTGGACAAGAATCTGATTGAGGTGTTCCCTACCAATGTAGATAAGGACACCCTTCTTTTGGCCGCTGCTAGGGCTTCTAGGGTCGAAAACCAAGACGCCATTGATGCTTCAATCGTTGGGATGTTGGGTGACCCCAAGGAGGTATTGAGATCCTTTTTTTGGAGTTTTAGCATTCTTTTATGAATCTTAGTCATGTGTTTGACACTTAACATGAAGTATGAAAATTCATTTAACTTTGTCATCTTGTGACATTTCAGGCAAGAGCAGGAATCACTGAGGTGCATTTCTTGCCCTTCAATCCTGTGGACAAACGCACAGCTATTACCTACATTGACAGCCAAGGCAACTGGCATAGAAGCAGCAAGGGTGCTCCTGAGCAAGTAATGGATATGCCAATATTTTTGTTTGAAATATAACAACACCATACCAAACATAACATATGCATGTTGCATGAGTTTGTTCAAATTTTATAAAAATATATATATTTTTTTAAAACAACATGTAAACTTAAATGTGTAAAAATATTTTATACACATATGGCTTGTGATAATAATTGACTAGCCATGAATTCTGTATATCAGATTATTGAACTTTGTGGCCTCAAGGGAGAAACTTTGAAAAAGGCACACACAATCATTGATCAGTTTGCTGAGCGCGGTTTGCGTTCATTGGCAGTTTCTCGCCAGGTGAGTAAATAGTCATATACCAATTATTTATTATTGCTTAAAAACATATCATAAAAAACTATCTTACACAACTTCTGCTCTTGCATTTGGATGATAGACTGTTTCAGAAAAGACCAAGGAGAGTACAGGAGATGCATGGGAGTTTTTGGGACTCATGCCCCTCTTTGACCCTCCAAGACATGACAGTGCTGAGACTATTCGACGTGCTCTTGACCTCGGTGTTAATGTTAAGATGATCACTGGTGACCAACTTGCCATTGGTAAAGAAACCGGTCGCAGACTTGGAATGGGAACCAACATGTACCCTTCATCCTCTCTTCTTGGTGATAACAAGGACCCTGCCATCGCTTCAATCCCAATTGATGAACTCATTGAGAAGGCTGATGGATTTGCCGGAGTTTTCCCCGGTAATTAATACTACCTCTTGTCCACTTTATAAGAAACAATGCAGTTTTGGTACATTGAATAACTAACTGATGATGATGTATCTAGTCATTATAGACCAGATGTGAAATTGAAAGTGGAAACTAATAGTTTTCTTCACATGTACCGTGTAGAGCACAAATATGAGATTGTGAAGAGGTTGCAAGATAGGAAGCACATTTGTGGAATGACTGGTGATGGTGTGAATGATGCCCCAGCATTAAAGAAGGCAGACATTGGTATTGCAGTGGCTGATGCAACTGATGCTGCTAGAAGTGCCTCAGACATTGTTTTGACCGAGCCAGGACTAAGTGTGATTGTGAGTGCTGTGTTGACTAGTAGAGCCATCTTCCAGAGGATGAAAAACTACACAATCTATGCTGTTTCCATCACCATTCGTATTGTGTTTGGATTCATGCTTGTGGCTTTGATATGGAAGTTTGACTTCTCTCCTTTCATGGTCCTCATCATTGCTATCTTGAATGATGGAACCATCATGACCATCTCTAAGGATAGAGTGAAGCCATCTCCATTGCCTGATTCATGGAAGCTCAAAGAAATCTTCGCTACCGGAATTGTTCTTGGAGCTTACATGGCAATCATCACCGTTGTGTTCTTCTATTTAGTTCATGACACTGATTTCTTCACCGTAAGTAAATCTAAAAGCTGAAATTCAATGAACCTAAAACTGCAAATTTTTCTTATAATAAGAACCAGAGTAGTACGTCACATGTAACAAGTGTGTTTCCTGTTATGCTTCCAGAAAGTTTTTGGCGTCCATCCAATAGCAGATAGTAATGATCAACTTAACTCAGCTCTATACCTTCAAGTGAGCATTATTAGTCAAGCACTCATCTTTGTGACAAGGTCAAGGAGTTGGTCTTATGTTGAACGTCCTGGCTTGTTGCTTATTTCAGCCTTCTTTGCTGCACAATTGGTTAGTGTTTTTTTTATACCTACAAGTTTTTGAAAACACTTCTCTAAAACTCATCATGGGTTTGTATTTGACAACAAATGAACTTAGGTGGCTACTGTCATTGCTGTGTATGCACATTGGGAGTTTGCAAGAATCAATGGAATTGGTTGGAGATGGGCAGGAGTAATCTGGATCTTTAGCGTAGTTACTTATATTCCTCTTGACATCCTTAAGTTCTTAATCCGCTTGGGATTGTCAGGAAGGGCATGGGACAACATGCTTGATAATAAGGTTTATTTATAAACATCATTAAAATAACAAAACTTGCTTTCTTTTTTTCTTGCTTTTGTATATCACTATAATGCAATCATATTTTTTGTGTGGCTTGACACAGATTGCTTTCACCACAAAGAACGATTATGGAAAGGGAGAGAGGGAGGCTCAATGGGCATTGGCTCAACGCACACTCCACGGTCTTCATGTTCAAGAGTCCCATGTGAACAACAACCACGAACACTCCGAAATTGCTGAGCAGGCCAAGAGACGTGCAGAGGCTGCTAGGTTAATTCAGTAACTTCTACCTAACTTTAACAAAATAATAATGCATCGGGAGTTTTTGATTAGTGTAATAATACTTATTCTAATGTGATTGAAATTTTCAGGCTCAAAGAGCTTCACACACTCAAAGGACATGTTGAATCTGTGGTGAAGTTGAAGGGTCTTGACATCGATACCATCCAACAACACTACACACTCTAAGAATTTTATGGAACGTGAATACCCTAGGATATTACTACTACTACTACCAATTTTAAGGAACACAAATATATATATATATATATATATATATATATATATATATATATATATATGGGTGTATTATCATTAAAGACGGGATCAGAGTTTAATATGTAGCAGATGAAATTATCTATCTTGAGCTTTACATTTTCAGTTCTCCCCTTACTTAGCATAGATGCGGCACAATTATGCAATCCTTATAACATATATTGTAGCTGGTCATTTTTTTTCCATATAGCAGTAAATAAATAATAAAATAATATTATATTGAAAACAATTTTGCAGTCATTTCTGGTATCAACTCAAGTTTGACTTCACTCTATTCTTCTCCCATTCTATTCTTTTTGTTATATTGTTATATATAAGTTAGAAAATAGCTATATATGTTGTTGTATTGTTATATATGCTCAAGGTTTAATGTCGGAATTGTTAGGTTGAATGCAGGGCTAGCTCAAGGCCGAAGCTACTAAAGCGGGGGCTTTGGGCCTCAAATTTTTTATGAAAAATGGACTTCAAAATTTTGTTCTTAAGTTAATATTAAGAGTAAATTTCATTAGCTTACAAGAAATTTGTCTAACACGGTTGCTTGGTGGACAACTTTGTATCCTCTAGTGCATCAGTTCAATCCTCTAGTACAACTTTGTTTCAAAAACCGTTCATGTAAATAATGAATGTCTAATAAAAAAAGACTACTTAAAGAGTTAGTGGCCCAAATATAAATTAATAAAATGTCTTAAATTATTTATTTAAGCTATCCAAATAGTATATTTAGTTATTGTCAAAGAATAGTATATTTAATGGAACTTGAATTTTTCCTTTGCATTAATTTGTTGCTATTATGACGTCCAACAATTGTCAATCATCAAATACTATTATTATAAATATTTTACTATAGTGCCACGTGTCCATTTCTATGGGCAATTTGGTAATTTCGCAGCTAAAAAACAAAAAGTTCACAGCTTTTTCAGAAGAAAAAAAACGTAGAATCTGAAGAAAAAAATCAGTCAGCAAAAGCTTACGCGGGCGCTGACGCGTGTCAATGGTCAATTTTTTTTTCGCTCACCAAAAAAAAGTGGTCAGTTTTTTTTAAAATTTTTTTTTTACTATTTATATAATCTACTTTTTTTGACTAAATTTATATAATATACTAAAACTACTAAAACCAATTAATTTAACCACTACCAATTGTCAAAAAAATCATACCCCTAAAAAAATTCCAAAATTATTTTTTCTAAAAAAAAATCAATAATTGAATTAATATTAAAATCAATAATTAAATAATCTAAAATTGACTATTTACTATAATCTCTCTATCAAAACTACTAAAACCAATCATTTTTTTTCATCAAAAATAAAATCAATAAATTTAACCAATTGTAATTGTCAAATACAGTGTCACTCGTGCACGGGTAAAATACTTGTTTTCATTAAAAACTATGAAAATAGAGTTAAATTTATATTGAAAACATTAATAGTATCTTTGGATGAAGTGAGTAATGTAACTTTTTTGAAAGAATTGAAATATTTTAAGCCAAATTATTTTAATACTTTGAAAAATTACATTACTCCAAAACATACTTTATCCAAACACACTCTAAGAATTCATATGATTTCTTTATCTCATGAGTCTCATTCGAGAGTTTGCTTTAGGCATCCGTAGGTGTTGGGCCGGCCTTAGTTGGATATCTTGTTCCGAACCTTAAACCCCAGGGTTGTGTGTGTGAATTTCGATCGACATTTAAAAAGAAAAAAAAAACAATAGCATTTTGGCGGCGAGTGTCAATTCCGAGTTCCCGCGTAAACCACAACTAAACAAAGCTCCGGGCAACGCTGATTTCACTATGCTCCTCAGTTTTATAGTCGCTTCGAAAACCAAATCCCTAACTCTCTCTCTCTCTCTCTCCAATGGCGAATCAGCAACTGAACGAGTACGAACACAAGCGACTCGAAAACATTCGGCGTAACAAAGAAATGATGAATGCACTCAAAATCAATTCCAAAGCCTCCGAACTCTACACACGTCCAAGGTTTTCTTCTTTCTCTGTTCTTATATGTTACTATTTTCTGTAAAATCAAAGTACTGAACATTAAATTTTGCTTGTTGTCGATGATTGACACTGATAATTGGTAATCAACAGAGTTGTAAACAGAACATACAATATGAAGAAACCCAAAACCGAAACCCCAGTAGTGACGAGACGCTCCCTTCGAACCAGAGGCATTCAACCCGATTCCAAAGGACTAGCTTTTCATGCCACCGCAGATTCCAAAACCGCGCCTCCCATCATAACTTCAGGTCCTTTTCCCACTAAGAATGCTTATAGAGGCACCAATTCCGATCGCTCATTCCTTGAATCACTCGCGGGTATGGCCAATGAAAAAACCTTAGTGAAATCAAAAACCGAGGGTTCCCTTGAGTTGAAATCTCTATCTTTGAATCCTAAGAATATTGTACGTGTTGTTCCTGGAAGGATGACTGAGCTGCAATTTTTCCCTTCCAGTGATGTTAGAATGCTCGTTGCGAGTAGCACGATTGGGGAAATTGGATTCTGGAATATTGGTGAAGGAACTGTTTTCTTATACCATCCCCACCAGTCTAATATTTCTGGTATCTCAGTTCATAAGCATTGCTTGTCCAAGGTATCTCTGAATTCTGTAAAAAAAAATTACATTTTGACTTTGTCCTTTCATTTTTTTTTTCAGTAGCAGAATTGTTTGATGTGGATTTTAATTTTTGTGCAGATATACACTTGTTGTTATGATGGTTTTGTTCGGGTAATGGATGCTGAGATGGAAATCTTTGACATGGTATATATTAGTGATGAATGCATATATTCTCTATCACAACCAAAGAATGATGCAAACTGTTTGTATTTTGGTGAGGGTTCTAGGGTTTTAACTGTTTGTGATAAAAGGATACCTAAATGTGCGTCTCATTTTGATTTACATAGAGGTAGGATTAATACAATAGATTTCAACCCTGAAAACCCTCACATTGTAGCTACTAGTTCCTCTGATGGAACTGCCAGTACCTGGGATTTGAGGTGTACTGGTGGGCGTAAGCTCACGCCGATAAGGACATTTATCCACCGAAACCGAAGGGGCTTGCAATCTGCCTACTTCTCTCCTTCTGGACGTATGCTTGCTACCACAAGGTATCAAGCTCTTGTTCCATTCTTAATTAATATTCCTATTTTTCAATACTTAAAGTGAGGTGCAATGTGAGCATGATTAATTCCTGGTCCTTTATTGTTTTTGTTTTCTCAATTCCTAATTATAATCGGGGTTTATTTATTTGTGAATTTGATTGGATTGAGTTGATATACTCTTGATGTAGCGTGGACTATACGATTGGTATATTCAGTGGAGTTAACTTGGAGGATGCGACTTCTGTTTATGACAATCAGACTGGCAAAGGGATTTCTACTTTCAGGTGCTGCTTCTGGGGAAGTTTCTGTTAGTTGATTTGTTATGTATGCCTTTCTTTTGCCATCTGCTGAACTTGGCCCACTTTGCGATATATTTTCACATCAAACCTGTGGAATTTAACTATAAACTCCTTTGGAACTGATTTTTACATTTCACTTAAGCTTTCACTTTTCATAAGTAAATTTTTCTTTTTTATCTGATTAATGAAAAAGCAGTTGACTTTTGTTATCTTGATTTTGTGATAGCAGGGCAATATGGGGTTGGGATGACTCGTACCTCTTTCATGGGAATGGGAAAAGAGAAGTTGACGTTGTCTCTACAGTTCAAAATGCAATAGTGATGACTCTACAGAGCCCATACATGTCTGCGGTTCCTCTCAGACTCAATGCACACTCTTACGAGGTTGGGATGCTAGCAGGATCGACAGCTGGAGGCCTGGTCTATGTTTGGACATCGAGCTAGGGTGTTCATTCTTTATGCACTTGTGTTGGAAGCAAAAATATGAAAATTGAAACATTTTAGTTGCCTATCTCTGGGCTGTTTTTTTTGGAAAGTATCCTCAATATGTCAAATATGTCTGCTAGACAGTGACTATTGTTACAACTATAATTTAAAGGTTGTTAGGGATCAATTGGTTTGTTAAGTGTCAACTAGTTAGTTGAGAAGAAGCTTGTTAGTCAGGCGTTAGTGTTAGTTTTTCGTTTCTATAGAAACAGGAATTGTATCCATCATTTCTATGTTTTAATCAAAATGTTACTGTCTGAAATTTATGCTCAATACCTTCCAATTGAGTATGGCCTCTATCTAACCCTCACCCCATGATTCTTTCGGAGACGGATGAGGATGCGAATTCTTGTAGTGAGGAGGATTCCAATGCTTCTGTTGCCACCCTATGATTCTTTCAGTGACGGATGAGGATGCGAATTCTTGTAGTGAGGAGGATTCCAATGCTTCTGTTGCTATTCCACCGCTGTGCAGTACGACTTCGTGAACTTTCACTGCCATTACTGCATTCTCTGGACTGTTTTTGTGTAAAGTATCATCAATATGGCAAGTATGCCTGCTAGATATATGCCAAGTGGTTCAATGTGAATGATATAACCGACTTAATAAGTTAAAATTACTAATGAAGATAAATTGTATTATAAAGTGAAATAGAAGATAATAGAAGCTGTAAAATGTTGAGATGCACTTTTAAGCTAAAAAAAATGTGCTTAGAACTACTGCTAATTTTCTCAACTATTAGGGTACTTTTAGCTAATATTGACAAAGCATTTCTTAGATGTTACTAAACATCTACAATTTTCTTAGAGACAGATTTTGTTCTGCCATTGGTAAGGCTTGAGGTCTAACATTAAACATTATGTAGGAGCTAAAAGAATTTGGTTTGGTCATCTTAAAGGGCCTCTTTCCGTAATATCCTTATTTTTTATTGTGGAGAACTTTTATTTACTAGGAAAGTGGCCACTTAAAAGCTCAGAACATTTGTAGTACATCAAACAGCCAAAGGAATCGTCTTAAAGCATTGGTAGTACCCTGAAACCACTTATTTCCTGATTTACCGGTTAAGAGTTGCTGCCAATAGTCCATTACCTACCATGAAAAACTTTTATGTGCACACTATGTACTCATTCCTTCTTCAGTTCTTCTACTTCTTTTCTATGGGAACAGTGAGTTACTATGCTTATGCCATGGACTTTTAATCACTCAGTAGCAATAATACAATACAGCATCACACTATCACAGTAAGTTTGATTTTATTTTTTGAGATGTACCTGGATTACCATGATTTTCTGGTATTGACTTTTCCTTTCAACAAAATCTTTTCTATCTTGAAGGAGTGAGGCTATGAAGCCCGGATACGGGATACGATACGGGATACGACACGATACGGATACGGGGATACGAGAAAATTTTGAAAACCAAGATACGACACGACTGGGATACTTTAATAAAAAATTAAATTAAAATTTAAATATATAAAAACATAAGAGAAAAAATAAAATTGAAAAAAACAAAGATGAAAAACTAAAATATTGCATTTTATAGATATGAAAAAAAAACCTGCCTAAATAGATAAAAAAAAAATGCAACCAGGTTTTAATTTTATCGGGTGCGTGTCGGTTTTGGGTACGTATCGGGAAGTATCGGGTGCGTGTCGGTATCGGATACGTATCCGACACGGGTACGTCTCCATTTTTGAAGTATCGGGGCTTGATAGTGAGGTTATCCTTCAAAAGTGCAACCAGGTTTTAATTCATCAATTTGATTACAAAGACAAATCCAGAGCCCAAGTTTTTGGTAAGGAGATTACTATGTGCAAATATTTCATTATAGCAATACTTAGGCTGTTGTATAAATATAAACTATAAATTGATGCGATAAAATGACTCAATATGATTCAAGCTCGTGTCAAGCAATCCCATATCCCAACTAAACTATTCTGCAAAGCAAGTTATCATGAGATGTCCTATATGGTGATTAAATCGCGTCAATGTTTAATAAAGCTATTGCCATCTCTACAACTAAAGTGTATAACCAGTAATACGGCTCCATGCAGATTTGGTGTGCACACTCTTACCAGGTTGGGATGCTAGCAAGAATTACAAGCAGTGGCCAGGTCTATGCCAACGGCTAAGATCTAGGCCCTAGATCAGATGGCTCTGATTCATTAGGACAACCCACATTTACTCTATAAATAGACATTCAATGTAATGCTCAATGTACAGAGTCTTTCCTACTCTTTACCTCTAATCAGTTCCCTAGCTGACTTGAGCGTCGGAGTGTCCCCGCAGGTACCACCTGCCCCGGATCGGAAGCGGGGCTCAGTTGATCAAGACCAACCCCTACCAACTATCTCAGATCGGACCTTGTGTCTAAGATCGGATACAGGTCCAGAGATACGGTACAGAACATTGGCGACCACAGTGGGAGGATCTTGTACTCTAGTTCCTCTCCCATCTCCTTGATTGACAATGACTCCGACCTTACATCGTAGGACTATCCCGAATGTCGCTGAAGGACCGATTCTGCAGCGGGTGACTCCGGAAGGAGTGGCAGTCACCTTACCCCTTAGTCCGGCGCATGCTCAAAGCTCGGCTACGGCTATGGTTCCGGGGAGCTCAGCCCGGAACCGACTTCCACTCCCCCTCCGACCGTCCAGGTACCGGTCGATGCTGTTCAACAGCTCGTCCTGTTCCTAAATCGGCAAGCCGAGGCCGACCGGTAGGAAAGCCAACGCTACACCCAGTTAGAAGCTCAGATCGCTGAGATCCGGGCTCGTAACATCCCGGATCGGAGTTCCTCTATGTGCAACTCTTCAAGTGGAATGACTCATGGCCCCGCCGCCGATCTCCGACTTGGAGGAGATACCGTCACCGCACTCCACCTCGTTGTAGAGGAGCGCGAGGATCGGAGACTCCCCCAAGTCGGACCCCTGATGATTCTTTTGGCCCTAAGGGTTCCCCTCGGCCTAGCTCGTTTCTGTTTCCTTCTCCTCCGAGGCGACGTCCCAGAAGTCAGAAAAGGTCTCCGAGGCAGGAATGTCAGCACCTTCGCTCGCGGGGATCCCCCGGCAAGTGTGGCTACCGACGGTCTCCACCCCTTGAGAGGTCGGCAAAGCGTAAAGGACCTTTCACAAGTAAGATTGACTACTTCCCGGTGCCAAAGCACCTCGAGAAACCTCATGAGGGTTTGAAAATGCATGATGGGACTGGCGATCTGGATCGCCACCTCGACTACTTTGACACGGTTATGCAATACTGTAACGTTCCAGAGGAGATAAAGTACCGAACCTTTCCCCTCACTCTAGAGAAGGCGGCTCTAGACTGGTTCAGGGCTCTTAAGCCAAATACGATCTCCTCTTGGGATAAGTTAGCCAATCTCTTTTCTGCACACTTCGCCCACTCGAAGATGAAGCCTAAATCTCGGAAGGTATTGCAGGCAATTCGGCAAGGAGAAAATGAGTTCCTTCGGGACTACATAGAGAGATTCAATAGAGAAGCTGCTCAAGTCCGGAACCTCAACGACTCCTTCCGTCTTTACTTCATGGAGGCTGGTCTTCGTGAAGGAAGTCTATTTCAGATAGACGTCGGGGTCAACCAAGCTGAGTCGCTTGCCGAGTTCCTCCAGCGATCTCAGAAGTATATCGATCATGAAGAAGGGATTAACGCAGGAAGGTCACGTTTCACCTAGGTCTCGGAATGAGCCTACGGGCGTGATGTAATCCGACTTTGTAAATGTTTAACCATCTAATATATATGGATCGACTACAATTTTCCTCACAGTGATTGCTTAGTAAAAGTGAATTCCGAGGTTGAAGGGAAGGATTTGGGATCGGTCGAACGATCGCCTTAAAGTTCCACGCTAAAACTGGAACCCGAGACACCGAGCTTGACATCGCTAGAGGTTCGGGAGCTCCACCAGGTCCGACTCCGGATGATTCCTACTATCCTGAGGGTTCCCCTCGCCCCAGCTCGTCTCTGGCTTCCTCTTCTTCAAGGCGGCATTAAATTGACACCTCGAGTCCCTCAGGTGGTCACGTTTTTAACATTGCCGAGGCTGGTGGCAGACACCCTCGCTGGTATAAGCCCGGCCTCAAAGATCTTTGACAAGACTCGTATCTCGGGCGCTCCGAGGCTGGTGGCAGACACCCTCGCTGGTATAAGCCCGGCCTCGAAGATCTTTGACAAGACCCGTATCTCGAGCTCTCCGAGGCTGGTGGCAGACACCCTCGCTGGTATAAGCCCGGCCTCGAAGATCTTTGACAAGACCCGTATCTCGGGCGCTCCGAGGCTGGTGGCAGACACCCTCGCTGGTATAAGCCCGGTCGAAGATCTTTGACAAGACTCGTATCTCGGGCGCTCCGAGGCTAGTGGCAGACACCCTCGCTGGTATAAGCCCGGCCTCGAAGATCTTTGACAAGACCCGTATCTCGGGCGCTCCGAGGCTGGTGGTAGACACCCTCACTGGTATAAGCCCGGCCTCGAATATCTTTGACAAGACCCGTATCTCGGGCGCTCCGAGGCTAGTGGCAGACACCCTCGCTGGTATAAGCCTGGCCTCGAAGAATACTGTCCTAAAGGCAACATTAAACTGACACCTCGAGTCACTCGGTGGTCACATCATTTCCCGACACTCCTAGGCTTCCGAGGCTGGGGGCAGACACCTTCTTAGCTATAAGTCCGGCCTTGTAGAAGGTCGCAATCTAAAGACTGAATCCCGGATGTGGTATGTGAAAAGATGTGCAAGTATACACAGTCACAAACAAGTAATACAACGATAAGAAAGGTCGAACCCACAGGGATTGGATTAACTTTATGTATGTTTAGAAAGCATATAAATTAGTACTACTATTCTACTCACAAATTTTGGGATTTTTACGTTAAGTGAAAATAGAATGCAAATATGTAAAAGAATATGAAGGAAATCAGTTGAGAAAGATGGTAGAGATGTTTTCACTAAATAATGTTCTTTTGAGAGTTTCTATGCTTTAAGTGATGCAGACGCACCAAGGTGCAGAAGCACCAAAGGTGCAGAAGCACCAAGGTGCAGTTGCATTGAGTGCAGTTGCATGAGTGTGTGCTTTTTAGCTACTTTCTTCAGAGTTTCGTTACAAGCTTCTCATGTCTGGGCTTGCTAAATAAGTTCACTTCTACCTTTGAAGAACCCATTGTTTCACCCTAAGGACAATGTTATCCTATGTCTAGGACTTAACATGGTTTTAATAAAGTTTTCTTTATTACACAAGTTAACAAAGTCTTCATTAAAACACTCACCCTTATTAGTCTTAATTTCTAATTATAAACCATGTCTGTGAATATAACTCTACTTATTCTAAGTGATCAACCTTAAAATAAGATGGATGTAGTATAACACAAGACCCAAAATGCTTGCAACACTAAAAAGTACAATAACTTACTCAAAAATTCATTATAAAGTTAGAACATCTCAACCAAAAAATGTTTAGCTCATAATAAGCATTGCAAGGCAAAGATAGATGAAATGAAACATATTAATATAGATGAAAGTACAAGAGATATCAATAAGATAGAGATTACACTGATTGAAACTCTTGCATATAAATGCCCTGCAGTGCAGAAGCACTGACTTCCTGGTGCAGTTGCACCTAACTAAGTTGATGAAGAAGTGAAGGAAGAAGTTGTCGATTCCTTCCTCACCTTCTTGCCAACTATCTACTATAAAAACTATAAGAAATGAAACTACTAAAATATAAGTAAAGTGTATGATCTACATATTATCAAGTGAGATATGCGATGCTCTTCAAGTGAGAAGTGGAAGCCTTTTTATAGCCTTGGAGGTTTCCTTCAAGTGAGGGTTTGCTTGAAAACCAAGTTAACCTAAGGAGGCTTAACCATGGTTACTTTTCTGATCTTTAATTCTGGAGATTGAGTCCAGCACTCATCCTCAAGGAGAGGTCCAATTGTGGAAGGCCATGTGTCTTTAGATGAGTAGCCTTTCATGATGATGTTTATGGTGGGCACCTCCTTATGCATGTGGGCATGTGCCTCCATGTGATTTGTGACAAAGCATGATGTCATTGAAGTTTTGGTGCAGTGGTATGAATTGAGGTGCTTCCATTGTGGAGTTATAAACCTTTAGCGCAGGATGGTGCGGAAGCACTAAGTGCAGGAGCATCATGGTGCAAAAGCATCATCTGTAGGTAAACTGAACAAACACATCAAACATACCAATATATATATATATATATATACAAGACGCTTTATTCATCACATAATTCCTAGAATGTTGTTATCTTACTTATACTACTATATTTAACACACTTTATACTTGGGTTTCAAGCAATTTGTTACGTTTAGAAGTATAAATAACTCTATATAAATTAGATTTATCACACCCCCAAACTTAAATCATTGCTTGTCCTCAAGAAATGACAAAAAGAAAACTTCAAATAAGACTTTTTCATTTAAGAAGAACAGATCAGCTCATATCTTTTCAAAGAATGATTTTGCATTTGATGAACTTCGTTTTTCAGAACATTTTGTCCTTGTGCCTTTGAATTCCCAAACATCCAAAGTTTATTAAAACTCATTTATGTGAGTGTGTGCCCCACTGAGATCCAATCAGTTCCAAAACTAAGTAAAAAGTTTCTCTTTCGATTTTGGAAAATTTTAGATCACGTTTGGTCAAAAGAAAGGTGTTTCAAAATTTAGACTAGACTAACAACATCCTCAAGACTTGGGGGGATTTAAGTACAACTAAGTGTTTTGATTGAGTATTTCAAAAATGTTGAGTCAATGCACTATTCTTATTTTTTGTGGTTCTTTTCTTTGGTGCAGATGCACCTGGTATTTTTTTGTGAAGTGCAAAAGCACTGACTTTTTGACGGTGTAGATGCACTTGAGTGCAGCTGCACTGGATACTACATTTCAAGACTTGTAGCATATATTGCCCTCCTCACTGACCTCCTTATGCATACTTTTTTCTTTGATTTTGCTTTCCTTTTCTTCTTTTTCTTTCTTTTCTTTTGCATTTTGATGTTTTTCTTTTCTTTCAAACCAAATGCACTATTTGGAACAGGTTCAGTTTAATGATTTGGGTAAATATAGCTAGTTTATAACACTTTGAGCTCTTTTGTAGTGATTTTGGTAACCTATTTGCATTGACTACTCTAAGCTTCTCATACTCAACCTTAGTATTCATGGAAATTCCCCCAAACTTAATTCTTTAGACTCTTCTATATTTTTAGTAAAAATTTGTTTTTGACATTGGTTTTCTAAAAATCCTCTTGCATCAGGTAGTTTTTCAAATAGCAATGTTCTTTTTAAAACTCAGTTTTGTTTTGTCAAAATAATAATAAAATTTGGTCATTTGGGGAAAACAAAGCTTTTTTTTTTCTTTCTTCCATCATTAAAAATCAGTTTAAAGAATGCATTTGGCTAAGTTTTGTGAAAAAGAATTTAAGCTGATCATGCTTCAAAAACTCACAAATCCTACTTTGAATATAGAAACAATTTGATGCATCTCAAACTAAAACTAATGTTTTTGTAAAACAGTTTTCTGCATTTTCAAAAAGGAGCTTTGTTGATTGCATCATAAATTTTGAAATTAACACACATATAGGTATACAAAACATAACAAAAAAAACAGACATACATACTAAAACATATAAGCACATGCATAGAGTATTTTAAAGTGCTTCTCCCCCCGACTTAAAGATGAGCGGTTTCCCCACTGCTCTAAGTTGAGATTCAAAAGTAATTGCGCATCAAAATGGGGAGAGGGGTTTAATACATGTGGGATAGCAACAAAACTTATAAGTATATTTAATAACAAAATTAAAGCTTTACTCTTTCTTTGCTCCACTTTTGATTCTTGAGCTTGATCTCACAAGAATGTGTTTGACCTTCTGCTTCTTCTTCTTGGGCTCCTCAGCTTTTGGTGCATCTGCACTAGATGCAGTTGCACCAGCAACCTCTGTTGTTGGTTCTGGTTCATCAGGTTTTTTTTGCTGTAGGTGTATCAGGTGCTCCTGCACTAGCTTGAACTGCAACAGTTGTTTCTGCAGCATCTGGTTCACCTTTCTTTGGGTTGTTTGATGCAGGAGCACTGAGTTTAGAGTGGCGCAGGTGTATGCAGTGCAGCTGCAGTAAAACCTGTGTTCCTACAAAGCACTTGAAAACATCAATTTGAACAAAATAACTAATAACTTACTACAAAATCATGGGTTGTCTCCCATAAGCGCTTGATTTAAGAGTCTTTCAGCCTGACTATCTCTTTGATTTAGAGATTTTGGAAATGAGTGGTGCCTTTGTCCCTCACCACATGTGCTCCATTATACTGCTTCACCCTTTTGTCATTGATTTTGAATGTGAAACCAGTGGCTTCATCAAACAATTCCACTTCCCCATTAGGATACACTTTCACCAAAATTTGTGGAGTTGGATTTTTGTGAGATGGGCATTGGGTTGGGAGAGTTGGTTGTTTGTTGAGTGCTTTTTTAAGGTCTGGTTCAGGCTCAATCTCTTTAACACTCCCTTATTCTTCTGATTCATTTCTTCTTCCCACACTCTCCTTTTCTATCACGTCTTCACCTAGCAGTGCAGGAGTATCAGATGCAAGAGAATTGGTGAGATGATCCTTTTGTGCTGGTTCTTCTCTTAGCAGAATGTCTTTTTCCAAGATTTCTTCTTCAGGTGGTGCAGCTGCATCTGGTGCGGTGCACTGGTGAGATGATCGTACTGCTTATGGAATTGCTTCTGCACTAAATGGTCAAGAGAAATGATTGCTGAACATTCTTCACTCTCCTCTGCAGGATATTTCAGAGCATTCATCACATTGAATTTCACCTCTTGATCATTCACTCTCATGGTTAGTTCACCTTTTTGTACATCAATGAGTGTCTTTCCAGTTTCTAAGAATGGTCTTCCAAGGATAATTGGTAATTCTTTATCTGCATCAAAATCAAGAATAACAAAATCTGCAAGAAACACTAATTTGTCGATTTTAACCAAAATATCTTCAATAATCCCTTCTGGGTAGGCTATTGATCTGTCTGCAAGTTGAAGTGTTACAGTAATAGGCCTAGAATTTCCAATTCCTAGTTGTTTAAAGATGGATTTAGGCATCAAGTTGATGCTTGCACCTAAATCACACAATGCACGACCTGTATAGAATTTGCCAATTGAAAATGGAATTGTAAAACTACCAAGATCCTTCAATTTTCTTGGTATTTTGTTTTGCAAAATTAAACTACATTCTTTGGACATAACAACTGTTTCAAAATCCCCTAATCTTTTTCTTTTTGAAAGCACATCTTTCATAAATTTAGCATAATTAGGCATTTGTTGGAGTGCTTCAACTAAGGGAACATTGATGTGTAATTGTTTTAACATTTCAAGAATCTTACTGAATTGCTTCTCCTCATGTGCCTTTTTTAATCTTTGAGGATAAGGAGGAGGAGGGTATTCAGGAACTAACCTTGGCATTTGAACTTCTTTAGATGCAGGTGCATCAGGTGCTTCTGCATCTTGCAAATTTTTTTCTTTTCTGTTTTTATTTTTTTCATTTTCTACCTTACCTTCACCTTCAGTCTCATAAGGTTCTGCAAGATCCTTTCCATTTCTAAGAGAAATGGCCTTCACCTATTCCTTTCCTGCCCTGTGGGATGTGGTAGCTTCTGTGTTTGAGGGTAGTGTACCTGTTGGTTTTTGATACAGAGCTGTTGCTAATTGTCCCACTTGATTCTCCAAATTTTTGATGGAGGCATTAAGAGTTGGAATTTGAACTTTTGTATCACTCATAAATGCTTCTGTCCTATCCATAAATGCATCTGTTTTATCCATAAATGATTTCAATAAGGCTTCCATGAAGTTGTCTATTTCTGGTGCAGTTGGTCTTTGGACGTGTTGAGAAAGGAATCCTGAGTGGAGTAGATGGTGCAGCTGCATTAGGTGCAGCAGAATTATTACTCCCCCACCAGAAATCTGAGTGACTGTTCCAATCTGGATTATAGGTATTTGGGTAAGGGTTGTTATTTTGGTTGTACCCTGCATAGTTAACAAAAATAGGGTTGCTGGGACATTCTCCATACAAGTGATCTCCTCCACAATACACACAACTTGTATCACCTGGTGGTTTTTTCTATGGCTGCTGCAGTGTTTTCTGTTGGTGCAGATGCACTGGTTGAAGTGAAGTTTTTGAACAAATTTGTCAGTGAGGCTAACTGAGCAGATAGGGCTGATACATCACTAATTTCATGTACCCCTGATAGTTTCTTTTGGGCACTCACCCTCTCAGTAGGTCAACTAGAGCTATTTGTTGCAATTCTATCAATCAATTCAGATACTTCATTATAAGACAAGTTTAATAACACACCCCCAGATGATGCATCAAGTATTAATCTGGTTTGGGGTTCTAAACCATTATAAAAAGTTTCCATTTGAATAATGACAGGCAAACCATGATGTGGACATTTTCTTAAAAGCTCTTTCCATCTTTCCCATGCTTCAAACAATGATTCAAAGTCTTTTTGTCTAAAAGATGTAATATCATTTCTCATTCTGGCATTTTTGATGGGTGGAAAATATTTTGCTAAAAACTTTTCAGCCATTTCATTCCATGAATGAATAGAATTAGACTCTAATGAATTCAACCAATATTTAGCCTTATCTTTCAAAGAATATGGAAATAGCTTAAGTTTAAATGCATCTTCAGTAACACCAGGAATGATAAAGTTACTACATATTTCTAAAAACTGTTTTAAATACTCATGGGGATCCTCATGGAGAGATCCCCCAAATTGACCAATTGTTTGTAGCATTTGGAACATCATGGGTTTAAATTCAAAATGCAAAGCATCAATATGAGGTCTTGCTATACTTGTTTGCATATTTTGATGATTAAACATGCAAATATGTAAAAGAATATGAAGGAAATCAGTTGAGAAATATGGTAGAGATGTTTTCACTAAATAATGTTCTTTTGAGAGTTTCTATGCTTTTAGTGATGCAGAAGCACCAAGGTGGAGAAGCACCAAAGGTGCAGAAGCACCAAGGTGCAGTTGCATGAGTGTGTGCTTTTCAGCTACTTTCTTCAGAGTTTCGTTACAAGCTTCCCATGTCTGGGCTTGCTAAATAAGTTCACTCCTGCCTTTGAAGTACCCACTGTTTCACTCTAAGGACTATGTTATCCTATGTCTAGGACTTCACATGGTTTTAATAAAGTTTTCTTTATTACACAAGTTAATAAAGCCTTCATTAAAACACTCACCCTTATTAGTCTTGATTTCTAATTATAAACCATGTCTGTGAATATAACTCTACTTATTCTAAGTGATCAACCTTAAAATAAGATGGATGTAGTATAACACAAGACCCAAAATGCTTGCAACACTAAAAAGCACAATAACCTACTCAAAAGTTCATTATAAAGTTAGAACATCTCAACCAAAAAAGGTTTAGCTCATAATAAGCATTGCAAGGCAAAGATAGATGAAATGAAACATATTAATATAGATGAAAGTACAAGAGATATCAATAAGGTAGAGATTACACTGATTGAAGCACTCTTGCATATAAATGCCCTGTAGTGCGGAAGCACTGACTTCCTGGTGCAGTTGCACCTAACTAAGTTGATGAAGAAGTGAAGGAAGAAGTTGTCGATTCCTTCCTCACCTTCTTGCCAACTATCTACTATAAAAACTATAAGAAATGAAACTACTAAAATATAAGTAAAGTGTATGATCTACATATTATCAAGTGAGATATGCAATGCTCTTCAAGTGAGAAGTGGAAGCCTTTTTATAGCCTTGGAGGTTTCCTTCAAGTGAGGGTTTGCTTGAAAACCAAGTTAACCTAAGGAGGCTTAACCATGGTTACTTTTCTGATCTTTAATTCTGGAGATTGAGTCCAGCACTCATCCTCAAGGAGAGGTCCAATTGTGGAAGGCCATGTGTCTTTAGATGAGTATCCTTTCATGATGATGTTTATGGTGGGCGCATCCTTATGCATGTGGGTATGTGCCTCCATGTGATTTGTGACAAAGCATGATGTCATAGAAGTTTTGGTGCAGTGGTATGAATTGAGGTGCTTCCATTGTGGGGTCACAAACCTTTAGCGCAGGATGGTGCAGAAGCACTAAGTGCAGGAGCATCATCTGTAGGTAAACTGAACAAACACATCAAACATACAAATATATATACAAGATGCTTTATTCATCACATAATTCCTAGAATGTTGTTATCTTACTTATACTACTATATTTAACACACTTTATACTTGGGTTTCAAGCAATTTGTTACGTTTAGAAGTATAAATAACTCTATATAAATTAGAGTTATCAGGATGTTCAGAGGAACCTTGAGCCACTCATCGGTCATCTATGTCTCGGGAGCACTAGCCCGGTTTCGTGGAGCTTGGACAAGGCTTACAAGTCAAGATCGCCTCACAGGTGACCCGACTTGGGGGCAACTGTTACAGATTGGCCCAATCCACAATAGTGAGGCCCATAAGCAAAAAGCAGATCCATTAACCAACGGCTAAGATCTAGACCCTAGATCGGATGGCTCTGATTCATTAGGACAACCCACTTTTACTCTATAAATAGGCATTCAATGTAATGCTCAAGGTACACACTCTTTCCTACTCTTTACCTCTAGTCAGTTCCCTAGCTGACTTGAGTGTCGGAGTGTCCCGGCAGGTACCACCTGCCCCGGATCAGAAGCGGAGCTCGGTTGATCAAGACCAACCCCTACCAACTATCTCGAATCGGACCTTGTGTCTAAGATCGGATACAAGTCCAGAGATACGGTACAGAACAGAACATCCTTCAATAACCGCGTAGAAGCGTCATATGTGATTATTTTTAGAAGTTTCTTTAAGCTTTTCTTTAATCAAATTTAAGCCATTACCTTGTTGTGAGTAAAAGATATCAGCAAAATGGCAAAACAATCGAGCTTTCCTCCAAAGTCATCCACCTTTATCTGGTAATAATATATTATCATTATATTTTTTTAGAGGCTATTTTTAGATATTTTAACAAAATTATTCTACTCAATTCACTATTAATTTCTAAATTAGCAACTTTTTCGATTCCTCAAATAAAAATTCATAATGTTAAATTTAAATCTAGGCGCAATATGACAAAATAAAAAACCAAAATAATAATATTTTATTTAACATCTCCGGCAAAAAATAATAGTAGTAATTTACTTATACATTATTTTAATATTTTTCTAGACAAATTTAAAATGATTTTTTCCTTAATCAAGTTATTAAGGGTTTATTTAGCAAAAAATATTAGGTAATGGATAAGCTAAGAAATAGTAGATGAGTTTATAGCGCATAACAAATGGTCAATAGGCCAACAAATTGAATTTTTAAAGTATTTAATTAGAGATTGAACTAATTAATAAATGTAAATGAGTTATTGCATTTAATAGAAAATAAATAGGAAATATTAATTAAAATAATAAGGATAAATACAAGAGAAAAATGATATGTGGTAAACTATAAGATCAAATTCTATCTTAAGTAGCATTTAAAATAGAATACTATAGGCTAGTAAAAAATGTAATATAAGTTAGGGAGTTACCAAACACCTACATACATTATTGTGAAAAAAGAAACACTTAGATACATTAATGATAGAAAATATATTTAAGACATTTTCTTTTTGGTATAAACCAGGTATCCTCTGCGCGCAACTGCAGAGACTAATCCCTCGATTCGGGTAGAACCGCAATGGACGGCAAAACTCTTCCTTAAGAGATTTAACACTGCTCCATACATTAGTCTCAATTCTTTTCTATCTTATAAGAATATATCACTAGCCGCGGTGCGTATGAAAAAACATTTGTTGAGAGAGGTCAAACCCTTAAATGGATCTTAGATACCTCGAATGATTAGTCTCCACAATCGCCGTGAATGATACATTGGTTTACAATATATATATATATATATATATATATATATATATATATATATATATATATATATATATATATATATATATATATATATTATCCTTCATTACAAAAAAAAATAATATATTATCCTTAGAATTTTTAACGGCCATCTTTAGATATTTTAACACAGTTATTCAATTCTTAATTGGTGATTATTGTAAGCAAAAAATTGATATTTTTGCCATATTTAATGTTATTATTTCAAATAGACCCTTATTTAATTGAGTTGTTGACAATAAAACGAAATATAATATTTTTTCTATTAAAAACATGACCTTCCAATGGAGGGATATCAGTTCACTTGGACAAAAAGTTTAGGTGCACCGGACAACAAGGAGGAACGGTTGGATCGTGCACTAGTTACTCAAGCTGGTTAGATATTTTCACATCTTATCGTTTTTTTAATAGTGTGTCTAATAAATCCGATCATTCACCTATTTGTTTGAGGTTGGTTGAGAGAGATAGGAGGATGAATCGTAGGGGGTTTAGATTTGAGAATGCTTGGTTGGAGGAGCCAGAGTTACCTATAGTTGTTGAGGATAGTTGAAGGGAGGGGTCAAGTGGGGATTTCATGGGAAAGATTAAAAGTTGTACCGATGCCGTAGATGGGTGGGGAAAACGATTAAGGTCTCGGTATAGAAAAGCTATCAATGGGTAGAAGGGAGATTGAGGAGTTAAGGGGGAGAGAGGATGGGGAGTGTAACACCCCTTTCTAATAACCTCACTTTTTAATAAAATCAGAGTCTCTTTTTTTTTTTTTTTTGAAAACAATTAAAGCGAGTGCTACACTTACTCCATAAAATCAAGATACATAACACCATAAGAAAAAGTTTAGTTCGCATCAACTAAATCCAATCACCACCAGCAGCGGAATAATAATGAGTTCTAAAATTTAAAACCAATACATCGCCAATAAAATCTAACAGTTTTAGGAAAAATGATGCATAGACATAGGACACCCCCCCTGGTGCTACGTATCAGAGCGTGACACTTCCTACCAGACGAAGGCATAAAGGAATCCTTCACTCGTTATTACCTGCACGTTGCCGACATAAGAAGCAACATAAAAGCAGTAGGGTGAGTCTCTTTTCATAATTAATAACATATGGGAATTAAGCACCGCATAGGAAAAAGGAAACCAGGCACACCAATTCACAACAATGGGAACAATCACATCAGCATTCTATTTCCAAGCAGCACTATACAATATATGATTATGCATGTAATGCAACCCAAAACTCCACGGGTACATGCATGTCGGATCCGTCACCAAATACAAATAGGCCATAGCCTCTGCTCACCAAATAAAATTAGGCCGTAGCCTCTGCTCACCAATAATGCACATGTTTCATGAGATGCTATGGGAATGCATCACAACACACCAAGTCCAATCAATTCACCATTTTAAATTCATAATATCACCATAGTACATTAATCAGCTCACCAAATTAAAATTAGGCCGAAGCCTCTGCTCACCAATCTCACCTCATCACACTCACCAATTCAGCTCACCACTCACACCAACACCAATTCAAATAGACCAACTTAGGACATTGACACGACATAGGGAAAGTGGGTAAAAATAGCCATTTGGACACTTGAACACCATCAGCCCAGAAACACCAGTAAAATAATTTATTTTTGCATAAAATTGAGACCATTGGATAGACACTGAATTTAGCTTCGAAACGCATTTTGAACCGTTAAATTTGGATAACCGAGTCAAAAGTTACATTAAAAACAAAATAGGAAAAATATTTAGACATCCTGGAAACTGGCGCCCAGGCGCTGGGCGCCCAGGGGCAACACAGCACTTGGCGCATGGGCGCTTGGCGCCCAGGGGAGGCAACACGCACAGGCGCATGGCGCCCAGAGAACAACAACGCGCATAGGCGCTGGGCGCCCAGGAAGGCAACACGCGCATAGGCGCTCGGCGCTCAGGAAGCAACAGCGCGCATAGGCGCTTGGCGCCCAGGAAGGCAACACGCGCATAGGCGCATTGCGCCCAGCACAACAACACGACGCCCAGGCACTAGGCGCCTGAGGCCAACATGCAACCAAGCTCATTTTTCTTCGAAATTGATTTTACACGAGCCAAATGCTCAGAACATGAAAACCCAATAAAAATTTCATCAAAAACTGAACATCATTTTTGGCGCCCATGCACTAGGCACCTAGTGAAATCACGCAACCCAACTCTTTTGTTGCCCAAAATCATTTTTCATGAGCCATTTTACCTGAATATGAAAACCTGAAAACAATTTTTACAAAACTATCACCAGGACATTGGGGCCCTTGGCGCCCATGACACAAGCAACAAGCGCCAAAACTGGCAGCACATTGACACAGGGACAGCAACACAGAGCAACAGGCACAGCAACACAGTGGCAGCAGGCACAGCAACAAAGGGCAACAGAATTTGGAAAAACTGGCGCAGCACACTGCTGGGCGCCTGGCGCCCATGACTATGGCGCATGACACAAAAATTCAGCAACACACATATGGCGCCCAAGGCGCCTAAGAGCTTCCAAAAACAGAATTTTCCACTTTCAACCACCAATTTAAAATCACCAAATACTCAATTCTATGTATATGATTCAAATGTCACCATGATTCCCAATTTCACCAAGTAAGCACCAAATAGTCATATAATCAAACATATGATCTCCAATTCGCATTAGCAACAACTCAAACATTAATCATGCGATTTTCAACATAGCAATTCAATCATCAAGCATCACAATACTATGAATTAATCATTAACATCACAATTCATTCATAGAACTAACCTAGAACCCTAACCCTAAGCAATCACAATTCGCATAAATTATTAAGAACAAAAAGAGGACCCCCTAACCTTATGGAAGTCGAATTGCTAGCAAGCTCCAAGGGAAAAATGCAAGACTCCAATCAAGCCCTTCCTCCTCCTTGAGTGATTCGCCCCTCTCTTCTTCTTCTCCTCTTCCCTTCGCAACTCTTCTCTTCTCACTCTCTCCTTTACGTTTCTTTTCTTATTTTTTTCAATAGAGTAACAAAATGAAAACTAACCCCTAGACCCCTTGTGAGTCGAATACTTTGACAAGACAATGGGCCACGGGCCTAATTGTGGATCACGGGCCCTTGCTCGCACCACTCAATCCGTGACAACACCTCCTAATAAATAAAATAAAATAATTAAACCTTGAATTATTTAATTAAATTAAATAAATATTGTAAGCCTTAAATAACTTAATTAAATAAATAATTAAATTTTTTTGGGGCGTTACAACTCTCCCCCACTTAGAATATTTCGTCCTCGAAATTACCTGAATCAAACAACTCCGGATATGCTTCCCGCATCTTACTCTCCAGCTCCCAAGTCATACTCTCACCAGCAGCTCCTAACCAAACCACTTTCACCAAAAGAATTTCTTTCCCTCTCAGAGTCTTCACTTCTCTATCTTCAATCCGCCCAGGCATAGTCTCCACAGTGAGATTATCCCGCACCTCTACTTCATCCATCTGAATTACATGAGACGGGTCCGGAACATACTTTCGAAGTTGTGACACGTGAAACACGTCATGTAAGTTCGAAAGATTAGGCGGCAAGGCCACCCTATAGGCAACACTTCCCACCCTCTCCGTAATCTGATACGGACCAATGAAACGGGGAGTTAACTTCTTTGATTTCAAGGCACGCCCAACACCAGTCACCGGAGTGACTCTCAGGAACACATGATCACCGGCCTGAAACTCTAAATCCTTCCTTCTCTTATCATGATAGCTCTTTTGTCGACTCTGCGACGCTTTCATCTTCTCACGGATTAATTTTACCTTCTCAGTTGTTTCTCGCACAATCTCAGGCCCCAACACTGCACTCTCCCCAGATTCATACCAACACAACGGAGTCCTACATCTCCGACCATACAACGCCTCAAACGGTGCCATACCAATACTAGAGTGAAAACTGTTGTTATAGGTGAACTCTATCAACGAAAGATGAGAATCCCATGAACCTCCCTGCTCAAGAACACATGCCCTCAACAAGTCCTCTAACGACTGAATAGTCCTCTCCGTCTGACCATCTGTCTGCGGATGATAAGCGGAGCTCAACCTCAACTTAGAACCCAAAGCTTCTTGCAAACTTTTCCAAAATTCAGATGTGAATCTCGGATCTCTATCAGACACAATACTAAGCGGAACGCCATGCAACTTCACAATAGTCTTGATGTAGATTTCTGCCAACTTTGGAACTGGATAAGTCATATTAATTGGTAAGAAATGAGCAGACTTAGACAACCTGTCCACAACCACCCATATAGCATCAAACCCTCTCACTGTATTTGGCAAACCAGTTACAAAATCCATGGAAATGCTATCCCATTTCCATTCCGGAATCTCCAATGGTTGCATCAACCCCGCAGGCTTCTGATGCTCAATCTTAGACTTCTGACAAGTCAGACAAGAATACACAAACTGTGCCACATCCTTCTTCATACGAGGCCACCAGAACATTTTCTTCAAATCTTGGTACATTTTCGTAGCCCCTGGATGAATACTCAACTTGCTCCTATGGCTCTCCTCAAGAATCATTCTCTTCATCTCGGCATCGTCAGGAATGCAGATCAGCCACGACATTAGCTTTGCCGGGGTGATAGTTCAAGCCGAAATCATAATCCTTCAGCAATTCTAACCAACGTCTCTGTCTCATATTTAGCTCCTTCTGATCAAACAAGTATTTCAGACTCTTATGGTCACTAAACACTTCGAATCTGGTACCATACAGATAGTGCCTCCAAATTTTTAGCACAAACACAATTGCAGCTAGCTCCAAATCATGAGTAGGGTAGTTCTTCTCATGGGTCCTCAACTGTCTGGACGCATAAGCTACTACCTTACCCTCTTGCATCAATACACCTCCCAAACCCATCTTGGAAGCATCGCAATATACTACAAACGGTCGATCCGGAACAGGCAAGGTCAAAACGGGCGATGTGGTCAACCTCTTCTTCAACTCATTGAAGCTCTCCTCACAGCGTGCATCCCACACAAAAGCTTTTCCCTTACATGTCAATTGAGTCAACGGAAGTGCCAATTTCGAGAAATCTTCAATAAATCTCCTGTAATAACCAGCTAATCCCAAGAAGCTTCTAATCTCTGTAACTGACTTCGGGCTCTCCCATTGAGACACAGCATCAACCTTGGCTGGGTCCACAGCTATACCATTACCAGAGATAATATGACCAAGGAAACCTACTTCATTCAGCCAGAACTCACACTTAGACAATTTTGCATACAATTTCTTTTCTTTCAACACTTCTAGCACTAACCTCAAATGTTCTGCGTGCTCCTCTTCTGTTTTAGAATACACCAAAATGTCGTCAATAAACACAACTACAAACCGATCCAAGTAACTATGGAAGGTACGATTCATGTACTCCATAAACACACCCGGAGCGTTGGTAACACCAAATGGCATCACGGAATACTCATAGTGCCCATATCTCGTCCTGAAAGCGGTTTTCTGAATGTCTTCATCCTTTACCTTGATCTGGTGATAACCCGACCTCAAATCGATTTTACTAAACACCTTAGCACCTACCAACTGGTCCATCAAATCATCAATTCTGGGGAGCGGATACCTGTTCTTTATTGTCACTTTGTTCAATTGCCTATAATCGACACAAAGTCTCATACTCCCGTCCTTCTTTTTCACTAACAATACCGGAGCACCCCACGGTGACACACTTGGCCTTACAAATTTCTTCTCAAGCAGATCTTCTAATTGCTTTTTCAATTCAGACAACTCTGAGGCTGACATTCGGTACGGTGCCATAGACACAGGCCTAGTACCAGGTATGAGATCAATAGCAAACTCAACCTCCCTCTCTGGCGGAACACTTGGAATTTCATCCGGGAACACTTCGGGAAATTCACACACTACTTGAACTCCTTCAATGATCGCCTGATTCTCAGCAGACAATGACGCCATCAAGGCAAACAGATGAACTCCTTCCTTCATTACCTTATGCAAATGACCAGCAGGCAACAAAACAGATTCTTCTTCCTCAGGAGGAAGGAAACTCACAGATCTTCGGGAACAATTAATATGTACATGGTTATATACTAACCAGTCCATACCAAGAATGACATCCAACCCTCCCAACGGCAAACAAATAAGATCAACAAGAAAATCTCTGCCGAAGATTGACAGAGGGCACTTAGCACACACAAGAGAGGTAGTTACTGAACCCTTAGCTGGAGTGTCAATAACCATCTCCCTCATCATAGAAGATAAAACAAGGTCCAATTTCTCAGCACATAAAGCAGCAATAAATGAATGCGTAGCACCAGTATCAATAATAGCAATCAAGGGAATACCATTAATAAAACATGTACCTCTAATCTCATTAGTATCCTCTGATCCTGCGAGAGCAAACACTTTTCCATGGGACTTCTCTTTCTTCGGCTTAGTACACTTAGTACTAATATGACCTGATTCCCCGCAATTGTAGCACACCACATCCCTTTTCTCACATTTTGCAGCCACATGACCTTCTTTACCGCACTTGAAACATTTATTATCCGAGCAGTCAAAACTCTTGTGACCCGGCTTGCCACACCTGTAGCACACAACCTTTGCAGGGGCATCTCCCCCACTTGTTTTCTTATTATCAGCATACCTCTGCTTACCCTTACCAGCTGGAACCTCATACGATTTACCCCGGTTCTGAAATTTACCCCTCAGATCTCTCATGACCTTGGAATGAGCATTACTATCATCCTCATATATCCTGCAACTGTCGATCAAATCAGCGAATACCCGAATCTTCTGGTACCCTACAGCTTTCTTTATATCAGCCCTCAGTCCATTCTCAAACTTAATACACTTTGAGAACTCAGAATCAGCATCAGCATAATGGGGATAAAACTTAGCCAATTCAGTGAACTTGGCAGCATACTCTGTCACTGACATGCTTCCTTGCTTCAGCTCAAGGAATTCTATTTCTTTCTTACCTCTCACATCTTCAGGAAAATACTTCCGCAAGAACTCTCTACGGAAAACAGCCCAAGTTATCTCTTCATTAGCAGTTTCTAATCTCTGCCTCACCTCCATCCACCAATCATCAGCTTCCTCTGCCAGCGTATGGGTACCATACCTGACCTTCTGCGCATCATTACAATCCATGACCCGAAATATCCTTTCAATCTCTTTCAGCCATGCCAGAGCACCATCTGGATTATACTTGCCCTTAAAGACAGGTGGATTCTCTCTCTGGAACGTGGCCAAACTGCGAGTCCCAGCATTTTCAGCACCATTTTGCTGGTTCCCAACAGCCTGAGCCATAGCCTGCAAAGCAGCAACAAGAGCAGCGTCGTTCCTCCCAGCCATTTCAAACTATCACTGCAGCACAAACAGAAATTTAGAACTAATCTAACAATTCTATTTGTCATACGAAACTATGACAGGACGACTTGGCCGGACAGACCGAACTGCTCTGATACCACTAATGTAACACCCCTTTCTAATAACCTCACTTTTTAATAAAATCAGAGTCTCTCTTTTTTTTTTTTTTGAAAACAATTAAAGCGAGTGCTACACTTACTCCATAAAATCAAGATACATAACACCATAAGAAAAAGTTTAGTTCGCATCAACTAAATCCAATCACCACCAACAGCGGAATAATAATGAGTTCTAAAATTTAAAACCAATACATCACCAATAAAATCTAACAGTTTTAGGAAAAATGATGCATAGACATAGGACACCCCCCCTGGTGCTACGTATCAGAGCGTGACACTTCCTACCAGACGAAGGCATAAAGGAATCCTTCACTCGTTATTACCTGCACGTTGCCGACATAAGAAGCAACATAAAAGCAGTAGGGTGAGTCTCTTTTCATAATTAATAACATATGGGAATTAAGCACCGCATAGGAAAAAGGAAACCAGGCACACCAATTCACAACAATGGGAACAATCACATCAGCATTCTATTTCCAAGCAGCACTATACAATATATGATTATGCATGTAATGCAACCCAAAACTCCACGGGTACATGCATGTCGGATCCGTCACCAAATACAAATAGGCCGTAGCCTCTGCTCACCAAATAAAATTAGGCCGTAGCCTCTGCTCACCAATAATGCACATGTTTCATGAGATGCTATGGGAATGCATCACAACACACCAAGTCCAATCAATTCACCATTTTAAATTCATAATATCACCATAGTACATTAATCAGCTCACCAAATTAAAATTAGGCCGAAGCCTCTGCTCACCAATCTCACCTCATCACACTCACCAATTCAGCTCACCACTCACACCAACACCAATTCAAATAGACCAACTTAGGACATTGACACGACATAGGGAAAGTGGGTAAAAATAGCCATTTGGACACTTGAACACCATCAGCCCAGAAACACCAGTAAAATAATTTATTTTTGCATAAAATTGAGACCATTGGATAGACACTGAATTTAGCTTCGAAACGCATTTTGAACCGTTAAATTTGGATAACCGAGTCAAAAGTTACATTAAAAACAAAATAGGAAAAATATTTAGACATCCTGGAAACTGGCGCCCAGGGGCAACACAGCACTTGGCGCCCAGGGGAGGCAACACGCACAGGCGCATGGCGCCCAGAGAACAACAACGCGCATAGGCGCTGGGCGCCCAGGAAGGCAACACGCGCATAGGCGCTCGGCGCTCAGGAAGCAACAGCGCGCATAGGCGCTTGGCGCCCAGGAAGGCAACACGCGCATAGGCGCATTGCGCCCAGCACAACAACACGGCGCCCAGGCACTAGGAGCCTGAGGCCAACATGCAACCAAGCTCATTTTTCTTCGAAATTGATTTTACACGAGCCAAATGCTCAGAACATGAAAACCCAATAAAAATTTCATCAAAAACTGAACATCATTTTTGGCGCCCATGCACTAGGCACCTAGTGAAATCACGCAACCCAACTCTTTTGTTGCCCAAAATCATTTTTCATGAGCCATTTTACCTGAATATGAAAACCTGAAAACAATTTTTACAAAACTATCACCAGGACATTGGGGCCCTTGGCGCCCATGACACAAGCAACAAGCGCCAAAACTGGCAGCACATTGACACAGGGACAGCAACACGGAGCAACAGGCACAGCAACACAGTGGCAGCAGGCACAGCAACAAAGGGCAACAGAATTTGGAAAAACTGGCGCAGCACACTGCTGGGCGCCTGGCGCCCATGACTATGGCGCATGACACAAAAATTCAGCAACACACATATGGCGCCCAAGGCGCCTAGGAGCTTCCAAAAACAGAATTTTCCACTTTCAACCACCAATTTAAAATCACCAAATACTCAATTCTATGTATATGATTCAAATGTCACCATGATTCCCAATTTCACCAAGTAAACACCAAATAGTCATATAATCAAACATATGATCTCCAATTCGCATTAGCAACAACTCAAACATTAATCATGCGATTTTCAACATAGCAATTCAATCATCAAGCATCACAATACTATGAATTAATCATTAACATCACAACTCATTCATAGAACTAACCTAGAACCCTAACCCTAAGCAATCACAATTCGCATAAATTATTAAGAACAAAAAGAGGACCCCCTAACCTTATGGAAGTCGAATTGCTAGCAAGCTCCAAGGGAAAAATGCAAGACTCCAATCAAGCCCTTCCTCCTCCTTGAGTGATTCGCCCCTCTCTTCTTCTTCTCCTCTTCCCTTTGCAACTCTTCTCTTCTCACTCTCTCCTTTACGTTTCTTTTCTTATTTTTTTCAATAGAGTAACAAAATGAAAACTAACCCCTAGACCCCTTGTGAGTCGAATACTTTGACAAGACAATGGGCCACGGGCCTAATTGTGGATCACGGGCCCTTGCTCGCACCACTCAATCCGTGACAACACCTCCTAATAAATAAAATAAAATAATTAAACCTTGAATTATTTAATTAAATTAAATAAATATTGTAAGCCTTAAATAACTTAATTAAATAAATAATTAAATTTTTTTGGGGCGTTACAGGGAGTCTAGCGGCGCCTTAAAGAAACAAAAGAGAGGTTGGGTGTGTTACTTAGCCAAGAGGAGGCGTTTTGGAAGCAGAGGGCGGAGGTGTATTGGTTGAGGGATGGGGATACAAACTCTAAATTTTTCCATGCCATGGATAGTGCAAGAAAGAGGAAAAATATGATTACTAGACTAACTAGGGAGGATGGGGAAATAGTAACAGAGCAGAGGGAGATTGGTGAAGTGGCGTCGAGGTATTTCAAGGAGTTGTTCCGAGGGGGTAGGGGTGCCTACGAGGAGGTGAAAAGGTATGTTACTAACAAGTTGGCTAATGATGATAATGCTGAATTACTTAAGCCATTAGTAATTGGTGAGTTCAAAGATGCCTTATTCCAAATGCACTCAGATAAAGCACCTGGGCCAGATGGTTTAAATCCTGCTTTTTTCAAGAGGTTTGTTAGACTTGAGAGTCTATAAAGTAACCTTAGAGGGGGGGTGAATAAGGTTATAGGTGATTAATGGATTCTTTTTAATTTAAAAAACTTTTTCGATATTGGTTTGGATTAAATGCGGAATAATAATATTTGACCAATATAGAAGGAGAAGAGAAGTAGAATGAGATGATGGACAGATCAATATTGTATACAGCAATAAAATAGATAATAAGAAGAAGGATATAGAGAGATCTGGATAAGATTACAATATGATATATTTGCACAGTTATATTGAGAATATGATAATATTAGTATTATAAGCAGATAAATCAAGTATATGATAATATCAATATTATAAGCAAATAAAGTGCAAAATATAAAGAGATAGAGAAGAGAGAGAGACAGCAATTTAGCGAGGTTCGGGATAAAACCCCTACGTCCTCGGCCTTAGGCTTTTCAACCCTTGGACTTAGTAACCACTATATTGAAGAGAGTTTGATACAAACAGTCGACCCCAATATAAGTGAATCTCAATTCCCCTGAATTGAGAACCCAAGCACTCTTGCTAAGGATTTCTAAACCAACTCAATAACCCTATTGAGAGACCCAAGTACACAGCCCAGGATTTCAAAACACCAACTCAATCACTTGATTGAGAGACCCAAGTACAAAGCCCAGGATTTCAAAAACACCAACTCAATCACTTGATTGAGAGACCCAAGTTCAAAGCCCAGGATTTCAAAAACACCAACTCAATCACTTGATTGAGAGACCCAAGTTCAAAGCCTAGGATTTCAAAAACACCTTGAAATAAAATAAATTACACAATAGAGTTCTATGATCCAATCACTTCAGAGAATGAGTCAGTTTAGAAACTGAGAGAGATGAATGATCTTAGGATATTATAGATGCTCTATAAGATGAGGGATGATCTTGCTTTTGCAACCACTTCAAAATTGATATAACAATAGAAGTTGAGGTTGCTTGAAAGCTTTTAAAAATATAGATATGATTTTGAAAAAACAAAGCTTTATGAAAAACAAGATTCAAAACAGTTGGAGCACAGGATCTCAGATCTAGATCTATAATCAGCTTTTGAAAAAAGATATAACAATTTGAAATCAAAAGCTTATAAAAATAAAACAATGAAGAGCAATAGATCTATAGAGATTCGAATATGAGAGAGCAGAGAAGAAATTGTGAGATGAAGATCTGTTGGAGGTGGTTTGAGAAGTGAAATCAGGCTCTTATTTATAGTGATAGGTGAGGTTCGAATTTTTGCAAAATCATTTATGGCTTGAGATAATCGATTATTTCATGTAGTGCAAATTGGTGATAATCGATTATGGCTCAATATGGAAGGTAAGGAATAGGCTCATAATCGATTATCCTTTGTAGTGGATTTGAGCAAGTAATCGATTATTTGCCTTCAATCAGGACAATAATCGATTATGGTATGGAGTCCATTTGAGTCAATAATCGATTATTGGTTCTAAAAATGGAAGGAGAGGAATGCATCATAATCGATTATCCTTTGTAGTGGAATTGAGCAAGTAATCGATTATGGTATGAATTTGGTATAGGATGGTAATCGATTATGCTATTCAAAAAAAGTTAGGAATTGGTTCCAAGCTTTCCACAAAATCATTTTTAGGGTTTAGGTTTCCACCATATGCATGCATGCAATTTTAAAATATTTTTTCAAAAACTATTTTTATGCATCATGCATGTTTTGAAAAGTCATCTCTCTCAATAACTAAAGTGTCATACATTTTAGGTGATAGGACCTTACAAGGTGTCCTAAAGAAGACTTAGACACAAATTAGGGTTTTGAACTTTATATGTTGCTTCTTCTTCAAGCTTCTTCTTCTCTTTAAATTAGGTCCTGCACTTTGCTCAACTTGAAACATTAGTAGATATGATGTAATTTGTTATCATACAAAATAAAGGACTGTTTTACCCTTGGTTCAACAAGGTTTTGAAATTTATGTGGAATGGAGTTATTTCATACTGGAAAGGCATGGTTGGAGGTGGGGGAGTTCCCTCCACATTTGAATGATGCTAACATAATCTTGATCCCAAAAGTTGACAATCTGATGTCCATGAAAGATCTTCGTCCTATTTCTTTATGTAATGTCATTTATAAAATTATTTCCATAGTCCTTGCAAATCGTATGAAACCTTTACTTCAAAAGTGTATTTCAAATGAGCAATCAGCATTTGTAGAGGACCGGTCTATCTTAGATAATGTGCTAGTAGCAATCGAGACATTGCATCATCTCAAATGTAAGACAAGTGGCAAGGTGGGCGAGATGGCTCTTGAGATTGATATTAGCAAAGCTTATGATAGAGTTGATTGGAACTATTTGAAGGAGATAATGAGGAAGATGGGTTTTGATGAGAGATGGGTGAAGTGGATGACCATGTGTTTAGAAACAGTTAGCTACTCAGTAATGGTGAATGGTGAAAAAATAGGGCCTATCACTCTGGGGCGAGGGTTGAGGCAGGGTGACCCACTGTCACCTTACCTTTTTATTATTTGTGTGGAGGGTCTCACTACTTTACTTTAAAAATCAGAGTTGAGTGGAGATTTACATGGTGTGCGGGTGTGTAGGGGGGCTCCATCCCTTACACATCTTCTTTTTGCTGATGTCTGTTTCTTGTTTTGCAGGGCTAATGAAATTGAAAGTAGACATTTGCAGGATATTATGAAAATTTATGAAGAAGCTTCTGAAAGTAGACATTTTGCAGGGCTAATGTGTTTAGTGAAGTCTGTGGCACAATCTACACCCACCTATTGTATGAGCACATTCATGCTCCCAACCACCTTGGGGGAGGAGCTTGAAAAAATGATTAACTCTTTTTGGTGGGATAGTAACTAACGTACAAGAAAGGGCATTCACTGGTTGATTGGGAGAAGCTAACCATGAGAAAGGAGTATGGAGGCATCGGTTTTCGCCATTTCCATGGATTTAATTTAGCGTTGCTAGGGAAGCAGGCGTGGAAAATTATGACTCACGTGGATACTATTGTAAGTCGTGTCTTCAAAGCCAAATATTTTCCGAATAGTGATTTTATGGGGGCTCGCTTGGGCCATAATCCCAGTTACATATGGCGTAGTATCTACTCTTCCCGGGTGGTGTTAAATTTGGGTTCTCGATGGAGATTAGGTGACGGGAATAATGTCTCAATGTGGGGCGATCCGTGGTTAAAAGGTAGGAAGGATGCTTTTATTCGTTCTCCAATGGTACCCGGTAAAGAAAATATGAAAGTTGGAGAACTTTTGAGAGTGACTAGAGATGGGTGGAATGAGGAGCTGGTTAACTCATTTTTTACAAATCATGAAGCCACACTTATAAAGAAAATGGCGCTCTATAACATGAGTGGGGAGGATAAAATGATATGGCGGCGGAGTCGAAATGGTCTTTATTCGGTTCGGTCCGCTTACTTTGGTATTATGGAGGATTTAATCGATATCTCTCACCTCTGTGTTCCGGGTAATTGGATGCATATTTGGAGGCTCAAAATCCCTCAACGTGTTAAACTTTTGCTTTGGCGTGTGACGTGGGGTTGTCTACCAACGAAGGGAAATCTCAAGTGTCGACATGTCCCATGTGATGATATATGCCCTATGTGTAATAAGGGTGTGGAGGATGAGTTACATTTATTTTTTTACTGTGAGCAAGCTGTCCAGATGTGGGCGCTACTGGTCTAATGTAGATGTTGAATCCAATCGTGCAGCAAGCTAATTGTTTTAAGGATTGTGTCTTTGAGATAATTGATTTGTTGTCTAAGGATCAACATGTTTTTGTGATGTCAATATGGTCAATATGGAAGCGTAGAAACCAAAAAGTATGGCAAGGAATCATGAAACCAATTTTGTTTTCTCTACAGCAGGCGCTAGATTACCTCAATTCTTGGTTGATTGCAAAGTCAAGGGTGAATAGTAGGGAGGATAATAGGGGCCGATGCAGTGATCAATTAGTGTGGAGGAAACCGGATGCAGGTATGCTCAAGTGTAATGTCGATGCTGCATTGTTTGAGCAAGAAAATAAATATGGTATTGGAATGTGCATAAGAGATGAGAATGGCAGCTTTATGGAAGGCAAGACTATGTGGTTTGAAGGAGTCCCAGAACCTCAGGAAGCGGAAGCAATGGGTCTTTGGTAAACATTGAACTAGTTGAAGGATTTGGGCTTGGAGTCAGTGACCATTGATATGGATTGCGTCTCGGTGGTTAATGCGGTAACCAAAGCGACATCCAACAATTCAGATTTTGGTGTTATCATTTCCGATTGTATTAATTTTATTTCTCAATACTCAAGCTATAGGATTAGCTATATTCGGAGGCTAACGAATCTTGTTGCTCATACACTTGCAAGGGCATCAAGACTCTATGCTAGCTCCTAATTTCATTATATTGCTCCTTTATGTGAAACAAACATTATTACTAGTGAAATGACATAAGTTTGTTTTGGTAAAAAAAAAAATTTCTATTAAATATTATAAAGTCAATTTAGTAAATTTGATTTATCTTTTACATAAAATCTTAATATTTAATTGCACTTAATTGATTTTTCTAATCACCGGGGAAGTGTTTTTTTTTAAATTTGAAGTGATTGTTTTTGCTTATGATAGAAACCATTGGAAGTATTTAGTAACATCGATAACGAACTTATTATTCAATAAATTCTAATAATGAAACCACGTAGATCTGAGTGATTTAATAGAGAATAAATAGAAAATTTTACTTGAGGGTACTAACGCGGGGAGGGAAGCTAGTTTGGGGAGGGGGGGGGGGGGTCAGTGAGTCAAAGGCCAGCGCAAAAGGTGGTCAAAAAGCTCTTGGCTCTTGGCTAGAAGAGGATAGGGCTCCAACTTTTTGCGGCTACTCTTTTCAATTATTTCTGATTTTATTGTGATTTTATATTTAGTTTTTTTTGTATAATTTTATTTCCTATTCAGAATTTCTGCATTTGTTTAAAAGAAGTCAATTATGGTCATTTAAAAACAACCCACAAATAAAGGAGACATCACAAAACTCAATAGAATAAAAATTTTCTCCTTCTTTAAATATATTTTCTAATTTGCAAACCTAATTGAAATGTATTTTTTTATTCAATTGAAATGTCTTCTAGCACCCCATGTTTTGGGATACACACTATCACATTTTATAGCTTTTTTTGCTCTCTATTCTATTTTGACCGACTCTATCAACACCCCCATATTGGCTTTTCACCCCCTTCTCCTATCAATTTATCAAATTATCCTTCCTAATTAATCTAATCCCCAACCCTATCCTTTTTCTTCTCTCTATCTCGTTTATTGAATTCACGATCCAGAGCCACCATTCACAAGGGAAGAGGCACGACATCACCACCATGAGGATGGCGAGGCTCACGACGTCACCACCACATGAACCTCAGAGCCACACGACGTCGCCATTGAAAATATTTCAGTATTAGAAGCCTATAGTGAACTAAGTTCACGAGGGGTCTAGTAAACTCAGTTTACGTGCACCTTAGTAAACTAAGTTCACTATAGACAAAAACTGAAACCCATAAGCTATAGTGAACTCAGTTCACGAAGGTTCGAGTAAACTGAGTTACTAAAACTATCGTGAACCGAATTCACTATAGCTTTAAGTTACGTTTTATAGGCCTATAATGAACTCAATTTGCGATAGCACATTTTTTTTGTATTATAGTAAACTGAGGTTACTAGCGACACTTGAAATGGGAAAAAAACTAAAAACACCAATAATTGCAAAAACAATTACATACCTTTTTTTTTGGTGAGAAAACAATTACATACCTATGCACCGGGGCAACAATAGAACATATTTTGATGATTTCCTTTCAATTTGGGTGAAGAATGGACTAAGGAGACACTAGAGAGTGAGAGAGAAGAAAGAAATGTAGAGAGAGAAGCAGGAAGAAAGGGTTTAGAATAAGATTTTCAAGTGTGAGGGTGTTTTTGTCATTAAATTTTATTTTTAAATATAAAGGGGTGTAAGTAGCAAATATAAGGGTGTTGGTAGACTAGCCTTTTATTTTTTTTATGTTTGCTCTCGCGCCCGGTGTCCTTTCCGAGTTCCCGCGCAAACCACATTCTTATATATATTCAATTGTGTGAAAAACTAATTTAGGTAACCAAAGTCTGTCACTGTTACCATTCGAAAATCAAAACCCTAACTTGCTCTCTCTTCTCTTCAATGGCGCCTCAGAAACTGACAGAGTACGAACGCAACCGACTCGAAAACATTCGCCGCAACGCTGAAATGGTGGCAGCACTCAAACTCCATACCAAAGCCTCCGAACTCTCCAAGCGTCCTAGGTATTCTTCTTCTTTATATCTCTCTGTTATTCGCTTCACTTTTCAATTAAATTAAACACCGCTCTTCAGTTTTCAGTTTTCGTTTGTCTGTTATTGATGGATGACTTTATCAACAGTGTTGAAACCAAATCGTACAAGGCGAAATCGGAGAAGAAACCGAAAATAGAAACCCCAATAGTTATCAGACGCTCTCTTAGAACCAGAGGTATTCCACCCGATTCCAAAGGTCTAGATTTAGATGCTACTTCAGATTCCAACACTCACAAATCTCCCACAAAAACTGAAGTTACCATCACAACACCGGGTCCCCTTTCCATTAAGGATGCTTATAAAAGCACCGAATCTGATCATTCATTTCTTGAATCACTCACGGGCATGGTTAATGATGAAACCCTAGCGAAATTGAAAACCGAGGGTTCACTTGAATTGGAATCTCTGTCTTTGGATCCCGATAATATAGCACGGCTTGTTCCTGGAAGGATAACTCAAATGCGGTTTTTTCCTTCCAGTGATGTAAAGATGGTTGTTGCTGGTAACAAGTTTGGGGATATTGGATTCTGGAATGTTGTAGAGAGTGATGTTTTTCTATACCATCCTCATCAGGCTCCTATTTCTGGTATCTTGGTTCAACCGCATTGCTTGTCCAAGGTTTCTGAATTCTGGCTTCTAAAAAAGTTAGTAATTTTCGCCTACATTTTTGTCTGTAACAGAATTATCTGATGCTGTGATAATTGATTTTGTATGCAGATATACACTAGTTGTTATGATGGACTTGTTAGGCTAATGGATGCTGAGAAGGAAATCTTTGACTTGGTATATAATAGTGCTGAATGTATATATTCACTCTCACAACCAAAGAATGAGGCAAATTGTCTGTATTTTGGGGAGGGTTCTGGAGGTTTGACTGTTTGGGATAACAGGAGAGGAAAATGTTCTTCCCAATGGGAATTGCATGGAAGTAGGATTAATACAATAGATTTCAACAGTGAAAACCCTCACATTGCAGCTACTAGTTCTTCTGATGGGACTGCTTGTACCTGGGATTTGAGGTGTACCGGTGGGCGTAAGCCTAAAGCGTTGAAGACATTTACTCACAAAAGGGCTGTGCAATCTGCATACTTTTCTCCTTCTGGTTGTAGCCTTGCCACTACAAGGTATAAAGCTCATGTTCCATTCCTAATATTACTATTTTTAGTTTTTCTCTTCTGTTCTTAATTATATTGAACCGGGTTTGACCTAATTGTCAATTTGATTGGATTTGGTTGTTACAATCTCCTGTTGTAGCATGGACAACAAGATTGGTATATACAGTGGAGTTAACTTGGAGGATGCGACTTCTGTTTATCACTACAATCAGACTGGCAGATGGATTTCAACGTTCAGGTACGGCTGCTAAATGTGTAATTCATATATTGGTTAAGTTGTGAATGTTGTTACTCTTGTAGATAGTGCCTTGGGCTTGTTTGGGCCCGTGTGTGAGTTGTGTTAGTTGCTCGAGTCAATATACTAGTGTAACTGTAAGCCCGCTGGGCCTGTGTGAGTTGTGTTAGTGGCTCGAGCCAATATACTCGTGTAACTATAAGCCCACGTATTGGGTTATTCTGTGTAGTGTATGTGCACAACTTCTCTCCCTCTATTCTTGATCTCTAACAACGGCTTCTGGGGAAGTACTAGTGGTTGATTTGTTATACTTCTTTTATGCCATCTGCTGTGGGACTTAACTCTAATCTCTTTTGGAGCTGCTATTTACATTTCAATTGAGCTTTAACTCTTCATATGTGGAAGAAAAAATGAATTTATCTGATTAATGAAAAAAGCAGTTAACTTTTGTCATGTTGATTTTGTGGTAGCAGGGCAATATGGGGTTGGGACGACTCGTACCTCTTCATTGGAAATATGAAAAGAGGAGTTGATGTTATCTCGACAGTTCAAAGGACAACACTGATGACTCTACAGAGCTCACACATATCTGCAATCCCATGCAGATTTGATGCGCACCCTTGTGAGGTTGGAATGCTAGCAGGAGCTACAAGCGGAGGCCAGGTCTATGTTTGGACATCGAGCTAGGATGTTCACTCTGTATGCTATTTGCACTTCTGTTCGATACAAAATCGTGATAAATTTTAGTTGTCTATCTTTAGTCTGTTTAATGTCAAACTATAAAGTATCACCGGATGCCAAGTATGTTTGCTAGACATGATTATTATTATTTTCCTAATCAAGTTCACTTTGTACTCTCTCCCTATAGTATTGTTACCAATGTTGTTGAAACTGGACCGGACCGGGAGGTTGAACCGGGAACCGGACATGTCTGCGGTTCGGTTCAGGCTTATTAACCTGCTGGATGATAGAACCGGAAAAACCACTTTGAACCGGCATTTACCCGGAAAACCGGTGAACTGGGGACGGTTATGAGAAACCGTTTGGTCCAATCGTAGTGCCTGCCAAGTTCAATTTTTGACGCATTTAGTTTATTTTTTTTAGGCTTTCGCTTCTGCAGTTGATTGATTCACTCAATACTCAATAGGGAATATGAAAAACAATAAACTTAGAAGAAACAGTGCTGCGAGAAGTTTAGGCCACCATTGCATCTTGCTCAGATCACTATTGCATCTGCGTGCTGACGGTGTGAATCTTCTTCCTCTCCCAAATGAATTGCTCTGCATGCGTTTCGATCCAAGTTCAACTCTTTTTTTCGTTGCCAAATTCGTTTTTTCCATTTTTTTATGTTGGATCTTATTCCCTTTTCGCTGTTATTGGTTATATCACATTGGTGCAAATCAAAACATCAAAATGATTATGACTTTTGTTTTTCCGCCTCTGGTTGGATTCATTTTTTTGTTTAGATTTGTTTTTTCTCAACCTAATTAAATTTCTTGTCGGTTGAATTGTTTGTGGTTAGGAAATAGGTAAGTACGTGTAGAGATGAAATAAAATATTCTCAACCTTTTTTGAAAATAAAATATAAGCTTCAAAACTCGCAAGTCTGTTTAATTGCTTTATAATTTATTTATTTATTTATTAATTTAATAATTATCTGGTTCAATCGTGGTTTATCCGGAACACATAAAGGACTAACTCGCAAGTCATTTTTGTGTTCCGGAATTATGTCAAAAGATATGATTCCGGAAGCAATTTTGTTGAAATTTTCGTTTATTGAATTTTTCAAAAGTCGTATTTCCGAAAGTCATTTTTGTGTTCCGGAAATACCTCTTTTAAGGTGTTTCCAGAAAAATTGCTTCCGAAATCATTCTATTTTGAGATGTTTCCAAAAAAATTCAACGAAAATACCTCATAATTTTAACAAGTACGTCACAGCTTTGAGTTTTCGGAAAAATACCTGATATTTTCGAAAATATCAACAAAAGTGCTCTCTGCTTCATAATTTTAGTTTTTAGTTTTCTGATATTTTCTAGATCTCAGATCAGAATTATCTTTTCCAAAGGCGGGTAGCAGAGGATGACTCTGATATTGCGGTGGAAGATTTGGGTTTTAGATAGATCCATATTTTATTTTATTTTCATTCTGTCAATCTCTTGTGTATTTTAAAAGACCTGAAGGCCGAAGTTGATGACTCTTATGTATTGGCTGAGCAGTGTGCTAGTTTTGACAATTATTATTCTCAGTGCAATTATTGTTATTGACTCTAAGTTGAACTTTATTGATACCTCCTGGGTTAAGGTTTTTGGTAAGATGTTCAGAAGGTATGCCGTTTCATGGAAGACAATATTATCTGCCTTTGTAATGGTTTGGATATGGAAGCCATACCTCAATTTGATTTGGGAATAGTTCGAGTTTGCTGTTTTTCCCAGAAACACATAACTTCATAGTATTAATTTAGTGGTCTCATAATCAATGGTGTGAGAAAACGGAATTTAAAATAAGCTAAGTAAATATAAGTTGTATTACAAAAGAGAAGGAAGATAGTTCGAATGCTCTCCACTAAGTAAGTCACTTTAACAACCTTATGTTATACATGATGCTGGAGCATTGGGTGCTGTAGCAATTGATGCGTGCTTTTCAGCAACTAACGTCAGAGTTTCATTACAAGTCTTATATCTAAGCTCTAAATAAGTTCATCCCTGTATATGAAGTACCCACAGTATCACCCTATGAACTATGCTATCCTATGTCTAGGTTTTAGCATGGAATTAACAAAGTTTCCTTTATTAAACACTTATCTATATTAGTTCTTGAGTTGTAATCATAAACCATGTCTGTACTTATGATTTGCATTCACTTTTAATTGACCAATTCTAAAGATGAATATACAAGAGTTATCATGCAAGAACTAAAATGCAAACATCAATATATAACATAAAACTAGTTAAAAGTTCATTACAAAGTTTATGGCATCCAACTACAAAAGAGTTTAGCTCATGCTAGACATTACTGAGCACATACAAACAGAGATAACCATGTTCATATGTTTGATAATACAAAGGGAAGAAAATAAAAAAAGAATTACACGGTTGAAGTTCCCTTGCAAAAATTTGCCAAGTAATGCTGCAGCATCGCCTCACAGATGCTTGATGCGCCAACACTCCTTCAGCATAGTGTAATTGTGGAAGTAGAGAGAGAAGGTGTCACGTTCTTCTCTCACTTCTTCCAAACCAGTTCTAATGGTGATTTTCTTGAGTGAATTCTGGTCTCCTTGTGAATGAGGAGGTGAAGGGTATTTATAGGCTCCAAGACCGAGGTTTCCTTCGTAAGGGGTTTTGCTTGGAGAAGAAGTTTGATCTTTAATTCCATGTGCTTCGGAAAGTAAATTTGATCTTTGCTTCATTTAAAGAGAAGATGTCCTCTAATGAATGGACAAGTGTCCCTAAGAAATTCAACTTTGTGAGCTTTGAAGTCTTCAAAGGAGGCGCCGAAATCTTTTTGCACATGGGCCACTTGCATCTACCTCTTGAGAATGCATCATGACGTCATCATTTGGGTGCTGAGGCATTTTGATGTTCCAAGAGTGCTTTGGGCATTATGGTTTGTTCTACATGCTGGTGCACCCAATGCTGGGCATTGCAGTGTCACCAATGCTGGGGCATCCAATGCTGTAGCATTGAACAAACACTTAAAAATACAGCATGGGGCACCAAAAAGTGTCAAATGATCACAAATCAGTTCCTAACCGTCTTTTACTCTAAACAACACATATTAACTACTTTAACAACAATATTACTTAGAACTCACATTGATTTAAGTCTTAGAACTATGAATAACTCTATAAAATAGAGTTATCACACCCCCACACTTAAACCATTGCTTGTCCTCAAGCAATGACACTTGACAAAGACAAACAAACAATACACGAAGAGAATACAAGAACAAAATTAGTTGCTTCCCTAAATCAAACAGTTTTTCAAAAATGATCTCATTGCGCCCAAATTTTCAGATTTTTACAACACATCTGATGCTACAGCATTGGATGTTGTGGCATCACACACACACACACACACACACACACACACACACACACCATTGTTTACAACATTCAGAATTATTACTGCTCATTTGTGTGAGTGTGTGACTGCTGAACTTAGATCAATTCTTAGCTAGTTTTGAAAGTCTTCTTAGCCTTAAAAAGAGTAGTTTGCTTTCAATCAAGTCAAAAGATTTTTCAAAAAAGTAGAATAGGATAACAACTTCATCATAAGTGTTGAGGGGCTTCAAAGCATGACAAATGGCTTGGTCTAAGTATTTCATAATAGGTTTTGGCCAAAAAATTTCTTTCTTTTTCTCTCATTTTCTTTCTAGGTTGAACATCTTTTGACTGAAAACATAACGGTGTCTCCACAAAATGGCCTCCCTACTTAATGATCAACCTTGCTGCATTGTTCTTGTTTTTCTATTTTTCTTTCTTTCTTTTTCTTTTCTTGTTTTTTTAAGCAACTACATCATTATTCTCTCTTTTTCTTTCTTTTCTTTTTCCCTATTGTTTAGTGCACCAACCTTTTTACATTCTTAATATTTTGGCCTTAGTATAACCGATGCACCCCCAAACTTAGTTTCATATGCTATTCTAAATTTTTAGTAGAAATTTGACCTTGATCTTAGTTCACTAACACTTGACTTAGCATCAGATTATTTCTAGCTAGCTAAGTTCCTTTCTAAGTTCAGATTTTAAGTGTTGAAGCAACAATAAAACTAATCATTGTTCAAACAAGGCTACTCTACGCATACAATTTATCATCATTAAATTCAGCCCAAAAATGTACATTATCTATTACTGCAAGGATATAAAGCGCAACTAATCAACAAAACAATAATCAGAAGGTCCTCCCCCAACTTAAAACCCAACAGTGTCCCCATTGCTCATGCAAAATCTAATGGGAGAGATCTTTTGGACACTAATACTGAAATTAAAAATATTTATCAGTACAGAATATTTTTAAATCCTAGACAGCTGCTAGATGCTACAGCATCCAACAGATTTATTGAAATAAAAGACAACACAAACAACATAAACAAAAACACAACAACTAACAACAACACAAACAATAGAACACTAACACACACAAGAGGGAAGAGTTGCTGATTGGTGAACACAAATTTTTCTGGCTCAGTTTCAGCTGTTGCAGCAGTGGATGCTGCAGCATTGGTTGCTTCAGCATCAGACTGTTGTTGTTCTAGTGCCCACTTAGTGTTTTCTGTTGTAATTTCTCACCTTGCTCATTCTCTTGCCCTTTTCCTTCCTCTGGTTCTCCTTGCATGTCCTCGTCACAGTTAATGCTCACTTCACCAATGCAATTGAACACTTCTGCACATCAAAAAGAGAAATAAAAACAACAAATATTAGATTAAAATTTTGGGCTGCCTCCTAGTAGCGTTTGGTTTAAGAGTCCTCAGCCAGACTAAGTCTTATGGCAGATATCTTCAGCCACGCAGGCTGCTGCACATGGTGCTACAGCATCAGAATTCTGCATAATTGATAGCATCTGTACAAGACCACTCATTCACACTTGCAAAAGTAAAAAAACAAAACACACAAAACACAATTAGTCCTAAAAATTTGGGTTGCCTCCCGGTAGCGCTTAATTTATAGTCTTTAGCTAGACTAAGCCTCATGTTAGAGTTTTGGTAACTCTGTGGTGACCTTGTCCCTTACCATATGTGCTCCATAATACTGCTTCACCCTTTTTCCATTGACTTTGAATGTGGAATTGGTGGCTTCATCAAACAATTCCACTTCCCTATTAGGATACACTCTCACCAATTTAAATGGTCCTGACTGCTTAGAATTGAGCTTTCCAGGGAGTACTTTAAGCTTTGAGTTGGACAAAAGAACATGTCCTCCTTTATTTAGCTCTTGTCTTTGAATCTTCTTGGCTACTGTAGCAGTTGCTGCAACATTCAGCAGATGCTGTAGCAATAGATGCTACAACATGGTTCATTTCAACTTTGGTGTATTTTGGTGGTGGGGGTGTCAGTATAGGCCTATTGGGTGGTGTTTTGATTGGTGTGGTGATAGATGATTGTGGAGTTGGATTTTTGTGAGATGGGCATTGGGTTGGGAGAGTTGGTTGTTTGTTGAGTACTTCTTTAGGGTCTGGTTCAGGCTCAATCTCTTTAACACTCCCATCTTCTTCTTCCCACACTCTCCTTCGGGCTCTCAATTGATGAAATATTTTCTTTGAGGCTTGAGTCTTCCAGCTTCATTAACTCATATTTTCTTTCCCAAGTTTCCTTGTCAGCAGCCTCACCTTGTAACACACTTTCTTCCATTAAGGGAACATTGATGTGGACTTGCTTCAGTACCTCTAAGAAATTACCAAATTATTTGTCTTCATGGGTCTTCCCCCAGCCTTTGAGGAAAAGGAGGAGGAGGGTATTCTTGAACAAACTTTGGTGATGGTACTGCTGCGGCATCGGATGCTCTAGCATTGGATGCTGTAGCATCAGTTGAATTTTTTTCTTTTCTATTTTCTTTATTTTTTTTCATTTTTTTCTTTTTCTTCCTTACCCTCACCTTCTGTATCATATAACTTTGTTAAATCTTTTCCACTTCTCAAAGATATAGCATTGACCTGCTCTTTCCCACGAGTTTGTGAAATTGAAGCTTCTGTGGTGGATGGTAATGATCTACTTGGTCTTTGGTAAAGAGCAGTGGCTCCAACCTGATTCTCCAAGTTCCTGATGGCAGCACCATGAGTTTGGATTGAGGTTTTTGTATCACTCATAAATGCTCTTGTATCATTCATAAATGTTCTGGTATCACTTATAAATGCCTTCATAAGAGATTCCAAGGAGATTTCCATATCAGGTGCAGATGATCTTTGGACATGTTGAGCAGGGAATCCTGATGGTGTGGGAGGTGCTACAGCAGCAGGTGTTGTGGCTGCATTATTGCTCCAATTGAAATTTGAATGGTTTCTCCACTCAGGATTGTAGGTATTTGAGTAAGGATTATTATTATTGTTGTACCCTTCATAGTTGACAGAGATAGGGTTGCTGGGACATTCTTCATACAAGTGTCCTCCTCCACAGTATACACAACTTATTGTGTCAAGAGGGACTTGCTCAATGACAGCTGATGTGGTTTCTGGTGATGCTGCGGCATTGGATGCTACAGCATTGGATGCTACAACATTGATGGTGCTGAGATTCTTTATCATGTTGGTAAGGGAAGCTACCTGAGCTGATAGGACTGATACTTCACTGATTTCATGAACCTCAGCTGTCTTCTTTTGAGTACTGACCCTTTCTGTGGGCCAACTGTAGTTGTTGGTTGCAATTCTTTCTATCAGTTCATATGCTTCATTGTATGAGGAATTTAATAGTACTCCGCCAGATGATGCATCCAACATGAATCTGGTTTGTGGATCTAAACCATTGTAGAATGTTTCCATTTGGATAATGATAGGTATTCCATGGTGTGGACATTTTCTCAGCAATTTCTTCCATTTTTCCCATGCTTCAAACAGTGACTCATATTCTTTTTGTTTAAAAGAAGTGATATCATTCCTCATCCTGCATTTTTGATAGGTGGAAAATATTTTGTCAAAATTTTTTGAGCCATCTCATTCCAAGTAGTGATAGAGTTAGGCTCTAAAGAGTTTAGTCAAGCCTTAGCTCTATCCTTCAAGGAATGTGGAAATAATTTTAATCTAAAAGCATATTCACTAACACCAGGAATGATAAAATTGCTACACACTTCCAAAAATTGTTTTAGGTGCAAATAGGGATCCTCATGAGGAGAACCACTAAATTGACCCACTGTTTGAAGCATTTGGAACATCATGTGTTTAAATTCAAAATGTGTTGCAGATATTTCAGGTCTAACTATGCTAGTTTGCATGGTTTGAGGATTAAACATAACATAGTCTTTCATTGGTCTATTTCTGTCATTCAACATACCTTTGGCTCCCATATTGAGCATACCAGAACCTCTGCCAGTTTCTTGTTCAAACATTGTGTGTCTAGCTCTGCCTCTGTTTCTTTGTTGTTGTTGAAGTCTTTGCAAGCTCCTGAATCTCCTCTCTATCTCAGGGTTTTATTGGAATTCTGGTGTGTTGGACCTGGGCATATGCTAGAGCAGCTATTGCTGGAGCACAACGAACAAACACCAAAGTAAAATTATCACTAATTTACTACTAATCTAAACTATAAAAATCAATGACAATCCCCGGCAACAGCACCAAAAACTTGTTGTGCAAAAAGGTGTGCAAGTGTACACAGTCTTTAACAAGTAATATAGTAGAAAGTAGAGATCGTACCCACAGGGATTGGATTAATTTCTAAAGTTTAAAATGGTAGTTTAACTAGTGAGAAACAAAGTAACAAAATAAATTAAAATAAAATAAAATAAAATAAAATATAATCAATGGTCTGAGAAAACAGAATTTAAAATAAGCTAAGTAAATATAAGTTGTATTACAAATGAGAATGAAGGTAGTTCGAATTCTCTCCACTAAGTAAGTCACTTTAACAACCTTATGTTATACATGATGCTGGAGCACTTGATGCTGGAGCATTGGGTGCTAGAGCATTGGGTGTTGTAGCAATTGATGCGTGCTTCTCAGCAACTAACGTCAGAGTTTCATTACAAGTCTTATGTCTAAGCTCTAAATAAGTTCACCCCTGTATATGAAGTACCCACAGTATCACCCTATGGACTATGCTATCCTATGCCCAAGTTTTAGCATGGAATTAATAAAGTTTCCTTTATTAAACACTTATCTAGATTAGTTCTTGAGTTCTAATCATAAACCATGTCTGTACTTATGATTTGCATTCACTTTTAATTGGCCAATTCTAAAGATGAATATGAAAGAGTTATCATGCAATAACTAAAATGCAAACATCAATGTATAACATAAAACTAGTTAAAAGTTCATTACAAAGTTTATGTCATCCAACTACAAAAGAGTTTAGCTCATACTAGACATTACTGAGCACATACAAACAGAGATAACCATGTTCATATGTTTGATAATACAAAGGGAAGAAAATAAAGAAAGAATTATAACGGTTGAAGTTCCCTTGCAAAAATCTGCCTAATAATGCTGCAGCATCGCCTCACAGATGCTTGATGCGCTAGCACTCCTTCAGCATAGTGTAATTGTGGAAGTAGAGAGAGAAGGTGTCAGGTTCTTCTCTCACTTCTTCCAAACCAGTTCTAATGATGATTTTCTTGAGTGAATTCTGGTCTCCTTGTGAATGAGGAGGTGAAGGGTATTTATAGGCTCCAATACTGAGGTTTCCTTCATGAGGGGTTTTGCTTGGAGAAGAAGTTTGATCTTTAATTCCATGTGCTTCAGAAAGTAAATTTGATCTTTACTTCATTTAAAGAGAAGAGGTCCTCTAATGAATGGACAAGTGTCCCTAAGAAATTCAACTTTGTGAGCTATGAAGTCTTCAAAGGAGGCGCCGAAATCTTTTTGCACATGGGCCACTTTGCATCTGCCTCTTGAGAACGCATCATGACGTCATCATTTGGGTGCTGGGGCATTTTGATGTTCCAAGAGTGCTTTGGGCATTATGGTTTGTTCTGCATGCTGGTGCACCCAATGCTGGGGCATTGCAGTGTCACCAATGCTGGGGCATCCAATGTTGTAGCATTGAACAAACACTTAAAAATACAACATGGGGCACCAAAAAGTGCCAAATGATCACAAATCAGTTCCTAACCCTCTTTTACTCTAAACAACACATATTAACTACTTTAACAACAATATTACTTAGAACTCACATTGATTTAAGTCTTAGAAGCATAAATAACTCTATATAAACAGATTCAATAAACTGGATCCAAGCAATTGCTTGATCCCGCAGATGTAGGTTACCAATTGATACTGAATTGCGTAACCAAATCATCATGTTCCCTGTGATCTGCTTTCTTTTAATTCCTATCTTACATTTGTGTTTTTGGGTTTATGCAATTGGGATAAATTTTGGTCAGCAAAGAATTGTTCAATTGCGTTTTGTTTGTGCTTCTAATTCACATATTCCGCTGCATGTAATCTCAACACAACCCAATATTAATTAGTACTCCTTGTGCTTTTTTTTGGCAACAAACGGGGGCATAGCCCCAAAAAGAAATAGATTAACTAGTAATACGACGCGGGATAGAGTACCCCATACAATCAGCGAGCACAAGAGCATCCAAACTAGATGGGCTCTGCTCAAAAACAATCAAAGACTCATCTTGATTACAACCAATTGAAGCTACTCCTTGTGCTTTTTTTGGTCAAGGACTCCTTGTGCTTTTGTAATTATTGTTTTGTCTCAGCAATAAAAACTTTTTGCCTCTCAGTTGCCTTGTCTCTATATCCATATTTTTTCGTCTCAACATATCTTTTTTTTGACAATCAAAAACTCATATCATTTCATTATGTAAAATCGTCTCAATAACGGTTGGAATGAAATCAAAATACTAAAACATCAGAGATATATTTCCTGTTTAAATACTGGACATCACTATAAAATTTTCACTGAATAACAACAGAACAGTCTTAAACATAAATAAGACCATAAACCATCAGTGAAATACAGTGTTCAATATCGCACAAGAAAGCGGAAATAAATACATAACTTTTACAACAGTTAAAGTCATAATGTCGTGATACATAACTAACAAGGGAAAACATAACTTAAGCATAAAAGCTAAGTCTTCAGCAACCATCCGAGTACCACCTACTCGTGCCTCTTGGATCTCCACTTCCCCTGTTGATCTGAAAAACCACAACATATAAACAATGAGATACAATCTCAGTGAGTTCTACCGAGACCCCTACTAACACTCTCGGTTCAATTATACAACCATTTGAACGCGACACCGACTGCGCGAACGCTAAGCTGCGGTGTATCACGTTCTTTAACTTTAAACAAAATGTCGACTGCGCGAACGCTAAGCTGCGACAACTTGTTACCACAAAGTACGACACCGACTGCGCGAACGCTAAGCTGCGGCTAACTTGTTATAACTTGGTACGGCACCGACTGCGCGAACGCTAAGCTGCGATGAACCGCACTGTACGACACCGACTGCGCGAACGCTAAGCTGCGATGAACCCCATAACCAATAGTGTTTCCTAACGGCACGGAGCCTAGGGTAAGGGATCATGACTGCCCCGCCTAGTATGTTAACATGGGTCGTCACCCAAACTCGATATATAATATATATATATATATATATATATATATATATATATATATATATATATATATATATATATATATATATATATATACCATCATATATAACCACCCACATTGGGCCGACTTCTATAATCGATATAATTTATATATCGTGGATTATTAACCGGTTTAGACGAATGAATAATAATCATTCAGCGTCAGTTATACCATACCACGTAGGACTCATAGTCCGCTTTATTATTAATAAAACATATTCGCACACGTGTACTATTATTCGGTCTTTCGAAACAATTTGAACTTCGAAAACGATTCTTTTTACCTTTTTAAATTGTATATTTAGTTAGGCCTCGGAATAAGCTTCCAAACGCATCTTAGAACACCTCAATCGGGTTCCCGGATCAAAAGTTATTGCGAAAACAAAATCAGTGAAAAACTGTTGAAAATCTGCAAAACGTCGCGACGCGAACTGCTACCGTCGCGACGCGAAAAACGACAGAAACTTTTTGCGTGACAAAACTGGGTCAGGTCGCGACGCGAAAGGGACGGGTCGCGACGCGACCCTCTGCAGAAAATTGCAGGTTTTCCGTTTTCTTGCGAAATTCGCTATTCCGCTCAATTCCGATTCTTGTTCCGGTTGAAAACAGTTTTGACAACTATAAAAACAGTCTCAATCAAAGTCACACAATCAATCAAAAACTCATTTTAAACGAATTGTATCAAAACGCGACATATTTTCCAATTATCGGTTTTCAACCCAAAATCTCTCAAACTTGATTACCAAATAATATTCCAGTCCAGCGAAAGCGGTAAAACAGTTAATTAATTAATTCGAAACATAAAATCCTAAGCGTGAGTAGAACTCACCCTTGAAGCGTGAACCACGATCGAGCCGAAATCACCGAGTAGCCACACGAACGCTCCCCGCTCCGGCGACACCCAATCCGCTTCCAAAGCTTCCCACTCGATCACGAAACCGCTTTTGACCGGAATGCCGAATTCCTCGAAACCCTCCATGGACACTATTCATCATCTTCTTCAACCTCAAACCACTATTCACCAAAAACCCCAATTTGATTTTCGATCCCCAAATCACCCAACTCGCTTCCAATCAACGATCCATCATCCTTGGGTTCGCGCCAAACTCCATCCCAAGCCATCCTTGAGCTTGAACCATCAACAAACCTCCATTTCCTTCAAAATTCGAAAATGGCAAAGTGAGAGAGAGAGAGAGTTGATGATGTTGATGTTGGTACCAAATCGAAGAGGGAGTAACGCTGAGCGTTTTTCGTGTTGGAAGGAAGTCGTTTTGATGAGCCGAAACCTTCCCTTTTTCCTCTTCTTCCTCCTCACCCTTTCTTTCTCTTTTCTCTCCTTTTCTCTCTTTTCTTCTCTGTAACTCTCGCTTCCTCTCTTCTTTCTTTCATTTTATTTCTTTTCTTCTCCTCTCACATGCACACACGTATACATATATATATTTATTTAATATATAAGCTGTAACGCGGTCAAATTACCATATTGATCGAAATCTCCTATTTCGATTCCGAAACTTCCTTGACCCGTATTATCCGGTTAGCGATCCGATGACAATCAATAAATAATTTTAGCACTCAGTAAATTTACCAGTCAAGTACTAAATTAATTTAATTGGGTTAACACCCAAATAATTCTATTAATTATTTTGCGGATGTTACATTCTCCCCAACTTAAAAGAATTTTGTCCTCAAAATTTCGTCAAGTCTTTAATCCGACTAACCGAGAATCGACATTCTCAGAAAGGTCTTAAGTTGCTGGAAAACAATCTCGAACTAACGAAATGAGCGTAGGAACTCTTCCCAAGTTGGGACATCAATCTCCAAGTATGATCCACTACTACCTTGATACGAATTCTCTGGTTTCGAATCAACACGAGAAACTCCTCTTTCGCCTACATATGCTCGGCACAGCATTCGAAAACACTTCCGAAGCTTCATTCCTCACTTGCTCCCCAACTTGATTAATCCAAATCAAAGTACTCCTCGGCAGATGTAAAAACAAACACGATTTCCTCGAAAGGTGTAAACACTTTCTCAACAAATCTTCTAATATCATTAACGGTTCTCGTACATACCGACAATGTGACGAAAAAGTCACTTGTTAACTTTTTGATTCGCCCCCATGACTTCGAGATAGCACTTTACAAAAGAAGGTAAAATGAGGATTTACCCGAAACATTTATCTTAAACGTAGAAATAAACCACGGGGACATCCAATAAACTTGAAAACAATGAAAATCACCTCTGTTGTTCTCAAAACAACTTTCAAACAGAACTCAAAGCTCTTTTTCCTCTATTGCAACTTCATCACGAGGTTTTTATCAACGACGCACTGGATTCCTTTCCAAATTAGTCCATAGCGTTGAGAACTTCTCCTCAACCTAAATAATCCTCCTAGGATTTTCTTCCTCAATCAGATTTTATTAACCTCCTGATTCGTTCCCAAAATTAACCTTAGCATGCGGGTTTTCACAAAAATGTTTTTTTTTTTTTTTTTTTTTCAAAACTATCACGCCGCACACCAAGCTTCACTTCGGAAATTTCAGCTACTTATAAGCAGATCCATCAATTAATCCTTTGATGGTTATTCGCAACGTGAAAACAGTCAGCAGTTACCCCACTTATATATTCGTATTCACGTTCGACTTGTCAAACGGAATCACATAATACTATCTCCTTGTTAACCTTCCCAAGGAGAGGTTAACAAACTAATACCTCGCCACTAATACATCTGCTTTATATTCTGTACACCCTGGAACAGAATATAAACGTCGGGGTGCTTCCTCTAACACTTGCCTTTTATTGTTCTCATCATTGGCCGCACAGATTCTACCGTTGAAACAACTGACTCCATCACTATCCATAGTAAAATCCGGAAATACCTTTTGTGATTGCAGCTTCACATCAACTTCCTGTGCTAAGTGTATAGAATCCCTTAGGGAACTAGAGATCCTCATATGGCTCAACACTAACAGGTTCCTCTCGGTCTTGAATTCAGATTTAAGTCTCTATCAGACTCTAATAATTCCATCTAATGCATCATAATTCTGCCGTGTGGAGCGACTTCCTATTACTCGCATCAGCTACAACATTGGAATCTCCTGGATGATACTTCAACCGGAAGTCATAATCCTTCAGAAATTCTACACGCTCCTCTGCCTGCTTTTCAGTTCTTTCTGATCAAACAGATACCTTAAACTCTTGTGACCACTAGAAACTTCGAAACGAGACCCATACAGGTAACGTCTCCAAATCTTCAGTGCATACACAATAGCTATTAACTCCAATTCGTGAGTTGGATAACTCTCTTCACGAGACCTTAATTGTCTGGACGCATAAGCTACCACTTGTTGATTTTGCATTAGAATACATCCTAAACCCTTCCCTGAAGCGTCATCGAAAATTTAAAATTCCAATGATGGATCCGGAAGAATCAGGATTGGAGCAGAAGTCAAAATCTTCGACTCTATAAAACATTCTTCACAATCGGCATCCCACGTAAACGGATGACCCTTACGAGTTAACCGAGTAAGTGGAAAACTAACTGTGAGAACCCTTTAACAAATCTCTTATAGTAACCGGCTAGACCCAGAAACTTTTGATCTCTGCAGCTGATGTTGGTCACTCCCATTCAACACCGCTTCCTTCTTGCTGGGATCTATAGAAATTCTCGGCTTGGAAAATTACATGTCTCAAGGACTTTACCTCTGACACCCAAAAATCACACCTCGAAGGTTTCAAGTACAACTTCTTTTCTCGGAGTACACTCAGAACAATGCGGAGATGTTGGACATGCTCCTGAATGGTCTTCGAGCACATCGAGATACCATCAATTAAAAAAACGACTACGAATTGATCTAGGTAATTGAGGAAAAACTCGGTTTAGGTAATCCATGAATACCGCTGGAGCCTTAGTCAAACCGAAGGGCATCACTACCCACACATAATGTCCATACCTAGTACGGAAAGCTGTCTTCGGAATATCTAAGGCTCTAACTTTTATTTGATGATATCCTGACCTCAGATCAATTTTAGAAACACTGCAGCACCTCAAATTGCTCAAGCACGTCTATCCTTGGTAAGGGATATTTATTCCTGATCGTCACTTTGTTAAGTTGTCGATAACCGATGTACAATCTCATGCTACTATATTTCCTTTGACTAATCACACCAGAGCACTCCCTAGAGAAGCACTCAGTCGAATAAATTTCTTTAACATCGACTCTTCAAGTTGAGACTCCATTTCCTTTAATTCACAAGAAACCTTCAATAAGAAACAATAGATATTGATCCCGTGCCAGGAACCAATTCTACAGTAAACTCTACCTCTCGCTCTGGAGGTTCAGAAGAAACTTCATCGTGAAAACATCCAGAAAGTCATTCACGACCTGAACGTTCGCCAAAACTAAACTAGTTTCAGTGGATGCAGATAACATACTAACATGTGCTCCCGCACCTTGGAATGAAGATTGACCGTCTAAGGTGAACTAGGTAACCGCTTCAGAATTTGTCTTAGACAATTCAACTGATTCTGAAGAGAAACTGATAGTTGATTAACACAGTCGATTGCAACATGATTTGCAGTCATCCAATTCATACCCAAAATGGTGTCCACACTTCTCATAGGCAAACAATAAATTCTACAACGAAATTTCTGCCTCGTATGACAAGTAGACAATTCTATACAAAGGTTAGGTCTGGACACGACCCTTAGCAGCAGTTAAAATAGTTATCGGCTCGGATAGCGATGATAAGGCTAATCCCAACCGATTCACACGCGATCGGGGTATCCAGTAATAGGTTGCACCCGAACCATATAATACACTGATCGAGTTATTGAAAACTGATCCCATACCCCTCTGTAGATTGTCTGCAGTTGTAACTGTCTAAACATCCAGAGTGTTGACTCGTCCTCGTCTTGGAGCTGCTTGTGACTCCCGGGAACTCTTCCTTGCAGGGTACTCTTTTGCATAGTGACCCTCTTCCGCATATACTACTATTTCTAAATTGTGTTGCTTTCCACAATTAGAATATCTTGACCTTTTGGAGAATCAAAGAATTGCATCTGCTTTTCCTTTGATGAAATTATCTTAAGACTTTGCATTCAGAGTTGATATTTCAACCACCTTCTTTCCTTTCCCATAATTCCTATGAGATCATCCTCGGCGACATAGGATGATTGCACCAAGGCAACATAATTGGTAACAGTATAAGAACTGAGACCATAAATCATAAAAAGCACTTATGCCCGTCTTATACTTCTGCATTCTCCATTCGTCATCCGAAGCTTACTTTACCACTTGGTAAAACTGAGACAACTTCTCAAACTTAGCGGTGTATTCTTCCACCGTCATGTCACCTTTCCTGAGGATGCACCGGTTGAAAATTCCGATTGGGGTCGAGGATTGCATCTTGATCATCCAGTCATAATTCCGCTTATGATGCACTAAGTATTAAGTTGATCAGGCTCAATGTCTCTTAGCACCACAAGTGTAATTACAAAAAGGACTAACAAGGAATCGACTCAACCCTAAACTAAGTCCGACTAGGTCGAACTGCTCTGATACCAACTGTAACACCCCGGTATTTTTATCGAGTAAAAATACCCAAGTGTACCATTCCTAAAACATCAGAGATATATTTCCTGTTTAAATACTGAACATCACTATAAAATTTTCACTGAATAACAACAGAACAGTCTTAAACATAAATAAGACCATAAACCATCAGTGAAATACAGTGTTCAATATCGCACAAGAAAGCGGAAATAAATACATAACTTTTACAACAGTTAAAGTCATAATGTCGTGATACATAACTAACAAGGGAAAACATAACTTAAGCATAAAAGCTAAGTCTTCAGCAACCATCCGAGTACCACCTACTCGTGCCTCTTGGATCTCCACTTCCCCTGTTGATCTGAAAAACCACAACATATAAACAATGAGATACAATCTCAGTGAGTTCTACCGAGACCCCTACTAACACTCTCGGTTCAATTATACAACCATTTGAACGCGACACCGACTGCGCGAACGCTAAGCTGCGGTGTATCACGTTCTTTAACTTTAAACAAAATGTCGACTGCGCGAACGCTAAGCTGCGACAACTTGTTACCACAAAGTACGACACCGACTGCGCGAACGCTAAGCTGCGGCTAACTTGTTATAACTTGGTACGGCACCGACTGCGCGAACGCTAAGCTGCGATGAACCGCACTGTACGACACCGACTGCGCGAACGCTAAGCTGCGGTGTATCGCACAACAAACAATTTAACATAACACCGACTGCGCGAACGCTAAGCTGCGATGAACCCCATAACCAATAGTGTTTCCTAACGGCACGGAGCCTAGGGTAAGGGATCATGACTGCCCCGCCTAGTATGTTAACATGGGTCGTCACCCAAACTCGATATAATATATATATATATATATATATATATATATATATATATATATATATATATATATATATATATATATCTACCATCATATATAACCACCCACATTGGGCCGACTTCTATAATCGATATAATTTATATATCGTGGATTATTAACCGGTTTAGACGAATGAATAATAATCATTCAACGTCAGTTATACCATACCACGTAGGACTCATAGTCCGCTTTATTATTAATAAAACATATTCGCACACGTGTACTATTATTCGGTCTTTCGAAACAATTTGAACTTCGAAAACGATTCTTTTTACCTTTTTAAATTGTATATTTAGTTAGGCCTCGGAATAAGCTTCCAAACGCATCTTAGAACACCTCAATCGGGTTCCCGGATCAAAAGTTATTGCGAAAACAAAATCAGTGAAAAACTGTTGAAAATCTGCAAAACGTCGCGACGCGAACTGCTACCGTCGCGGCGCGAAAAACGACAGAAACTTTTTGCGTGACAAAACTGGGTCAGGTCGCGACGCGAAAGGGACGGGTCGCGACGCGACCCTCTGCAGAAAATTGCAGGTTTTCCGTTTTCTTGCGAAATTCGCTATTCCGCTCAATTCCGATTCTTGTTCCGGTTGAAAACAGTTTTGACAACTATAAAAACAGTCTCAATCAAAGTCACACAATCAATCAAAAACTCATTTTAAACGAATTGTATCAAAACGCGACATATTTTCCAATTATCGGTTTTCAACCCAAAATCTCTCAAACTTGATTACCAAATAATATTCCAGTCCAGCGAAAGCGGTAAAACAGTTAATTAATTAATTCGAAACATAAAATCCTAAGCGTGAGTAGAACTCACCCTTGAAGCGTGAACCACGATCGAGCCGAAATCACCGAGTAGCCACACGAACGCTCCCCGCTCCGGCGACACCCAATCCGCTTCCAAAGCTTCCCACTCGATCACGAAACCGCTTTTGACCGGAATGCCGAATTCCTCGAAACCCTCCATGGACACTATTCATCATCTTCTTCAACCTCAAACCACTATTCACCAAAAACCCCAATTTGATTTTCGATCCCCAAATCACCCAACTCGCTTCCAATCAACGATCCATCATCCTTGGGTTCGCGCCAAACTCCATCCCAAGCCATCCTTGAGCTTGAACCATCAACAAACCTCCATTTCCTTCAAAATTCGAAAATGGCAAAGTGAGAGAGAGAGAGTTGATGATGTTGATGTTGGTACCAAATCGAAGAGGGAGTAACGCTGAGCGTTTTTCGTGTTGGAAGGAAGTCGTTTTGATGAGCCGAAACCTTCCCTTTTTCCTCTTCTTCCTCCTCACCCTTTCTTTCTCTTTTCTCTCCTTTTCTCTCTTTTCTTCTCTGTAACTCTCGCTTCCTCTCTTCTTTCTTTCATTTTATTTCTTTTCTTCTCCTCTCACATGCACACACGTATACATATATATATTTATTTAATATATAAGCTGTAACGCGGTCAAATTACCATATTGATCGAAATCTCCTATTTCGATTTCGAAACTTCCTTGACCCGTATTATCCGGTTAGCGATCCGATGACAATCAATAAATAATTTTAGCACTCAGTAAACTTACCAGTCAAGTACTAAATTAATTTAATTGGGTTAACACCCAAATAATTCTATTAATTATTTTGCGGATGTTACAGAAGTCTTCAAAGGAGGCGCCGAAATCTTTTTGCACATGGGCCACTTTGCATCTGCCTCTTGAGAACGCATCATGACGTCATCATTTGGGTGCTGGGGCATTTTGATGTTCCAAGAGTGCTTTGGGCATTATGGTTTGTTCTGCATGCTGGTGCACCCAATGCTGGGGCATTGCAGTGTCACCAATGCTGGGGCATCCAATGTTGTAGCATTGAACAAACACTTAAAAATACAACATGGGGCACCAAAAAGTGCCAAATGATCACAAATCAGTTCCTAACCCTCTTTTACTCTAAACAACACATATTAACTACTTTAACAACAATATTACTTAGAACTCACATTGATTTAAGTCTTAGAAGCATAAATAACTCTATATAAACAGATTCAATAAACTGGATCCAAGCAATTGCTTGATCCCGCAGATGTAGGTTACCAATTGATACTGAATTGCGTAACCAAATCATCATGTTCCCTGTGATCTGCTTTCTTTTAATTCCTATCTTACATTTGTGTTTTTGGGTTTATGCAATTGGGATAAATTTTGGTCAGCAAAGAATTGTTCAATTGCGTTTTGTTTGTGCTTCTAATTCACATATTCCGCTGCATGTAATCTCAACACAACCCAATATTAATTAGTACTCCTTGTGCTTTTTTTTGGCAACAAACGGGGGCATAGCCCCAAAAAGAAATAGATTAACTAGTAATACGACGCGGGATAGAGTACCCCATACAATCAGCGAGCACAAGAGCATCCAAACTAGATGGGCTCTGCTCAAAAACAATCAAAGACTCATCTTGATTACAACCAATTGAAGCTACTCCTTGTGCTTTTTTTGGTCAAGGACTCCTTGTGCTTTTGTAATTATTGTTTTGTCTCAGCAATAAAAACTTTTTGCCTCTCAGTTGCCTTGTCTCTATATCCATATTTTTTCGTCTCAACATATCTTTTTTTTGACAATCAAAAACTCATATCATTTCATTATGTAAAATAGTCTCAATACAGGTTGGAATGAAATCAAAAACTTGGGAACTAGCATATATAATCTTGATGCTCGTGCTAGACTATGAGCGGCAAGATTTGCTTGTCTCCTAACAAAGCTAACCTGAAAGTTTGGAAAATTACAAAGAAAAGTCTTACACTTAGATACTAGGGAACCAAACTCGGTATTCGGTAAAGGTTCAGTCTTCAAGCCATTTACAACTGGTAAACAATCCAGCTCTAAGGAAACAGAAGTGAGCCCCAAATCCTCCAACCAAAGTAAGGTTTGCCAAAGTCCCAATGCCTCTGCCTCTTGTGGTGTTGGAACGCCGGTGAACCACATAGTCTTCCCTTGATAAAATCCTCCCGATGATAAGCGAATACAAGCACCAATGCCAAATTTATTTTCAGAATTGAAAAGAGCTGCATCGACGTTGCATTTTAAGGTACCGTCCGGCGGTTTTTGCCAGCAAGTGACCCCTACAGCTTGTTGTCCATAATCATTCCCTGTGTTACTGTTGTGTTGTCTCGCCCAACTCCATTCATGAAGAGCATCCTTCGCATTAGCTACCACCTGCGCGCCTGGCAGCACCACGCCGTCCCACACTTTCTCGTTTCTTCATCTCCAAAGCGCCCACAACATCATGGAGAAATGGTGCTTAGCTGTTTCGGTTAAATCCTGCAAAATAGTAAAAAAACAGCTTCGGAAGTCAACTGCATTTCACATGGCAGATCTGATCGCATTAAGCAGTCCCCCCTCCTCCCAAATGCCAGTTGCTCTATTACACGCAAAGAAAGCGTGCCACTCGGTTTCTACATCGTCGTCGCACATTGGGCAAATCTCTGTGCACTCCACATGTCTTCGTTGAAGATTACATCGAGTAGGTAGAACTCCCCGCGCAAGTCTCCAAAGAAATAACTTAACTTTCTGTGGTATCTTGCATTTCCAAATGGACATCCAAGCTCCCTCGGCCCGTAGATTAGTGTTGTCAATGAGATCTTCCATTAGTGCATAGTAAGCTGAACAGACTTGAGTAACACTGTTGCGCCCGAAAAATCCGGTTTGAGACTTTTCGTTTGACAACGTGGAAAAAGTTTGGAGCCGCCACCAATATTTTAATTTTAAGACCAAAACATTGAAAAAAGGTCTTTTAAACAAGGCGGATGGTCTTTTGAAAACTAGAGATGTAGGTTCGGGAGTCGGTTAGGTACGGGGAAGGTATTAGCACCCCGCACCTCCTTTCTACCGAAAGGGAACCATTAACTTGATGTGTGGTTTGGACAAAAGTTTGAGTTTGAAAGCGGTTTATTCTACTTCTTTTCTTTTCTTTAGGAGTTTGTTTTATTGAAAACGAGGGGGAAAGGGATATTTTTGGTATCTTTGAAAAGCGGAACAAAACAAAGTTTTTTTTAAAAGTGTGCTTGACAGGACAGGACCCCGCTCCTACGTACCCTCACTGGAAGAGGGATCAAAGCTACGTAGTTCTCGGTTTTTTTTAAAAGTGTGCTTGACAGGACAGGACCCCGCTCCTACGTACCCTCACTGGAAGAGGGATCAAAGCTACGTAGTTCTCGGCTTTTGGTTTTGAAAAAGGATTGAGCTTTCGCGAAGACCGAACAACAATGGTTAGAATGGTCTCGCTACTAACTCCTTTTGAAAACAACATCATCATTAACAACCTAATCGGCAACAGCGCGATTGGTGTTTAATGACAATTGGTTTATTTTTGAGAAATGAATAAGTTTTCGAAAATGGGATAGAGCTTTTGCGAAGACCGAACAACAACGGTTAGAATGGTCTCGCTTCTAACTCCTTTTGAAAACAATATCATCATTAACAACCTAATCGGCAACGGCGCGATTGGTGTTTAATGACGATTGATTTATTTTTGTTTTGAAAGTAAAAGTTTCTTTTTGTTTTGAAATGATTTTATGAAATGGGTTTTAGAAAAGGAGTAGAACATTTCAAGTCAATTCTAAATCCATAACCAAATGAAAATGAATGAATAATACTCAAGCAAACATGAACATATCATTCATTAACCAAGATTAAACATGCCCATACAATCAAATGATTCAATTATTAAAGATGCAAAATAAAGTTCTCAAAGTAATTGTGTGTGTGCAAGAAGGATTGTATTTACCCTAATGGCTCTATGCTACAACATGCATGTAGACTTACGTCTCCATTAGGAGGTCATACAAGTGGAGAGGAGGGCACACAATCAAGTCAAGACATTTACATGGCATCAAGAACAAGTGAATACAATTGATTGTAAACATAGAGTATTCTAAGTTAAATGATTGAATATGTAAGCAAGGATGCATGATTAGGTAAGCATGTAAGTGCATGAGTGTACAAGGAATGGATGGATAGCACTTTATTTATGAATGGATGGCATACAAGGATGCATAAGAGGATGCAAGAAATATAAGCATATGAGGATGCATGAGAGTGTCACATAAACTAAGTATGAATGAAGATGCATGAATGTGAAAATCTTTTGGGTATTTTTGCAAGTTGATAAGTTGTAAAACTTTAAGTAAGAAGTTAGTGAAAAGTAAAGTAAAAATGCATGAAGTAAATGGTAATTATTTAATGAGATGGTAAAGTAAAAATGCATGAGGTAAATGGGAAGTGGTAAAATCTTTTTATGTTTTAGTAAAAAATTAATGAAGTGGTAAAAACCAAAGTAGTAAAATATTTTTATGTTTTGGTAAAAAGTTAATGAATGGTAAAGTAAAAAGTAAGTGAGTGGTTAAAAATAAAAAAACACATTGACACAATTGCATTCATTTACACAAGATCAAACAACCATTCCAAGCACAAAAATAGGCACAAAATAGGCCTCTAAGGCCGAAACCACAACATGCCCAAATCATCAAATTATTTCATGTCAAGATTCACAATCAACATGTAGAACAAAGCACATGACTAAACCCTAAATTATCATGCCATGTTACAAGATAATTATCAAGCAAAACATGCATCTATTCTTCACATAAATTAAAGGAAAGAAAAGGCAACAAAAACCCTAAATCTATAAGCTCAAAACCGAAGCCTCATACACCAAAAATCAAGCCCAAAATTCAACTTACAATTCATGACATGAACAAGAAAATTCAAGAATAACATAAGACACATAATATGTGAAGGCTCCTTAGTTAGAAAATGATGATTTATTTAATGAAAAGTGAGGAAATGGGTATGAAAATGCAAATAACATGGTTAAAACACAAGAATGCTCCTATCAAAGCCAAGGACTCACCTCAAACACCCAAGGCTCCCAATGTCCTTGTCATAGTGTTTGAAATGAGTCCTCTAAGCCTTTAAGAAGGAAAAGAGGAGGAGAAGAGAAATCTACATGCTAATAATTAAAGAAAATACAAGAGATAATAGGCTTACCTCTATTTTTATTGGGTGTTAGCCCGAGGTGAATGCAATGGATGAATCGTCAACTCTCAGTAAGCAGGAAACTAAATGGTGCCAACCCTCAATAAGCTAGCGGAAAGCAATAAAGAAAGCAATAAAAAGGGAAGCAAAAAGGGTGCCGACCCTCGTTAAGCCGGCGACGGAGGCTGCCTAAAGCCTTTTAACGAATCGCGAATGATCCGAGCTTGCACTTGGGCCTGGGAGCACGTGGGCTCCAAAGGGGTGGTCTTGCGAGCGACCAGGGGAGGGTACTATATCAAGTCTGGATCTCGATATTTCCCTAGGACTGCGCCATGTTTTAGGCTAACACAGCTATCCTCTTCGACTGGACCTATTGAGGTCAAGGGGACTTACCTGCAGCTCGAATACAAGGTGAAGTCAATCATGCTGGGGACACGTGGGTCCAGAGGGGATTCCAAAATCCAGTTGGTTTCCTTTAGTCGGTCAATGCTTCCACACCGATCCAGGATGCCTGCTCAGGTTAGCGGACTTTTCTTCAGCTTTCTCTTGATTGATGATCAATACCATTGCACTGATCCAGGATGTCTGCTCAGGCTAGCGGACCTTTCTTCAGCTTGCTCTGATTGATGATCAGTGCCATTGCACTGATCCAGGATGTCTGCTCAGGTTAGCGGACCTTTCTTCAGCTTGCTCTGATTGATGATCAATGCCATTGCACTGATCCAGGATGTCTGCTCAGGTTAGCGGACCTTTCTTCAGCTTGCTCTGATTGATGATCAATGCCATTGCACTGATCCAGGACACCTGCACACGTTAGCAGATGCAAGACATGGTGCATGGAATATGAATGCATGCTATGCAAAGTCCGTTATGCGAATGCATGTCATGTGAGTGCATGTGATGTGATGATTTAGTGGAATGATGAATGCAATGGGATGCTATTCTTGATTCTTCGTTTCTTTTGTCAGCTTTCTTTTTTCTGACTGTTTGTTTTTTCTTGGCTTTTCATTCTTTGATCAGCTTTCTTTTTCTGATCGTTTGTTTTTTCTTTTGTTCTTTTGCTCTTTTGGCTTATTTTTGCTGGTTCAGCCAACCCGCGACACTCATGGCACGAGACTGAGGAACCCACTGGAATTGCGGGGCTCATGGGCCGAGTGCATGTTGGCTTTGACTTCGCCGTTTGAAGCAATCGTGAGTGCAATCGCTTTCTCTTGCATGATTAACTGGTTTTGGGGAATTGCTTTTTTCCGCGACCTTTAGGGACTTTGCAATAATTGTAATGCTCCATGATTTATGCACATGTTTTACAGGTCATCATCACCATCATTATAAAACGTTTATTTTGAGCAAAAAAAAGCAGAAAATAAAAGAGTGAACAGATATGAGAAAGTTGAACTTTATTAATGTGGAAACCGGTCGCACAAGAAGTTACGCCGATTGTTTATTACACTTGAAAGGTTAAACTATAAAAAGACACGAAAAAAGAGAGAAGTTAAATTCTGACTGTCCGTCTCTGTGGAACAGTGCTAAACATTTATGTCCTTGACCTTGATCACTCCCTCATCCAAGTCTTCAGAGGAGTTGTATGCCTTTCTTTACTTTTCATGCCCAAGTTTTCTGACCCTAATTTTTGCCTGGATCACCCTTTGCGGGTTTTCAATCCACCGGGTCGCTCTGATTTTGCCTAGGCCGCCCTTTCGGGTTTTCAACCTAGCGAGCTAACTCTTACTTGGCTTGTCTTTCTCTTTTTTCGTCTATTTCTTTCAGGCATAATACTTCTTCACTTGATCGGAATTGACTGGGTTCCTTAAATCCTCTCCGTCCATGTTCGTGAGTATCAGTGCTCCTCCAGAAAAGGCTTTCTTGACCACATACGGGCCGTCATAAGTGGGTGTCCATTTCCCTCGGGGATCAGTCTGGATGGGCAAGATCTTCTTAAGCACCAAATCTCCCTGCTTGAATTCACGGTGCCGGACTTTCTTGTCAAAAGCTGTTCTCATTCTCTGTTGGTACAGCTGCCCATGACACAAAGCTGCAATTCTTTTTTCCTCAATGAGGTTTAGCTGATCCAGACGAGCCTGCACCCACTCTGCTTCTTCCAGTTTAGCTTCCATGAGTACCCGTAGGGATGGTATCTCAACCTCGATTGGGAGGACCGCCTCTGACCCGTATACCAGAAAGAAAGGAGTTGCCCCAGTTGAGGTACACACTGAAGTACGATAGCAATGCAAAGCAAAGGGAAGCATGTCATGCCAATCCTTGTATGTGACCACCATTTTTTGCACAATCTTTTTGATGTTCTTGTTAGCTGCCTCCACTGCTCCATTCATCTTGGGCCGATAGGGGGAAGAATTATGATGCTGAATTTTGAACTCTGCGCACAGGTCCTTCATCATTTTGCTATTCAGATTGCTGCCGTTATCAGTGATGATCTTGTTAGGAAGACCATAACGGCAAATCAGATCCTTCTTCACAAATTTGGCAACCACTGAACTGGTTACACTGGAGTATGAGGCAGCTTCAACCCACTTCGTGAAATAGTCAATGGCGACCAAGATGAAGTGATGCCCATTTGATGCTTTGGGTTCAATGGGACCGGTGACATCCATTCCCCACATTGAAAACGGCCAGGATGCAGTCAGAACATTCAATTTGGCAGGCGGCACATGAATGTGGTCAGCGTACATTTGACACTTGTGGCACTTTCGGACAAAGCTGTAGCAGTCACCTTCCATCTGCAACCAGTAATAGCCCGCCCTTAAAATCTATCTAGCCATAGTATGCGCACTGGAATGAGTTCCGAATGAGCCCTCGTGTACATCTTTCATGATTCTTTCAACTTCTTCTTTAGCAACACACCTTAAGAGGACCATGTCATAATTCCTTTTGTAGAGAACCTCACCGCTGAGGAAGAAATTCCTTGACAATCGCCAAAGAGTTCTCTTGTCATTTTCAGATGCCCCAGGAGGGTATTCTCTGCTGATGATGTACTATTTGATATCATGATACCAAGGCTTGTCATCCGGCTCTTCATCTATGGCTGTGCAGTAGTGATGCGCAGGTAGATTCCGGTGCTGGATTGTGACATGAGTCAAGCTTTTATCATAATTGATATTGAACATGGATGATAAAGTTGCCAATGCATCAGCCAGCTGGTTTTCGCTTCGAGGGATGTGTTTGAAAGTGATTTCGTCAAAAGACTCCATCAACTCTTGCACATGAACACAATAAGGAATCGGTTTGGGATCTCTGGTCTCCCAATCGCCTCTTACTTGATGAATAACCAGGGCTGAATCTCCATACACATCTAGCCTTTTAACTTTCCATTCTAGGGCTGCTTGAATACCCAAGATGCATGCTTCATACTCTGCTATGTTGTTTGTGACATAGAAGCTCAACCTTGCAGTGACAGGAACGAAGCGATTGTCAGGAGATATTAACACAGCACCTGCCCCATGCCCCCATACATTTGACGCACCGTCGAAGATCATTCTCCACCTTTCACTTTCTTGGGATTTCCCCTCATCAAACGGTGCCATGATATCTTCATCAGGAAAATCATGCTGCATTGGTTGGTAGTCTGGAATCGGCTGACATGCCAAATACTCAGCAAGTGCACTACCTTTAACTGCTTTTTGTGTGACATACAGGATATCGTATTCTGATAATTGCATCTGCCAACGGGCAATTCGTCCTGTAAGAGCTGGCTTCTCAAATATGTACTTGATTGGATCCATTTTTGACACCAACCAAGTGGTGTGACTCAGCATGTACTGCCTTAAACGGTGAGCAGCCCAAACTAGAGTACAACAAGTCTTTTCCAGCATAGAATATCTTGTCTCACAATCGGTGAACTTTTTGCTAAGATAGTATATGGCATGCTCCTTTTTCCCGGATTCATCATGCTGCCCCAACACACAGCCCATTGAATTATCTAGCACTATAAGGTATAAGATGAGAGGCCTGCCTGACACAGGTGACATTAAGACTGGTGGATTCTGCAAGTACACCTTGATTTTCTTAAAGGCAGCTTGACACTGGTCATTCCACTTCAACTCTTGATTTTTGCACAGCAGTTTGAAGATCGGCTCACAAGTAGCAGTCAACTGGAAGATGAATCGGGAGATGTAATTCAACCTTCCGAGGAAACCACGGACTTATTTCTCTGTTTTGGGCACCGGCATCTCGAGGATGGATTTTACTTTGTCTGGATCCACCTCGATTCCCTTCTGGCTGACAATGAAGCCTAACAACTTCCCTGATCTCACCCCAAACGTGCACTTGGCCGGGTTTAACTTGAGTTTATATTTCCTCAACCGTTCAAAGAGCTTCTGCAGATTGACAATATGCTCCTCGTCGGTTTTAGATTTTGCGATCATGTCATCCACATAAACCTCAGTCTCCTTATGCATCATGTCGTGAAACAGCGTGACCATGGCCCTTTGGTAGGTTGCACCAGCGTTCTTTAACCTGAATGGCATGACCTTGTAACAGAACGTTCCCCAAAGCGTTATGAAAGTTGTCTTTTCCATATCTTCGGGGTCCATCTTGATCTGATTATATCCCGAATATCCATCCATGAAGGAGAATAACGAGTGTTGAGCTGTACTATCCACTAAGACATCAATGTGGGGCAAAGGAAAATCGTCTTTAGGACTAGCACGATTCAGATCTCGGTAGTCAACGCACATTCTGACCTTCCCGTCCTTCTTCGGAACCGTTGGCAACCCACGGTGGGTATTTGGCCACCGCTAGGAATCCGGCGTCAAACTGCTTTTTTACCTCATCCCTAATCTTTAGGGACATCTCAGGCTTCATCCTTCTAAGTTTCTGCTTCACAGGCGGGCATTCAGGTTTGACTGGAAACTTATGCATCACAATGTCAGTATCCAACCCAGGCATATCTTGGTAGGACCATGCAAACACATCCATATAATCGTGCAACAGCCGAACCAACTTCATGCGATCCTCGTCATTCATGGCGGTACCCACTTTGACCTCTTTCTTGCTTTCAGCTGTACCCAAGTTGATCACTTCAGTAGATTCTCCGTGTGGCTGAATTACCCTTTCTTCCTATTTCATTAACCTCATGAGTTCTGGAGGAGCTTCCCAGTCTTCCTCAACATCCCCCTCAGCTTGATTAATAGGGTGATCAAAGTCAAAATATGGACTGTTGGCACTGTTATTTTGGGAGATAATTGCTGTGGATCTGCATTTTGCCGAAGCGAAAAAGCAGAATGAAAGGCGAGACAAGCAAGCAAACAATAATAAAGCGAGGAAAAGACACATGAAATGAAAAGGATTGATTTTTATTGATTGAAATTCAAAAACAACGTTTTTATTAATGATGATGATGATTCTGAAAATAAAAACATGCTCGCCTCTAACAACTTGTCCTATGGTCTTGGGCAGAGCCACAGGGTTGCATTACAAATGATTAATTTAAATTAAAAGTCACAGGAAGATCAGCAGCCTTCCAATTCTTTAATTTCTCACTGGCACCGCAGCGTCGATTCCGTCGAACCAAACTTGCACCACCCTCTTCAGACTCAGAACCATCCTTGATGACAGCAACTTGATTGGGATCCAACAAACCAGCACTCACAAAACTTTGACTGATGTCGCAAATTGGAATCCTCTGGGGCCATGGATCCTGGCCTTTGGACTTGGCCAACCATCTGCCCCTTCGTTCATCTGTCGTTTTTCTTCTTTCTTCCTCACTTGGGGTGTATCCCAGCCCGCAACGGTCCTTGTTTTCCTTTAGTTGAATGGGAGCTAGAATTCCCTGACCAAACTTTCCCAAGCCAGAACCAACCTTATATCCTTGGGCTAACATGATCTTAGCAGCCATCTCCTCCTCCTTGGTCCTCTCAAATACTACATTGGCGATCTCCAAAGACTGAAAGGCTGTTTCCAAAGACTCTTCGGCAGCTTTCACATATTTGAACTCTGATGGCTTATTAACCAGAGTCTCTTCCTCACCAAATACTACCACGACCTGGCCGTCAACCACGAATTTGACCCGCTGGTGTAAAGAAGAAGGGATTGCTCCAGCCATATGGATCCATGGTCGGCCCAGCAAACAACTGTATGAGGACGTAATATCCATGATTTGGAAATTGATGTAGAAAACTTCGGGACCAATCTGGATGGGAAATTCCATTTCCCCCAGAACTTCCTTTTTGGACCCATCAAAGGCCCGCACCAGTGTCGAACTCGGCTTCATGTAGGAGCAATCAACGTCTAACTTATCCATAGTTGACTTCGGCATCACGTTCAATGAAGACCCATTGTCAATTAGTACTCTGGCCAGCACATAATCTCCACACTTTACCGAGATGTGCAGAGCTTGATTGTGTTCTTTTCCGCTTGAAGGCAACTCATCATCGGCAAATGTTAGGTGATTTGCAGCCACTATATTCCCCACAATCCCATCAAACTGATTCACTGTGATATCCTCTGCAACATGAGCCTCGTTGAGCACTTTCATCAAAGCTGTTCTGTGTGCTTCCGAGCTAAGCAACAATGATAGCATGGATATCTTGGATGGAGTTTGCTTTAACTGATCAACCACTCGATAATCACTCTGCCGGACGATCTTCAAGAATTAATCTGCTTTTTTTCTGTCACTTTCTCTTGAGCAACCTCTGGCTCTTTTCCTTTTTCCTTACGGCCCCTCTGTTCGGCCTCCTTGGAAGTTTCAGCTCGGAGAGTCTCAGGAGCATATACTCTTCCGCTTCTTGTGATCCCACTTGATCCCCCTATGTTGGTTACGGTAGGAGCACTTGGGGAGCATTCGACTGTAGATAGTGCAGTGTACTTCCACGGAACTGCCTTGTCCGACTTATAGGGAAAAGGAGCCGGAACTTCAATCACTATTGGTTGGGCGTTTGCCCGCACCAATCTGGGATTGTAATTGTAAGGAATTTCGACAGGTCTTCTGGGTCCTCTACTTTTATCAGAATGTAAAGTCAACACTTCTTCTTCAACATCATGGGTTCCTATCTGGACCACACACCGATCCATCAGGTCCTGCAGGATCATCTCAAAGCTTTCACAATTCCCCACGCACGTGGAGTCAGCACACCCCTCTTCATGGCAACACCCCTTCTTAACCACCCCAACATGGCATAACTCAGTAGATAACACCCAACGGGGTCTTGATCTTCTGCACATCCTTTACCAATTGCCCAACGGAACTTTCTATAGCATTGGTAGCTGGCCTCTGATGACCTGGCAATGGATTAGTTGTTGTATTTGGGCTGCTCTGCTTGAACGAGGTCCACCCAGCATCTACTAGGTCTTGCACCACATGCTTGAAGGCTTTACATTCCTCCACAGTATGACCGACCCCGTTTTCGTGGAAACTGCAGGTAGCATTAGCGTTGTAACTTCTGGGAAATGGCGGCTGCAGGGCCTTCATTGGCCGAGTGTTGATCAAGTTCTTGGAAGTCAAGTGATCAAACAATTCAGTGTATGTCATTGGTATTGGATCAAAACTGGTCCGTTTCTTGTACTGATAACTCTGAGCCCTGTGACTGTCACTACCTTGCTGGGATGGCACAGGAGCAGAAAATGGAACAGTTTGTGGTGGAGGGGTACCAAAGGATGAACTTCCTCCCGAGATTACATTTGTTTCCCCTTCCTTCTTCTTCGAGAAATGGGAGTGAGGCTTCTTCTGATTGCTTGAACCACCAGAGCTTCCTGCATTACTGAGGTGATTCGAAATCTTCCCACTTCGGAGACCATGCTCAAGTCTTTCCCCGAAGACTATCATATCGGAGAAGCTAGTTGAAACACTTGTAATCAGCCGGTCATAGTAAATTGCTGGCAGAGTTTCCAAGAACGTGTACACCATTTCTTTTTCAGTCAAAGGAGGTTGGACCTGGGCGGCTAGGCTTCGCCATTTCTGGGCATATTCTTTGAAAGTCTCCCTTTCGCCCTTACTCATTACTCATGTGTTGCGATTGCGACCTGTCCGGAGCCATGTCCATGTTATACTTATATTGTCTCATGAATGCTTCACACAAATCTTTCCAACAACGAATTTCAGAGGATTGCAGTTTCATGTACCAATCTAGAGGAGCTCCAGCCAAACTGTTTTGAAAGCAGTAAATCAGCAGTTTGTCATCATTGGCGTAAGGACCCATTTTTCGGACAAACATCGTAACATGGCTCTCCGGACAGCCTGTTCCTCTGTATTTGTCCACTTCGGGAGCTTTGAACTTTGGTGGCAAAACCAAATTTGAGACTAAACACAGCTCACGAGCTTCCTTGGCTCTGACACCAACACCCTCCATTGCCTTTACTCTTTCTTCAAGTGCACGAATCGGGTCATTTGGTTGTGATCCCTCAAACATATGTCCTTGGGGGTGACTCCCCATACTGTAATAATACCCTCCAGGCTGAGGAACATTGTGAGGGTGTGCTGCAAGCCCCGGAGTAGGACTGAGCACAGCATGAGGACTAGGAGTTTGGATCTGCGGTCCTCCGGCAGCTCCCCCGGACACGACGGCAGTGACCTGATTAGGCGCAACCATACCGACGGGGATAGGTCCAACAGTTCGCGGCATGTACCCAGCAGGCATACCCCAAGGATATCTTTGTGAAGTGTATTGATTCGGTCCATTCATTCCTGAAGCAAAGACGGGATGACTGACCCCGGATCCCGGAGGAACTGTGGCTGATATTGGAGGAGGAACGAAAGAAGTGACACCATCTGGACCCACGACGGTGACACCTTCAGCAGCTGTCCCACTCTTTAAACTTTGCAGCATGACCATCATCTCATGCACCTGGGCCTCCATTGCCCCAACCTTATCCTTAAGCACTTGGTTCTCCTGAGCCAGCTGCTCAGGATTCAGAATTTGTACGCCCAAATCTTCATGTTCTGGATTACTTTCAGTTTCAATCTCTGGATGCCCTTGAGGATCAGCCATCAGCTTTGCTTGTAATCGGGTGAAGTATCGGTGGCGGAGAACCAGCTTGCCTCTCGCTTCTGTTGGTAGAACATTTTTATTAAGTGAAGGAGCAAATTAATGAATGCAATGCGTGCAATGCAGATGAGTGTTAGTTTTAGTTTGTCTTATGCCGTGAACCCCAACGTGTCATATCTTGCCATAGATTTAACAGTGAATTTTGATTTGTTTAGAACATAACAAGAGTGGAATCAACAAATGAAACAAACACGCCCCATACATTCAAATTCAAACAAGGACTTCAAGTCTTACATTTCAAAAAGTAAAATACTCAAATGGAAATAAAGGTCCCTCTAGGAAGAGAAAGTACAATAAAACGGAAATTACAAACAAAAGCTCAACTACATAGAGCCTTGAAAACTTCAGTTCTCTTCCTCTTGCTGCCTGTGGGGACTCTCCCAGTTTTCTCCCTGACTTCTTCAACCAAGGCCCTGCAGAACTCCACAAATTTGTAGACTGCTGGCGGAGTGTTGAAAGGAGACATCTCACACTCGGCCTTTCCTAGCTTCTTAGGCACACCTGAGAGAGCTTGGCTGGCCAACTCTGCAAGCTCAGAGAATCTAACCTTCCAATGCTGAATTTCATCTTTCAGCTCTATGATGACTGCCTGTTCCTCAATTCTGCCAAGGAGTTCAACAAAGCGGCGCTTCCAATACCGACTTTCATCTTTCACCTGCCTGTATGCATCGCTGATGTGCCGAAGGTTTCTTTTCAATTCGTCAGAAATCTCTCGCTCGTATCCTAGAGCTTGCTTATACTCTTTGAGGATGCTTTCCACTGAATCTCTTTCTTGCACCACACTGCTCACTTTGCTCTCCCACTCGGCTTGTAGCAAGCGGGACTCTCTTTTTGACTTGGCGAGCTGACTCCTCGTAGTCCTCTCTTCCATCTTTGTCTTTTCATACAGATCCCTCCATTGACTGACTTCTTCAATTGCCCCTTTCCCTTTTTCTTTCTGTCTCTTGAGTTCCTCTTTGGCCGCTTGCCAATACTTTTGAGCTTCTACCTTTTCCTTCTCTTCTTCTTTGAGTTTCTTGTCCAACTCCTCAATAATAGCAGATTTGGAAGCATTATCTTCTTTCAATCTCTGGTTGCTCTGAGTTAACTTCTCTATCTCAGCTTGCAGGGATTTCTTCTCCTCCTCTGCTTTCATCAGGGCTAACTTGACATCCCCTAGTTCTTCAACAACCGGAGTACCAGAGTTTATCATCTCTCTCTCATTTTGCAATACCTTCTGATATGGCAGCTGGACACTCTGAATCCTCTCCTCAAGCCACCGAGCAAAAGTGATTCCCTTAGTCTTCTGAGAGATCTCTGCTTTTCCATAGCGAGTCACCATACCCCAAGCTTGCAAAACTTTTCTCATCAAACTGGCATCTTTTTGCCCTCCCTCATAGATGTAAAACGAGGATACCATCTCTTCAGTAGGCGCACTTCTCATAGGGTATCCTAATTGTCTCAGAGTCAAAGAGGGATTGTAGTTAATGCAACCCTTAGTGCCCATCAGTGGGACATTTTGAAAACCACCACAGCGGAAAACTATCTCAGGCCTATCTTCCCAGCAAGATGGGAGATACCAACGAATCAAGTGCTCATCTAGGCTCCCTAGAAACTGGATCCACTCCTGAATGTTCATGACTCGCACTTCAAAGGTGATAGCATAATCAATCAACTTCTCTACTCGTACTGGATTAGTGTAGACATGAATCAGAAGCCAGGCATACAATAAGTGAGAGGAGCAAGAGATTTTCTTTCTTTTCAGTTCGCATTGATGAGTGAAAGCTGAATAAGTGTCAGCAAGAATAGCCGGGATTGGATTGATCGGATTCTTCTCATTCTGGGAAGCTAGGAAGATGCCAACGACAGTCACATCTATGAATCTCTCAATCTGTGGAAAGAGGACAACTCCGAAGATTGTCAGTGCCAAGATTTGCTTGAAGACCACCCAGTTTTATTTTTGGCATGCTCATCCATCAGACTCTCGAGATAACTCTGTGGGAAACCCATCACCTGGTTCTTCTTCTGCTTCTGGAGTCTCAGGTCTTTTACCTTCATTTGCAACAGGGCGGCAAATTTCTCGTCCGTGTAGTATTGCTCATGATATCGGTAGGGAACGGCTTCTGTCCGAGGGAAACCCAAAATCTGATGGTATTCTTCCAACGTGGGAGTCAATTGGAAGTTTCTGAAAAGAAAGCATCTGATCTCGGAGTCATAAAATCTGCTTAGAGCTACGATTGCTTCGGTCTGCACCTCTAGTGTCAACAGCTTCCGGAGATTCCCGTAAGAAATGTCAAATGATCCTCTTTCGATAGGTCCCATCAGGTCAACACATTTTTTCAGACTGGCAACATCAACCTTACTTACAACCGGATATCTCGGGGGGTGCACTGTCTCACTTCTTGATTCCATACTGTACCTATGGCAAGATTCTTTGTCACTTTGGGATTCTCGGCAAACAAACTTTGATGAAATGCAAGGATGCATGCATGAGCTGTAAAAGCTTATGTTGGATGCAATGCGAGGATGCATGCAAAATGATGATGATGTTTTATGCATATGCAGATTAGGGCAAAACCTTTATTGGCATTAGTTCAAGTTTTTTTTCTTTTTTTTTTGAAAAATGCGGGCCATACGTGGTTTCATATGGACCAAGTAAGAGAAAGGCTACAACGGCAGCTCGTTCTCTCTTTTTTTGAAAAGAGTGGGTCATATGTCACTTCGTACAGACCGGCAGAAGAAAGGCTACAACGGCAGCTCTTTCTCTACTTTTTATTTGAAAAACCTCCTACTCTTTTTTGAAAACATGTCTATATTACCATGCAACACACAATTTGGTATGCCCCTTGTGTCCTACGAAGGTGGGGACCTAAGTTCTAGGACAACTCAAATGTTCCTCCCATGCGGGTTCTAGTCACTTCCTCACCAGGTTACCAGAGCTAATTCTCTTTCACAATAGCACCCACAACGATGGAACGCCATCTGGTGTGAGCCATCATGAAAGAGCATACTCTGGCTGAAACTTTCGTGAGAGTCAGAAGGACAACGGTCCAATTGCCAGTCACTACTCGTTTCCACTCTCCTAAGTTTTGTCAGACCTTGGGTTTTAGGCCCCTCTCAAAGCATAGTAAGCATAAGGTGTGAGTGTGTGCAGCAAGGGCATACCGCCTAAAACTACCCACATATACCCCACCTGCAAAGGAAAACCCAGAACAGTCCAGACATAAGCAAGCAATAATATGTTGTCTACCCTAGGGTTTAACATCATCTCAAAACAAATAAGCTAACCTAAGGTGTCGACAACAATCATGTATAGCTTACTTCAAGAAAGGGAGCCAAGAAGAGGGGACATGGGATTTGAGGGATGCATGAACAAGGCATTGTGAACAAATATAAAAGAAGTAAAACAAAGCTTTCAACTCAATTAATTTTAAAACCACACATCAAAGTTAACTAGGCTTGACCCTCGTCTTTTTTTTTTTAAAATGGTCCCCAGTGAAGTCGCCAGCTGTTGCGCCCGAAAAATCCGGTTTGGGACTTTTCGTTTGACAACGTGGAAAAAGTTTGGAGCCGCCACCAATATTTTAATTTTAAGACCAAAACATTGAAAAAAGGTCTTTTAAACAAGGCGGATGGTCTTTTGAAAACTAGAGATGTAGGTTCGGGAGTCGGTTAGGTACAGGGAAGGTGTTAGCACCCCGCACCTCCTTTCTACCGAAAGGGAACCATTAACTTGATGTGTGGTTTGGACAAAAGTTTGAGTTTGAAAGCGGTTTATTCTACTTCTTTTCTTTTCTTTAGGAGTTTGTTTTATTGAAAACGAGGGGGAAAGGGATATTTTTGGTATCTTTGAAAAGCGGAACAAAACAATGTTTTTTTTTAAAAGTGTGCTTGACAGGACAGGACCCCGCTCCTACGTACCCTCACTGGAAGAGGGATCAAAGCTACGTAGTTCTCGGTTTTTTTTAAAAGTGTGCTTGACAGGACAGGACCCCGCTCCTACGTACCCTCCCTGGAAGAGGGATCAAAGCTACGTAGTTCTCGGCTTTTGGTTTTGAAAAAGGATTGAGCTTTCGCGAAGACCGAACAACAATGGTTAGAATGGTCTCGCTACTAACTCCTTTTGAAAACAACATCATCATTAACAACCTAATCGGCAACGGCGCGATTGGTGTTTAATGACATTGGTTTATTTTTGAGAAATGAATAAGTTTTCAAAAATGGGATAGAGCTTTTGCGAAGACCGAACAACAACGGTTAGAATGGTCTCGCTTCTAACTCCTTTTGAAAACAATATCATCATTAACAACCTAATCGGCAACGGCGCGATTGGTGTTTAATGACGATTGATTTATTTTTGTTTTGAAAGTAAAAGTTTCTTTTTGTTTTGAAATGATTTTAGGAAATGGGTTTTAGAAAAGGAGTAGAACATTTCAAGTCAATTCTAAATCCATAACCAAATGCAAATGAATGAATAATACTCAAGCAAACATGAACATATCATTCATTAACCAAGATTAAACATGCCCATACAATCAAAGGATTCAATTATTAAAGATGCAAAACAAAGTTCTCAAAGTAATTGTGTGTGTGCAAGAAGGATTGTATTTACCCTAATGGCTCTATGCTACAACATGCATGTAGACTTACGTCTCCATTAGGAGGTCATACAAGTGGAGAGGAGGGCACACAATCAAGTCAAGACATTTACATGGCATCAAGAACAAGTGAATACAATTGATTGTAAACATAGGGTATTCTAAGTTAAATGATTGAATATGTAAGCAAGGATGCATGATTAGGTAAGCATGTAAGTGCATGAGTGTACAAGGAATGGATGCATAGCACTTTATTTATGAATGGATGGCATACAAGGATGCATAAGAGGATGCAAGAGATATAAGCATATGAGGATGCATGAGAGTGTCACATAAACTAAGTATGAATGAAGATGCATGAATGTGAAAATCTTTTGGGTATTTTTGCAAGTTGATAAGTTGTAAAACTTTAAGTAAGAAGTTAGTGAAAAGTAAAGTAAAAATGCATGAAGTAAATGGTAATTATTTAATGAGATGGTAAAGTAAAAATGCATGAGGTAAATGGGAAGTGGTAAAATCTTGTTATGTTTTAGTAAAAAATTAATGAAGTGGTAAAAACCAAAGTAGTAAAATATTTTTATGTTTTGGTAAAAAGTTAATGAATGGTAAAGTAAAAAGTAAGTGAGTGGTTAAAAATAAAAAAACACATTGACACAATTGCATTCATTTACACAAGATCAAACAACCATTTCAAGCACAAAAATAGGCACAAATAGGCCTCTAAGGCCGAAACCACAACATGCCCAAATCATCAAATTATTTCATGTCAAGATTCACAATCAACATGTAGAACAAAGCACATGACTAAACCCTAAATTATCATGCCATGTTACAAGATAATTATCAATCAAAACATGCATCTATTCTTCACATAAATTAAAGGAAAGAAAAGGCAACAAAAACCCTAAATCTATAAGCTCAAAACCGAAGCCTCATACACCAAAAATCAAGCCCAAAATTCAACTTACAATTCATGACATGAACAAGAAAATTTAAGAATAACATAAGACACATAATATGTGAAGGCTCCTTAGTTAGAAAATGATGATTTATTTAATGAAAAGTGAGGAAATGGGTATGAAAATGCAAATAACATGGTTAAAACACAAGAATGCTCCTATCAAAGCCAAGGACTCACCTCAAACACCCAAGGCTCCCAATGTCCTTGTCATAGTGTTTGAAATGAGTCCTCTAAGCCTTTAAGAAGGAAAAGAGGAGGAGAAGAGAAATCTACATGCTAATAATTAAAGAAAATACAAGAGATAATAGGCTTACCTCTAAATCAAACTAGAAAAGAAAGATGGATGAAAATAAAAGCAAGAACACTTGAAGCTCCTCTTGAATGCCACAAAATCACTTGAACTTGAAGGGTTTGATGAGGAATTTTTGATGCTTGAGGAACTAGAAACAAAATATATGAAAGAAGGGTGGAATGGAGAGTAGAAATAAGAGAAAAGTGAAGAAAAATGGAGGTGAGGGAGAGGGAGAGGGTTTCGGGTTTGAGAGGGGGGAGAGGAGAGATTTTTGGTGAAAATGAGAAATAAGAGATGAATGAAAGGCAAAAAGGTCCTCATGTGTGAAAATGAAGGGGTATTTATAGGGTTTTTTAGGTTTAGGGGTATTTTAGTCTTTATGATTTTGATGTGCTCTAGGATTGAGTCTTAAAATTAAATGGAGGGTTAGGATTGATCCTCACATGGATTGAGGGTAGGAAGAAAACACAAAATGAGAGAGTGAAAGAGAGGGAGAGGGGCGAAAGTTAAAGGAAAAAAAAAAGAAAAGAAAAATTAAATTTTCTTATTTTAGAAGAGATATTTTATGTGAGGTAGGGTTAAGGGCATTTTAGGGAAGAATTGTGGCCAAAGTGGAAAATTTGGGTTTTCTTATGAAGGGGTTAGTGTAAGTGAGTGAGGTATTTTACCAAAGAGGGTATAATGATTACAAAATGGAAGAGTGTGGAAGAAATTGGAGAGAGAGAGAGAGAGAGAGAGAGAGAGAGAAGGAGTATGCGAATGTGAGGAGAGGAGAGAAGGAAAAAACTTGTTTTTTTTGTGTTTTGTCTTATTTGAAGACATTTCCTCATTTTGTTTTTTGAATTTGAAATTTTTGGGCATAGGAAATAATGGGAATGCAACTATTGAAAATGTGTTACATGTTTTTGGGCACCATAAAATATTCCCTCTAGTCACCCATGACAATAAAAATTGTAACTTAAGAATTGAGGAATATTTAATGGTCCTTTTTTATTTTTCTATGCACTAAAAATGGGAAAATACATTTTTAATTATTTTTGACTAGGGTTTTCTTTCTAAAAAATTGTACAAAAATTATCCTTGATAGAATAAAAATGTACTTTTTGTGGATGTGCACTTTTGGCGAGAAAATCATTTTTTGCGAAAAATGACCAAAATGTCCTTTTTGACCCTAAAACCCTAATTTGCCTAAAAAGTGCATTCCAACCCTAAAAATGACTTTAAAGACCTTGGAATGACTTCTAGGACCCAAAATGCAATGCATGATGCTCTTCATTCTTCAATTTATTTATTTTTTGTAGAAAATTAGGGTTTTGACCTAAGCCGGACAAAATTAGGGTATGACAAACACCCATTTTTACTTCGCCACTAACATAATTTATCAGGTTCGGTGATATTAAAATGTGGCATCACCTTGACTAGATTTGCTTCTTGTGGACTAAACAAATAATTATGGTTCCAATCCCTCCTCTCTACATCCCACAAATCTTTTACTCGTAGTGATTCCGTACCTACAATTCTAGGAGATCGAATACAACTATCACGACATCCCCATAACCATGGATCATGCCAGACTGAGATATTATCTCCATTTCCAATCCTCTATCGCGCCCCGAGAAGTGAAGATACTACGTCAAACATAACTGAGATTATGGCCCAAACAAGCCCCCATAAAATCACTATTTGGAAAATATTTTGCTTTGAACACTACTTACTATAGTGTCCGCATGAACTGCAATATTCCACGTTTACTTCCCTAGCATTGCCAAATTAAAATCGTGAAAATGACGGAAACCCATACCTCCACAATATTTTTAGGGAGACTTGATTGAGGATAATAAAACCAGATCCGGGTACTTCAAAATCAAATCGATAGATTCCATAACGTTGTTGTTAGAATTTCTTTCTTTGCTTTTAGAGCACATGATTGATAATTTGGTTTACACCTAGACACATGATTGGAATACACAGGAGTTGCATATTGCATATAGTAGAAGCAAAACACAAACATCAAACCTTACAAAGGAAGAAAACCTTGAAAACAAATTTTCTTGATGAACACAATCGATTGCCCCTAATTGAGTCTTAGCTATTCCGCATTCTACATAGAGGGTCGAAGAACTGACCCCTCTATTCCGCATTCTACATAGAGGGTTGAAGAACTGACGCGTTATGCTTTCCTAAGTTATGCTTTCCTAAATATAACACGCCTTTCTCGCTTGTACTCTACTTCATCTCGCTGATGCATGATCAGAAGAGCTCTTCTCACCTGCAAATACGACAATAAAAATATACTTAACCCTTGGTTGATAACAAGTACGACAACAAACCTTTGAGCTTGACCCGAGAGAAAAAAAAAGTAACAAATAATTGCTTCAAGTTGTAACAGTTTTGAGTTGTATCACTGATTATCCAAGGCCTGAAGTCTGATTATCTTCAGGATTGTCACTTGCCACCGTAACAACGTGATTCAATGTTTGGGGATCTTTATATTTTTACTGGTGTTTGTGTGCTTATGATGGAGACGACACCAGTTTAGTTTCTGAAAGTCGCAACTAAGTCAACATAACACCATTTAGAAGTATCTTTTAAAAGTTTGAACCAAATGGTACCATCAAATCCTGGCTTTCAAGCTATGGTTCAGTTAAGTGGCTATATAATACTTACAATAGAGTCATTCATTCCCATTCTGCCGAGGTCATCAACAAGCCTTCTTTCTGATATGTGGTTTCCAATCCCGATTCTTCTCTTTATCTGAACTTCTGCTTGCTGCTCACAGTGCACACAATTAATCCATCAGCATATGAAGCTAGATGAAAAAGAAAGACAGCCGCATATGAAGCTAGATGAAAAAGAAAGACAGCCTCATTGTAAGACAAACCTTTATTTCATTTGCCATTTCAGGTGTGAGATTTATGTGTTGGTTTATTCCCGACTTAGCTGCATCCATCGTAGACACAGTGAAAAGCCTTATTGCTTCTTGCACATGCTGCTCGGTAGCAATATTAGATCTGGTACAGGAGGCAAGTTACATTTTGTCCAAAGAAAGATGCATGGGTCATCAAAAATAAACAAAAAAACCACTCCAAAATAGAGAAAAGCAGAAGGATGAACAAAATTTTGGTTAAGGAGGACATATTTAGGATTTTGCATGCAATGGTAGAATTATAGAACCCAAAACATGGGCCTTTTGAGATTATTAAACCAATTGATGTAGATTTAGAAATTTTGCAAAGCCGCTGAAGAAATTGTGGCTTACATGTGAGCCTTTTCTCGATAACTTTTATGAAAAATGTTTTTTGATGTCTAGTTGTGCACTAAAAACTAGGAAGCAAATTTGGTTGACTCATGGCATTTGAGCCTTATCGTATATGAAACTGCTTATAGCCTTATCTGTACAGGCACTGTGTTTTGCTACTTCTATGAAATTGTAACAGATGGAGTTACAGACAAAAGGAAGTAAAACGCAACCACGATACATACAGGCTCATCTTTGCAAGTGCCTCGCTCAACCTAATAATAGCTTCCAGCTGCCTTACAGTTATTGGTATTGCAGCAGCTTCTCCAGTTTCATTTGCTTGCTGCCTCATATCCTACATTTTTTTAAAAAGGAAACTCATTTCTTCAAATCAGAATCAAAAGGAGAAATGTGGTAACAAATGACATCCATTAACAACTTACAATAACCGCTTATAAAAAAAATTATAATAACCATATTGAGATTCAAGACTAGGCTAACATCAGATTTCTACATTAATTTGATAATATAATCATGAATACCTGTCTGATTTTCACATAATTAGTTTGCAGTGCTGTTGCTGCGGATTCCGATAGACGGGGGTGGCATTGAGTTCGGCAATATTGTAAATACCTGTTTAGACAACAGCTCAAAGTTCATTCTCTCAAATAACTGAAAGAATTTCATGAAAACTTTATGACCAAGTTCATAGATATAGCATACCTTTTCAGCCAATTATATTCTTTGGAATTGGAAGCCCTATTATCACCCCTCGTTGCATGAGCTGATGCATGAACCCTTATGATATGACTAGCTATTATCTGTAAACATAATAAGTTTAACACTGACTTGAGGGCTTTCGAAAATTAAGCCATTGAACATATAAAATATATTTTTGCATGGTCTGCAAAACTACTCTTTTAATGCAACACCCACATCAAGAGACTAGTTATCTTTTACTAAATATAACACCAGATAATTGTTACAAGAATTACTTCAGAATTTAGATAATGTGCATGCTCAAATGTGAAGGTCACTAGTACACACAAAAAAAGACAAATTTGACATAGCATTTCATCATAGGAAAAGGTGCATTTGAAGGAAGCATAAGAAAGTATCACATGGTGAGAGGTAAGAACAGAAGCATAAAACATTTTAAGTTACCTTATCTTGACTGTACATTCTGATGTCTTTCACAATGAAGATTAAATCAAACCTAGAAAGAATAGTTGTCTGTAAATCAATATTATCCTGTGCAGTCTGGAGAAACATTTATGGCTCTTGTTAGTCTCTTGTAATTATTGATATATGCCTTTCAAGAAACCAAAAGGGGGGTATATAGCAGTAGACCTTGAGATCATCATAACGCCCAGATGGAGGGTTGGCAGCAGCAAGAACAGAAGTTCTTGAATTGAGAACAGTTGTAATTCCTGCTTTGGCTATGGATATAGTTTGTTGTTCCATGGCTTCATGAATAGCAACTCTACAACACAGAATCAGTACATTTTTTGCTAAGAACCAACAATGATAAATTACAAAAAGGAATAACATACAGTTTACACATACCTATCTTCTGGTCTCATCTTGTCAAACTCATCAATGCAGACAACACCTCCGTCTGCCAAGACCATGGCTCCTCCTTCAAGATAAAACTCGCGCTAAATTGCACAGAACCAGAATCAGAGACTTCTCAATCAAGATAGATGACGGACTAAGTTATGATCATATCTCAACACAAAGTGATGAAAGACATTTAGTATCTAATACAAACAATGCTGAAGATGAAGGACATACAGTGCTACTGTCTTGGATTACAGAAGCTGTGAGGCCAGCAGCTGATGAGCCTTTTCCAGAAGTATAAACAGCAATGGGAGCAGTCTTTTCAACAAACTTGAGAAACTGCAAAAGGCAATTGTCAGCTTGTCCCCCAGAAAATAAAGAACTAGTCTACAGAAAAAAATGTAGAAAATAACCTGTGATTTTGCTGTAGATGGATCCCCGAGAAGCAAGACGTTAATATCACCTCTTAGTTTCACTCCATCCGGTAAATTCTGCTTGCGAGAAATTAATCATATGATCAGTGGCAGTAGATAAAATTAAGTTGTTCTCAAAGACAACAGAAAACAGATATACCTTTCTCGACCCTCCAAATAGAAGACAGGCCATAGCCTTTTTGACATCATCATGCCCAAATATAGACGGAGCAATCTTGGAGCATATATTTTTATATGCATCAGGATCAGCTGCAAATTTTTTGAATTCCTCTATCTGCAAAAAAATACCTTTATTTGTAACAGCAACCTCTATAGATGGGGATCACATAACTTGTAGGTGTGAAAAATTCAGTCTAGGTTTTATAAAATGGAGAAATAAGAATATAAGATCATGATACAACTCATGGAAGAACTGAGTGAACATAGCTAAATGGTAAAAAAAACTTAAAACAGTAATAGCCAAATGACGCTACATTAAAAAAAAAAAGATAAAGTTTCACAAGAACCACAAACACTTTTAACTCTCATTCAACTATGATGTGATATTCATGGAGCCAACCAACAAGGTATAAAGCATGAAAGTAGTCAATTTATAATTGGTCGACACTAACTTCTTCCTGTGTAAATGCAGTGGGACCTCCAGACTTGGCTTCATTTCCATCCTCTATTCCTACGACCCTAATATAAGGCTGTCTGACAGCAACTGCTCCTTTGTTGCTGCATAAAACACAAATAATTCGAAGATATAGGCATCATTTGTAGATTGGAGAGCAAAGAAATTCAAAGATGCAAAAAGAATATTAATCTCACGATGTAGATGAGTTGGAAGCCTGGTAAATACTATAGATTCCGATGATTGTTAATCTTGAGCCAGGTACTACTGTTTGAACAAGGTGTCTATCAACAGAGAGAAGCAGGTTTCTGGGTAGCTCTCCAGTTGGAACATCCTTCAATAGCAAGGTAGAAGTGTTATGAGTGATTATCATTTCAAGTGTCTTTAAAGCTTTTCTTAAATCAAATTCAAACCATTACCTCCGGATTTTCTTGCAATTTCAAGGTTTGTTGATCTACATACTTGCTCTTGTCAGGAACCACGAGCCACGGATCTAATGGGCAAGGTTCTTCTCCAGGCTACAAAAACCACATTTATCTTGTGAGTAAAGGATATCAGCAAAAATGCAAAACAATAGTTTGCAACGCGAAACAAACACAAGACAACACGAACTAAACCTGAGGAATATGATCACAGGAACGAGGAACTATTGCTCCCCCAAGTCCCGGCCGACATGGAACTTGCCTCCCTTTTCGGCAGTTCTTACAAATCAAGGTAACATAAGTTGCCTTCGCCTTAGTCCTAGATGCGGCAATTGTAATCCCAGCAATTTTAACAAGTTTTGATATGCATTGAGCCTGTTCACAAAAAAACACGCAACTTTTCAAAACCTCATATGAACGAATGCTCAAAATTCAAAAAACCAACACTATGAATATGATATCCGATCACTTAATGCCAACATGTTCCAGGGCAGCTAGAAAATGACTCAAACCGAATAATCAAACTCTTTGGAATAGGTGAAATCCACTTACCCCAAGCGATCTCATTGAAACGGAATCCTCCTTCGAGGTGAGGAGAATCTGAACATCACCAGGGGAAGCATCCTCCATAACTCCGGTATCGCCGGCCACCTTGGCCTTCAGACCCACCAGAACCTGCCCCGCCGCCGTCTCAAACTACACAACAAAGGAAAATCAAATCAGCATGAAAATGGAGGCCACATAAGTTGTAGGGAGAGGGAGAGAAAGGTAAGTACCAGTGGCAAGTAATCAGCGGGTGCAGAGCGGAGTTTAGCGGTGAGATCAGGATCGAAGGCATCGAGATCTTCCATGTCAATAAGAAGGAACTTAGGGTTTTGTTGAAGGCTATCTCTGTAAGGCATGACATTGTTGCCGGTCTCAAAGCATCGGATGAATTCCTTGAATTTTTGGAGGATTGAGTGGTTGGAGGCGGCGGCTTCAGCTCGGCCGTCGTCCCAGGAGTGTGCTTGGTCAGTGTAGTATACGCCTCCTTCGTCCCACCCTGACATCTTCTACGGTTCTCGATCTCTGAAGATTTGGGTTTGGGTTTGGGTTTAGGTTAGGGCTTCGCGTTTTTTTCCCCTTTTCCGATTCCGATGAAATGAAATGTCCTTCCGATTCTGATGAAATGAAATGTCAGGAATAATAAGAAGGATAATGGTTTTGGCGGGAAAGTTGTGGCGGGAAAATAATGGCGGGATTGCATAGGGGCCGTGGCACGTGATCGTGTGTGCTGTTTTTTTTTATTTACAAATGACCGTCTCCGTCTCACTATATTTGTATTTGTATGACATTGAAATTGAAATAAAAATCAATTGAGATGGAGTCCCACCAACTCAACTGTTATCTTAATCTATTGATAAAAAAAATGTTATCTTAATCTTAATTATAACAATTTTGTGTTTGTATTAGGAAAAAGATTTTTGGACACCTGAATGCTAATTGACCCTTTAAAAGAAATGGAGACAGAAATGACATGAGTGGTAGACATAATAAGTAAGTGATGTAATAAAAGAATAGAGAAAAAAAGAATAAGAAGTGATGAATGGGTGTGGATTTTTGTAGGTGTTCAAAAATCAACACTCTTTGTTATTGTGTTTTTGAATTTTTTTTAAAGCCAAATACTTCATTCAATCAAAATAATAAGCATCTTTGCAAGCTATTTGAAGTAAATGAGTTGGGATATTCCCCATCCACAATTTGGAGTCATCTTTGAGAGAGTCTAAAACATAGGCATCAAGATCATTATAGCTATTACAAAGAGATTATTTAGAAGCCATGAAGACATAAGTAAACCACTATTGTTGGTCTTGGGATTGTCCAAATTTTCTTGATGATCGAAAGTTTGTTGATAATTAGAGAGGGAATTTGGAAAGGGGTCTGTCCCGACTCCCGACAGCCTCAATAGTTATAACGTAATGAAATGGTGCCCACAAAAAAGTGTTCAAGTAGTGATAATCTCTATGAGGACTTGTATAAAACACTTGGGATGCAACCTTAAACCAAAAAAACTCGATGCACAAAACACATACCAGGACATCCATAGAGACAACATAACCAAAATAAACAAACATCCGGATCAGGGAGACACAGTGAGACCATGAGGGCTTTGGAGGTGGTCAGATGGGTGCCAAGAGCACAAACAAAAGAGGAGCCACGGCTAACCTGAGATGCAGAGGAGTTGTGGAGTCAAGGGATCCATAGGGCATTCGCACTGTTCGATGGTGGCGGCTCTGAAGGAGGTCGCGGTGTCGGAGATCGGGGATAGGCGGAGGTGTGAGGTGGAAGGAGGATATCTCCCGTGTGAAAGCTTGACCCAAGAAGGCGGTGGAAAAGTTGCTTGATGAGTTGCAAAGTCGAAGTGATGACAAAGCAAACCACTATGGCGCCAACGAGCTTTCCATGGAGGTGAGAGAGGCGTTGGAAACAAAGAGTTATTGCCCAAGGAGATGGGGTTTTGGTTACGGGCGGAACCAAGGTGAGGTTTAGTTTGGGAAAATGGTAAGGAGGATTTGTTGTTGGTCATTCGACGGAGGCAAACCCCATATGGAGGGAAGGGAACAAGTGAAAGGTTTTGGAAAAGGAGGGTTGGGGTGGGGTGGGTGGGTGAGCCGAAGGGAAGGTGGAGAGGAGAAGGATGGGGTGTTGCTAACCAGATGGAGGAAGGCCAGGGAATGGCCGGCGAGACCCACACGAGGAGGGAGACAGCCTCCACAGTGGGAGGGGATGAACTCATTGCAGCACATGAGAGGAAACCTTAGCAGAGCCAAAGGCTCGTTGGGATCGGTTTTTTTGGATCTTGTTTTTGAATCTTACTTAGAGTTACAGCTAGCACGCACCAACCTAATAGATATAACTTATAACTTATGTAAGTGAGAATAACTAGTTCAAGTGGTGTTTAGCACCCACCAGTTTGATGAAGGTGTAATTTAAAGAAGTGAGAATAAATGTTGCATTAAGAAAGACACCGATCTAAAGGTAATTGTATTATACTGATTTTTCCCCACTCACATAATTTAATTATCTTCTATTGTAAATACCCATGTGACTCCAATAGTGACTACAACGCCCTACAAAAAATTGAGCGTAGATTGAAGACAAGAACTCGGAGAACATATGAGAAAGTGATACCATTTAGTTGTCAGTGCCGGAGATATGTTATTTGCATTGCTGGTGTGATTGTCTCAAACCACCCACCCGTTGTCCCAAAATAATGTTCTTTTTTTTGTTGTCAAAAGTAAACGTGAGATGGGTTTCATTAATCATGGGACAAGGACCAAACCCACGACACTTACACAGTAATAGGCCCCATAGCGAAAGGGATACCTGGTCCAACAACTCGCAATAAAGCTCACAAATAAACGGATATTACCTACTTACACCTAAAGACAACAAAATAAAAGCAACACTCAAACCACCAATAATTGGAAACCCCAAAGAGGAAAAGCGAAGAAGAAAGACAAAAAACATGTTCACCCTCAACGCACAAGAGATCAGATCTCTACCAGAGCAACAATGCAGAACCACGGAGACACACCCATTCAAGCAGAGGAAGACTCCACACCAGACGACGCACCAAGCACACACAACCTCGTTGAAGACACTCATCAATTGGCGTAGGTGGTTGCCGAGTCTAGTTCACCGGTAGCAAGTTATTCTGCAGTTGTTTTGCCACGACGTGAGCGACACGATTCCCCTTCCTCAAGACCCAGGTAAAGCCACAAGACTCAAACTTCTCCCTTAATAGCATCACATATTGATCAATATTAACAAAGCTTTGGTGGAAAGGGGGAGAGATTTGGTGTAACTAGTCTACCATAAGACTATGTGGAACTTTTCAACCCAAAGGTTAAAAAAGAGTTCAACAAACTTATGGAGCAAACCCTCAAATTGGTCCATCAACTATCACCCTCTCTCCAACTTAGTCCCTAAACTATTCTAAATTCATCAATTTAGTCTTTGAACTATCTATCGTTTCTCTTAGTTAGAAAGAAATTGAGGGACTAATTTGATGAATATAGAATACTTTAGAAACTATTTATTATATTTTTATAGTTTAGGCACTAAATTAGAGAGAGAGAGAGATAGTTGAGAGACCAAATTGAGGGTGTAGTCCAAACTTATGCGTGATACACCACCTGAATATGAAACAGAGCCATTGAGGAAATATACTTTCTTTACATTCAATTGAGATAAAAAATAGTTAAGTTAGACTTAGAACCTAAACCAAATAGAGTAAAACCTTAAAAATAAAATATTTAGAAATTTGTAAAACTCAAATCAATTATCTACTTAGGCATAAAACTCAAATCAACTTCTCACTACTCGATATACTCCTGATGAGCACATTTTCAACACCACTTAATGCAAAGGGGCCTCATACACTTGACAATCTATCCTCAAAGCTGTGAATATCCTCAAGCCTGGATATATCAGTAGGATACGGATGGGTGATGTCTCTTTATGGTATGAAAAATGGTTGCGCAGAGGAAGGATCAGTGACCTCATTCCCTTCGTTGATATACATGATGTTCATCTTTGGATCAAAGATGTGATCATTGATGGTACGTGGCAATTCAACTTGCTTTATACACAAATTCCTCAAGACATTCAGCTCGAAATGCAAAGCATTTTCCTTAATTATGATTCAAGAGACATGCTCATTTGGGAACCTTCCTCGTCTGGTTCTTATTCAGCTAAAATGCTTATGCTTGGTTTGTTAATCAACATGAACCCGCACAACATACTGTGAATGGTGTCAACTCTGAGTGGAAATGGATTTGGAAATTGAAACTGCCTGAAAATTGGAAAATTATTAGTAGAATCCGGTCTCTTCTGGATATTGCTGACAAGGTTTTTTCCCCAGACTCAAACAATAGGCAACCACAGCTTGTATCTTGGATTCCTCCTCCTGATCAGTGGCTCAAATTAAATGTGGATGGAAGCTCATTAGGTAATCGCGGTCATTCGGGCTATGGAGGTCTATTTAGGAATAACCTTGGGCAATGAATTCTTGGCTTCTCTGGCGGCTGCAGCATGACAACTAACACGAATGCGGAACTCCAGGATATAGCAAAGGGTCTTATGATTGCTTGGAATAACGGTTTCCGTCGTATCATTTGTGAATATGATTCTACCGCAACCCTTTCTCTGATTGAATCGGGTGTGCCCCAATCTCATCCTTATGCTCCAGTTATTGACCACATTGTTGTAAGTGTGTAGTAATCCATTTGTATTTTCTGCGTATTTGCATTAGTGTATTTTGTATTAGTAAGTAAGTCAGCATTAGTAGCTGCAGTGAGTTAGTTAAGTCAGTTTTAAATTCATTCAGTGTGTTAACTGGTGTAGCTGATGGTGTTAGTTTAGCAGCACTATATAATGTGCTTGATTGTATTGCAGTAACTGTAACCCTTTACAATTCAATAAAACAGTTTCCATTCATTCTTCGCATCATCTGTATCAAACAGAACCTGTTATTCTGTGAAAACTGCTCCAACACACATAAGATCCTTGATGCATCTAGATTGGCAGCTATCCTTCACAATTGGGTTCAGTGTCCTACGGCTATTCATGTCTCACTCCTAGCTGATGCCTTGGGCATAACTAGGATTAGAGATTAGTTTTTTTCTTTTCTCTGCCTCTGCGACTGTTCATTTCTTTGTAATAAAAAAACGCTTGTAAGGTTATGGGAACCTCAAGTCAATTGAGACTATTGCCTTATACTCCATTTTCCAACAATTATTACGTGGACGCCAATTTTTTTCCTTTCAAAACATACTTTTCTATTACTCAATATAGAAAATATAACATTTTTAGATATTTTTGGGTAATTTTCTTATAAAAAGAGGATTATTTCACTTCAATATGCAAAATATGATTCGTTAAATATGCAAATTTGCGTTGTGAAATTTTGCGATTTTTAAGTACAGCATGGATTATTTTATGATTTCTGTAGTTATAAAAATTATAAGTTTTAAACCTTTTAGAATTTTTTTAATACTAGTACTATACCCGTGCATCCGCACGGGCCGATCGCGTTACGTCATACGATTGCCTCAAATAGAAACGTTAGTTTGAAATCTCATTAATCTAAAATCAATTGTAAAATATAGAGGATGACTTGCATACGGACAGGTGCTGTCGTGTTCTTTTTAGGAATGAATTTAGACAGCATTTAAATAGTCTGAACATTACCCCGTGAAAATAAAGAAAAATTTAAAGTAGACAAAAAAGGAGTTTCAAATAAAATATTGATAAATATTAAAACTAAAAATGTAAAAGTATCATTTAAAAACAATATGTGCATTTATCCCGTGTGTTTTTATATATCAGTGCAGTGTTTTTTTATATATCAGTGTTGTTATCCAATGTTTTTTTATATATCAGTGCAACTATCCCGTGTTTTTATATATATATCATTGCAATTATCCCCGTATTTTTTTATATATCAGTGCAGTTGTCCAGTGTTTTTTTATGTATCAGTGCAGTTATCTCATAGTTTCAATTGATTATTTGAGTTGATTAGTAGATTATTGTAGATAGTGAAAGATAGATAGTAGATTATCAATAACAAATATTTATCCCGTGTTTTTTATATATCAGTAACAATTATTTGTCCTTTTTTAGGTATTAGTGACAAATATTTGTCGCGTGTGTTTTAAATATTAATCAGTTTAAATAGTCATTAAGTCTTCTTGTTTTTTTAGATAGTAGTTTTCAAAAACTATAATTATCAATGGCAAATATTAATCCCGTGTTTTTTATATATCACTACAGTTATCCCCGTGTTTTTTATATATCCGTGCAGTTATCTGGTAGTTTCAATTGATTATTTTAGTTGATAGTAGATTATAGTAGATAGTAAATTTGTTAGATAGTAGATTATCAATAAGAAATAATTGTTTTAAATATTAATTAGTAATTTAAATAGTCATTAAGCCTGCTTATTTTTTAGATAGTAGGTTTGTAGTAGTAGGTTTCAAAAAAAATTAATTATCACTGACAAATATTAATCTCGTGTTTTTTTATATATTAGTGCAGTTATCTCGTAGTAAAAGAGAGATAGTAGATTATCAATAAGAAATATTTATTTTAAATATTAATCAGTAGTTTAAATAGTCATTAAATATTATTGTTTTTTAGATAGTAGGTTTATAGTAGTCTTCCAAAAATTTAATTATCAATGACAAATATTAATCCTTTGTCTTTTTATATATTTGTGTAGTTATCCCGTGTGTTTTTATATATCATTGCAGTTATCTCATAGTTTCAATTGATTATTTGAGTTGATTAGTAGATTATTGCAGTTATCCCGTATTTTTATATTAGATTATTTGAGTTGATTAGTAGATTATAGTAGATTATTGCAGTTATCACGTGTTTTTTTAGATAGTGGTTTTATAGTAGTTTTCCAAAATTATAATTATCAATGGTAAATATTAATTATAAATTGTCAAAAAAAATTATAAATATCAATGGTAAATATTAATCCCGTGTTTTTTTATATATCACTGCAGTTATCCCGTGTTTTTTATTTATCAGTGCAGTTATATTAGTAGTCTTCAAAATTTTTAATTAAAGTAGTGTTTGTATAAATTTAGAAATTTAGTTAAAAGAATTAAAGTGAAGTGATAAGAGAAAGAGAATAATTATTTATGGGAAAAGTAAAGTAAAAAGAAAAAAAAGGAAGAAAGAGAGTGTAAAAGAAAAGTGAAAATGAGTAAAGAGAGTGTAAGAAGAAAGAGAAAAAAGGAAGAAAAAGAGTGTAAGAGAAAAGTGAAAAGTAAGAAAGAGAGTGTAAGAATAAAGAGAAAAAAAAAGAAGAAATAGAGTGTAATGACATTTTTACCCTAAAAAATTTGAAGTGCCTTTTAAATAGAATGGGAGTATTGGTAAAATCATATGTGGTGAATTTGTATAAATCTATAGTAGATAAGTTTACATTGTTAAACTAGTGATTTTATGGCTTGACCAAAAACTCGTTGACTCGAAATTTTTATATCTTGATCCAATCGATGATTGATCCTAGTCTTACAATAATTTAATAGCTCAAAAAAACTACTCCCTCCGGTCCACAATATAAGAGAAAAAACACAACATTACATAATCTAAGGAATGACATTGAAATCAACTAATATCATTTAATAAGGCTAAAAATTTATCTACATTCCAAGATTGCCCTTTTCATTAAATAGTGATTTACACTCCTTATTAATGACATCATTTTTAACTACACCAGTTAAATAGAGGTAAATTTGGGATTGATCATTTAATACGCCTTAAAAATTGTGTTTGTTTCTTATATTATGAACCACCAAAATTCACTACTTTTCTCTTATATTGTAGACCGGATGGAGTAGTAGTTTTACAATGATGTATTGGTAAATAATTCAAGAGAAATGTTAGTCACACTCTCTTTAACACTCACTCAATGATTGGTTAAAATACATGTGAGTCCCACCATTTTGAAAATGGGACCCATTAATTTAGTAGGGCCACATGAATTTTAACCAATTATAGAGTGAGTGTTGGAGAGAGTGTAAAAAGGAGAGTGTTGATATTTGCTAGCACTTCTCATAATTCATTACCTGAAAATACTGGAAGATTAATAATTTATTTTACTTTAAGCCTTTGATTGGTTCACAAAAGAAAGTGAGAGGAAAAAAATGTAAGAGAGGAAAGAAAGATAGTAGAAAATGAGTTGTTTCTCTTATCTTATTTGATAGGAGAAGAAATATTAAGAGGAAAGAAAAGTGCATATGTATAAAATGACAAAACTAACTTTTAATAAAAAAGTAAAATATTTTTTATTGCAATACATTAATTTTAGTGCAAGGTTAAATATGTCATTTACATAAAAAATTGTGTTTTCCTTTACTTTTCTTCTCAAAATGAGACCAACTAAAACTTTTCTCTTTCCTATTTTATAAGGTAACCAAATAAAAGAAAATGATATATTCCCTTGTTTTTCTTAGTTTTCATGGCTACCAAACACACTATAAGTGCCTTTAAAAAATTTGTTTTTGACCATGAAGTTGATATACATGGCCATAACTGCTTCAACCAATATACACTAAAAAGTTTGTTGGACGCAAGTCTTATTGTGGCATACATTTAATTGTGGAGCTATTTATTCAGGTTTACAAATAGTTTGTGGGCCGATCACTTTAGTTCACCCATTTAGTTGCTCTCCGTTAATGATTAAGGAGCAATAGCAACACAACCTAGCTCATAGATCGGTACAAAGCTAGCGTGTCTCTAGCAAAAGGATAAGCATGGAACAATTCTATCTTTACATTGTGAAATTTGATAAGTCCGAATATAGTTGCCTCTTAAAGGTAAAAGTGCAGAACAATTTTATATTTACATAACAAGTTCTAAATTAAGTAACAAGAAAATGTTGGCAACTATGCTCTAGGATGGGCACATTATTTGCAATGAAATGAAGTGATTGGATTGAGTCAAAAAGTAACTTTTTCCCACCCTACTAATCTGTTCATATTTACATTTCAAATATTCTTAGTGACTCGTCAACTTCAGATTCTCATATTTCTGATACCGACCCTGATATAGATACTAATATTGTTGACCCTGATGTAGATGACTTACCTATTGCTTTGAGAAAATGGAAAAGGTCCTGTGCTAAGTACCCTATTTCTCAGTTTGTTTCTTCTAAGCATCTTTCCTTGCAGCATCAAAGTTTTATTGTAGCTGTTGACTCTGTAAGAATCCCAACATCAGTACAAGAGGCACTAATAGATAACAATTGGGTCCAGACTATGAACGAAGAGATGAAAGCACTTGAGAAAAATGAAACTTGGGAGATTGTTGAGAGACCAGGGGACAAGAAGCCTGTTGGTTGTAGATGGATCTACACAGTCAAGCACAAATCAGATGGTACTCTTGATCGGTACAAGGCAAGACTGGTGGAAAAAGGATACACTCAAACTTATGGAATTGATTATGAAGAGACATTTGCTCCTGTGGCTAAAATGAACATTGTTCGTATCCTTCTCTCTCTTGCTGCGCACTTTGGGTGGGATCTACAACAGTTTGATGTTAAAAATGCTTTCTTGCATGGCAATTTAGAAGAGGAGGTGTACATGAAAATTCCACCAGGATTTGGTCCCACAAATGGAACAAATGTGGTTTGCAAACTAAGAAAAGCTTTATATGGGCTAAAACAGTCTCCTTGGGCCTAGTTTGGGAGGTTTTCAAAGGCAATGTTGCACCTTGGCTATAAGCAAAGCCAAGGAGATCATACACTTTTTCTTCAAACATTCACAGGGTGGTAAACTAACAGTACTTCTTGTTTATGTTGATGATATTATTGTTACAGAGGATGATTTGACTGAAAGGCAACTGCTTAAGGAAAGATTAGCTACAGAATTTGAAATGAAGGACCTTGGGAAACTTAAGTATTTCCTAGGGATTGAGGTAGCCTACTCCAATGAAAGTATTTTTATTTCTCAAAGAAAATATGTTCTTGGCCTCCTGGAAGAAACAGGAAAGCTTGGATGTAAACCTGCAAGTGTCCCCATTGAGCAAAATCACAGGCTGAGCACTGAAGAGGAAAGTGCTAAGGTTGACAAAATGCAATATCAAAGACTAGTGGGGAAGTTGATCTATTTAGCCCACACTAGACCAGACTTGGCACATGCAGTTAGTGTTGTAAGTCAGTTCATGCATGATCCAAGAGCAAGACATCTTTAGGCTGTGAATTGTGTTCTCCAATATCTTAAAGCCACTCCAGGGAGAGGACTCCTTTTCAAGAGAGATGGAAACTTGACTATAGAGGCTTATACTGATGCAGCTAATGCAGGTTCAGTGAGTGATAGAAGATTCACCTCAGGTTATTGCACATTTTTATGTGGGAACCTTGTCTCATGGAGAAGTAAGAAGCAAAATGTAGTAGCTCGATCAAGTGCTGAGGCAGAGTTTAGAACTATGGCACAAGGGATATGTAAATTATTATGGATGAAAATTGTGCTAGATGACTTAAAGATTAAGTATGAAGCCCCTATGAAGTTATTTTGTGACAATAAATCGGCTATCAGTATTGCTCATAATATTGTTCAACACGACAGGACAAAACATATTGAGATAGACCGACACTTTATCAAGGAGAAGTTGGATAGTGGATTGATAATGACAGAATACATTCCTTCCGGGCACCAACTAGCTGATGTGTTAACAAAAGGCTTGCCGACAGAACGTCTCAACCAACTTACTTGCAAGCTGGGAATAATAGATATATATTCACCAGCTTGAGGATGAGTGTTGTAAATAGTAGCTTTTTGTATATATTAATAGTCCTTGTACTAGGCCCGTTAATAAGGCCCGTTAGGTTTAGCCCATCTTATTTATCTATATGATAAGGATTAGTGAGTGTAACTATACACAATTGAAAATATTCAATATATTTTTCCACAAATATCATACTCTCTCCCTCTGTCGCACAATAAGTGTCACTTTAGCAAAAAAAAATTGTCTCAAAATGAATGTTACTTACGATTTTCAATGTAATATTAATTGTTTTTTTTTTCAATTGTACTCTCTAATTAAAATAATGTTTGTCACTCCCAATGTTTGATAAGGATAAGTTGGTAAATATACTATTCTCTCTCTTTCATTTATGATTTTTTCTTAATATGCATGAAATAAACTAAAGTACCACTCTCTTTCATTTATGGTCTTTTCTTAATATGCGTGAAATAAACTAAAGCACCGTAATAATTTTGGATACCTTTATACAACTTAAACAAATATTATACGATAGATTTCCCTTTGGGGACTCTTGTTGTCTTCTCTGTTGTAAATGACACTACCAACCCTATATTGCTCAAAAATGATATTCCTAAATCGGATTGCTCAGATTTACTACTCCGGTTTCATTTATAAACAAAAAAGCACTTTTTAGGTTTATCTCTATCTGAACTATATTATAGACCAGATACATCAGTTATTCAATGAATCTAAAAAAATGGTTTTTTGCTTATAAATGAGACCGGAGGGAGCATATGACATGGTCATTGTTTAGCAGCATGTCAGTTGTCATCAGCAATATGAACGTAACCTTCTTGTTGCATTAGCGATCGAACAATCTGAAACTGCGACGAACAGTACCTGCAAAACAACGAAGGTTAGGGAAAATCAACCGGAGGGGTATTACGACGCGTCATTAAGGATTTATCCGCCTTAACAGCGCAAATCCCCCGATGGTACGGTCGGTCTCGTCTAAGGTCACAATAGTGACTATGGAATCCGAACTCACAAGAATTAGAGTGTTTGGTGTACCAGGAGAATTACAGTGTTCGATACATCATACAATAATGATAATGGCTTAAGTCATGTTGGAGAAGAAATTCAACAAGTCAGCAAGTGTTGATATAATAGCATTAGTTCTTAATTTCTATCAATATTATTATTGCGTATAGCTATAATATTACTACTACCACTATATTAATTACATCCACACACTTCCACTTTTCTTCCCAACAATTAAAAAGATTTCTGTGTATGGTGCTAGCAACTGATATATACAGAAAGAGAAATTCGTGTCTACTATCCTTTTCCCATTTTAATGATGTGCTGATGGAGGTAAATATGAACCACCCTAAACCCCATTAATTTATTTATATTTTAAAAGAAAGCTTTGATAAAACTAAACACTAACTACTATTGCATTTAGACAATGAAGTCGACATATAAGTTACCATATTTCAGTCAGCATGTATTAAATATCTAAGTTTGCCACAGAAACAATGCGATTCAATGTTTGGGAATCTCTATATTATTATTGCTGTTTGTGTGCTTATGATGGAGAGGACAACAGCTAAGTTTCTGCAAGTCGCAACTAAGCCAACATAATACCGTTTAGAATGAGTATATTTTAAAAGTTTGAACCAAATGGTGCCATCAAATTCTGGCTTTTAAGCTATGCCAAGGTCATCAACAAGCCTTCTTTCTGATATGTGGTTTCCAATCCCAATTCTTCTCTTTATAATCTGAACTTCTGCTTGCTGCTCACAGCGCACACAATTAATCCATCAGCATATGAAGCTAGATTAAAAAGAAAGATGGCCTCATTATAAGACAAACCTTTATTTCATTTGCCATTTCAGGTGTTAGATTTATGTGTTGGTTTATTCCCGACTTAGCTGCATCCATCGTAGACACAGTGAAAAGCCTTATTGCTTCTTGCACATGCTGCTCGGTAGCAACACGGGATCTGGTACAAGAGGCAAGGTACATTTTTGTCAAAAGAAAGATGCATGGATCATCAAAAATAAACAAAAAAGCCACTCCAAAATAAAGAAAAACAGAAGGATGATTGATGTAACAAAATTTAGTAATTTTGGTTAAGGATGACATATTTAAGATTTTGCATGCAATGGTAGAATTATAGAACCCAACATAGGCCTTTTGGGATTATAAAACAAATTGATGCAGATTTACAAAATTTAGTGAAGCCACTGAAGAAATTTAAGTCATAATATATTACATGTGAACCTTTTCTCATCGATACCTTTTATGAAAAATGTTTTCCAATGGCTAGTTGTGCACTAAAAACTAGGAAGCAAATTTGGGTGACACAATGCATTAGCAGCCTTGTCGTATATGAAACTGCTTATACCATATCGGATTATGTGATATCCTATATTCTGTACAATTAAGCACTGAGTTTTGCTACTTTTATGAAATTGCAACGGATGGAATTATGAACTAAAGAAAGTAAAGAGTAACCACAAAACTTACAGGTTCATCTTTGCAAGTGCCTCGCTCAACCTAACAATAGCTTCCAGCTGCCTTACAGTTATTGGTATTGCAGCAGCTTCTCCAGTTTCATTTGATTGCTGCCTCATATCCTACATTTTTTTCACAAGTGAATCATACTTTTAAAAGCAGACTTGCTTCATCAAACAGAATTCAAAGGAGAAATATGGTAACAAATGATATCCATATCGAAAAGCAAAAAACTAATAATAACCATATTGAGATTTGGGAATAGAGGCTAACATCAGATTTCTACATTAATTTGATAATATAATTATGAACACCTGTCTGATTTTCACATAATTAGTTTGCAGTGCTGTTGCTGCAGATTCTGATAGACGAGGGGTGAGTTGAGTTCGGCAATACTGTAAATACCTGTTTAGACAACATCTCAAAGTTCATTCTCTCATAAAGATTGAAAGAATTTCATGAAAAGTTGAAAACTCTATCACTAAGTTCATAGATCAGCCAATTATATTCTTTGGAATTGGTAGTCCTATTATCACCCCCTCGTTGCATGAGCTAATGCATGAACCCTTATGATAAGACTAGCTATTATCTGTAAACATAATAAGTTTAACACTGATTTGAGGGCTTTAGAAAATCAAGCCATTGAACATGTAATATATTTTTGCCTGGTTTGCAAAACTACTCTTTTAAAACAGCAGACACATATCAAGAGATTAGTTATCTTTTACTAAATACTAGTATGTATTACCCGTGCCCTGCACGGGTATACATCGTATTTTTTCTTAATTTAATTTTAAAGTATTTTGTTATTAACATCTTGCATAAATAGATATTGGTATAAATTGTAATTGTAAATTTTTATAATTATGTATTATGCATCTCGCGTCTTTGAGTGTAGTCATCGGTGAGTTCCCATCTTACTATGGCATCTGTTGAGTACAACATTGGGGTAAGTCTCTTCCTCACCGGTGTACATTACCTTTTTAATAATTTTATTAGCAACTAAAGTTTGACATTCTATCTATATATCGGGGTGGCAATTTTTACCCGTGTATGGTGATCTCCGCGGGACTGCCTTGTTCGGGGGGGCCATATAGGGAATTTTTTCCACGTGGAGACTGGGACAGACACCAAAATCTCTCTGTGGCCATTTTGGTGATTGGGACAGGGATCATGCCCCCGCCCTACATATATTACATTTATGTCCTTGTTATGTATTTTTTTTGACAATAATATCCTTATAGATAGATAAAATATTATAAGTAATTAATATAATTTTAGTCTTTTTATATGTGATTTTATTTAGAAAAATATTAAATTATGCTAATTTGAATATTAAATAATTGTTCTTGTGGCTTCTAAGAAGAGTAGTCGAAGTTTTTGGTGTGTTAGCTGTGACCTTGACTTGTAGTTGGTTTGTTTTTGCTCTATCGCTAACTTTTTTGATTAATTAAGCCATATCCATAAATTCCTATTATGGAGAAAAAAAAAGAGGAAGCACCTAATTTTTTTTCATAATTACTTTCTCTAAGTAAAATGTACATGAGCACCTTCACTGACGGTAGGGGTGTTCGCGGTGCGGTTTGGTTCGGTTTTGAGACAAAAAGAGAACCGAACCGCAAGATAAAACTACATGCGGTTTGATTTGGTTCGGTTGGCTTCCTAAAATAAAACCAAACCAATGCGGTTTGGATTGGTTCGGTTGGTTCGGTTTTTTCCAAGACAAAACATAATTTAAAAAGAAGTTAAAATTAACTAACATAAAAAATGGCTAACATAAATCTTTAAGAAAAAATCTACTCAAATATATGTAGTATATAAATTACTCTCTTTTAATTCTTTTAAGATAGCTAAGACAATGTTTAAAAGAATTTGAATTAAATACTTTATTGTAATTTCTATTTTTTAAATATAGCATAACAATATGGATTGTTTGTAAGTGAGTCAAATAATAAATTGGATTTGGGCTAGTATAAGTGAGTGAGAGTTGGGTTTTAGTTACATTTGGGCTAGTAAGTTAGTAAGGAATGTTGTAAGTCCATAAGCTTTAGTGTTACTCGCGGTTTGGTTTCTGTAATCAAAACCGCGAACCAAACCGAACCGCGCGGTGCAATGAAAAAAGAAACCGAACAGAACCAATAAGAAGCGGTTTTTTGCGGTTTGGTTTGGTTCGGTTTGCGGTTTTCTATTGGTTTGGTTCGGTTTTGAACACCCCTAACTGACGGTGCCTATTTCAATAAGTGATACGGTTTCTTGAAAAATGAGTTAACACTTAGCAGGATACATCAATAGATCCCACCAAAGAGATATCATGCTAAAGCTAGTTCCAAACAATTGGATGGTGAGACCAATCCCCCTCAAGTTGTAATAGGCATGTTGAAGTTTTTCAATCCTCCCCTACGACGTGGAAAACTACATTCTGAGCCGTTTTGCCTCACCAGTCAGATCCCTATCGTATAGAGATTCTCGTACCCTAGTGTATGGGTAGTTGAAGCCCAAATAGGGCTAGATGTCTGAAAGGATGAGTGATATACTTTCAGACGAGTCCTATCAAGGAGGATAGTCAGTCTTGTAGAATTTTATCTGGCTAGAAGTTTTTCCCCAAAGGTCCTTACACTAGTGCTATAATTGCGGATTTTATAGTCATTGAGTTTAAAGCTCAGTTCATGAGTTATGGAGATTCACTCCCACTAGTAAATTTGGGTTAGTTGGTAGAGTGACTTTGATAGGTCATGGTAAAAAGTATTTTTAAAATCCTATCATTATGTGGGTCATTGAGACAATATAGTCGACTCCGATAGGTAGAGGAAAAGTATTTTATCAAATCCTACCAATATATGAGTCATTGAGACATTATAGTCGACTCCGATAGGTAGAGGAAAGCGTATTTTTAAAATCCTATCATTATGTGAGCCATTGAGACATTATAGTCGACTCCGATAGGTCGTGGAAAGATTATTTTATAAATATCCTATCAATACAAGAGTCACTGAGAACAGAGGTGGTTCCCGAGTTTAACCCAAAGAACTAGATGTATCTCCAATAGGATCGAAAGGTTATGTCCCAAAATTTTCTTCCGTTGCGAAGAAAATTTTGTTAGTGCATTGACCAATAAGGGAAAAGTAGAGGTTTTAAGCATTGAGTCAGGCGTTAGTCCCTTAGCTGGGATGCCTACACAAGTCTCCACTTTGGTGGCGAGGTTTTAGTTTGTTAACCTCTCATTTGTGAAGGTTAACAATCAGATTGCATTATGTGATTTTCGTTTGACAGGTCAAACGGGAATACAGTTATGAAAGGTGAGGTGACTGCTGACGATGTTTTATAATTGAATAGCTGTCAAAGAATGAACTGATTGAACTTTATGCAATTGACTGACATAGAGTAAGTGCAATTGTTAAGTAATGACATGAGTTATGCTGTTGTGAAATTGCATTTTGTCTGAGGATAAAAAAATTGTGACCGAGATTTCTGAAGTGAAGATTGGCGTGCGGCATTGTGGTCTTAAAAATCATTTTATGAAAATCCGCATGCTAATGTTACTTTTGGAAATCCATATGACTATTGATGATTGCTTTGCAAAGGATTGATGTACTGAATGATTTGAGTTTATGAAAAAGTAGTACAGTTCATGTGATTTTGAAAATTCAGGTTCAATAATTGTGTTATTGAATTCTGATTGACTGTGATGATTTATATGTTTTATGGAGAGAGAGAGAGAGAGAGAGAGAGACGGTGTTTGGCGTGTTAGAAGTTAAGGTATGAATCAGGATAAGTGTGGTAACAAACGGAATGTATAAATTCGAAGTAAAAGATGATTTTGGAAACTGATCAAAGAGCCCGGACCGTGCGAGATTTTCTGTTTCATATTTTCAAAATAAGTCAAAACCATTCTGTTCCGATACCATTACTTGTCTAACCTTATCCTTAACCCAAATTGAGACCATTCCCATTGGGATCAACAGATTGGAATCATGTATAGTGTCACGAGAGTGATTAAACGGTTTATGTTACATATAAGGATAGAGTCTGCGTAGTGAGAACCAATTAGATTATAAGGTTATGAGATAACTTAGTATGAAGTAGAAGTGTTCTTCAGTTTGATTAAATCGAGGCATAGGAAATTGGTTGCACTACGAGGAGAAAATGTTATTTTTGAAAACAACTCTAATGAGAATTTGATTGTTTTTCAAAAATCATTTGGTGTCATCATGGCCCATTTCTATGCTTAAAGGAAAGGTTTTTAATAACCCTTTCCTCATCTTTTTGAAATGATTCTATTTCGAAAACTTGGGAACGAATTAAGAAGTTCCTGCATTGTTTGACACCCAAGACTTAAAATTTTTCAAAGTTGGGGTGTGTAAACGAAACTAATTGGAGAAAAGTTTCAAATTATTCTACTACAAGTTCAAGGTTTTGGTACTCATCTCTGTAATTTCAAGATTTTCTAGATTTTGTACCAAAGAGGAAAACAGATTTCAAGTTAATCAAACTGTTTTTCAAGAGTTAAGGTCATTTCGAGAATGTCTATTCTCGGTTAGCTAATCGGTAAGTTTAAACAATTTTTGAGGACAAAAATTTATAAGTTGGGGTGTAATGTAAAATCCCCAAAATAATTAAGCTAATTATTTTGATGTTTAACCCAATTAATTTAATTTAGTGCTTGATTGATAAATATTATTAATTGAGTGCTAGATTAATTATTAATTGGTGTAGGATTTTTAAGTGAATAGTAAATAATGAGGGTTGTTTAGGAAAGATAGAAGAGGTTAGGGGTATTATGGTCATTTGACCCATAATACCACATATGTTATAAAAGAAAGTGAGAAAAGAGAGAAGAGAAGTCGAGTGAGAGGAGGAGGAGGAGCAGAAGAAGAAGAGGAAGAAGGAGAAGAAGAACAAGAAGAAGGAGAAGAAGAAGAGAAGAAGAAGAAGAGAAGAAGAAGAAGAAGAAGAAGGAGGAGGAGAAGGAGGAGGAGGAGGAGGAGGAGGAGGAGGAGGAGAAGGAGCAGAAGAAGAAGAAGAAGAAGCAGAAGAAGAATAAGAAGAAGAAGAAGAAGAAGAAGAAGAAGAAGAAGAAGCAGAAGAAGCCTAATCGTCTTCCCTTCCTCTTTCATCCTCCATGAGATAGGTAAGTGGTGTGTGAAAAAGATAATGTGCAAGTATACACAGTCATAAACGAGCAGTATAAAAGATCGAACCCACAGGGTTTGGATTAAGAAGAAGAATAAGAAGAAGAGAAGAGGGTTTCACCCAAACCCTAAAACTTAGATCACCATCATCATCTTCCCTTCCCCTTTCATCCTACATGAGCTAGGTAAGTGGTGTGTGAAAAAGATAATATGCAGGTATACACAGTCACAAACGAGCAGTATAAAAGATCGAACCCACAGGGATTGGATTAACTCTTGTATGTTTAAGAAGATATAAATTAGTGCAGCTACACTACTCACAATTTTGGATATTAATGCTTAGGGAAAACAGAATGTAAATATGTAAGAAAATATGAAGGAAATCAGTTGAGAATGATAGTTGAGATGTCTTCACTAAATAATTCACTTTTGAGAGTTTTGTTCTTTTATATGGTGCATATGCATTGAGTGCGGCTGCATGAGTATGTGCCTTTTAGCTACTTTCTTCAGAGTTCCGTTACAAGCTTCCTATGTCTAGGCTTGCTAAATAAGTTCACCTCTGCCTTTAAAGTACCCACTGTATCACCCTAAGGACTATGTTATCCTATGTCTAGGACTTAACATGGTTTTGACAAAGTTTTCTTTATTACACAAGTTAACAAAGCCTTCATTAAAACACTCACCCTTATTAGTTCTTGATTTCTAGTTATAAACCATGTCTGTGAATATAACTCTACTTATTCTAAGCGATCAACCTTAAAATAAGATGGATGTAGTGTAACACAAGAACCAAAATGCATACGACACTTAAATGCACAATAACTTACTCAAAAGCTCATTATAAAGTTAGAACATCTCAACCAAAGAGGTTTAGCTTATAATATGCATTGCAAGGCAAAAATAGATGAAATAAAACATGTTGATATAATGGAAAGTACAAGAGATATCAATAGGGTAGAGATTACACTGATTGAAGTACTCTTGCATAAGTTTGCCCAGCAGTGCTGATGCACTAATTTCCTGCACCTAACTAACTCGATGAAGAAGTCGTCAATTCCTTCCTTACCTTCTTGCAACTAACTACTAACTTAAAACTATGAAAAGAGAGTGAAATAAAATACAAGAAAGGAAATGAGAGTGGATGTTCAATGTATAAAATTCTTGATGTCTTCAAGTGAGAAGTGGAAGCCTTTATATAGCCTTGGAGGTTTCCTTCAAGTGAGGGTTTGCTTGGGGATGAAGTTAACCTAACGAGGTTTAACCATGGTTACTTTTCAGAACTTTGATGAAGGAAATTGAGTCCAACACTCAACCTCAAAGAGAGGTCCAATCGTGGAGGGCCATGTGTCCTTTATGAATGACCCTTCATGATGGTCTTCTATTGTAGGCGCCTCATTTTTCATGTTGGCATGTGCCTCCATGTGACTAAGCATGATGCCATTGAGGTGTTTATGCATTGGTATGGATTGAGGTGATTCCAATGTTGGGTAATTTGTCTTTAGTTCAGGATGGTGTAGATGCACCTTAGTGCAGTTGCCCTGTTGTAAATGTATTTAGTGCAGATGCATTGTTGTTTTCCTGGTGCAGGTGCATCAACTGCAGGTGCACTGAAAAAAGCACATCAAACATACCAATATATATATAAAAAAGTGCTAAATTATGAATGGCATTCATCTTGAAACCATAAATGTTGTTATTTTATTCATACTACTATATTTAACACATATTACACTTGATTTCAAGCAATTAGTTATGTTTAGATGCATAAACAACTCTATATAAAATAGAGTTATCAGTAAGATCCCTTCCCTTTTCCTTTCCTTTTTGGGATTTCGAATTGAGAGTTATAGAGATGTGATGAGAGGTGATTTTGAATGTTATGTTGATTTTGACGTTGCCAAGGGGATTAGGAGCGAACCCAAGCTAGATTGAGCGAGTATTGAAGTTCGATTTGGAGTTGGTGCCTTAGGGTTTCAAATTGGGGTTTTTGAGAGATTTGGTATTTCGGTCTAATCGTTGTCCTCGCCGTTTGAAGGTGAGTTCTTACTCTCTTTAGGCTTTGATTGATGAACTTGATATGTTGAGTTGTGTTTCGGTTTTTGGTACGTTATCGAAATGTGTTTATTGAAACTTGGTGTTTGAATTGACGAATTATGGTTGAAGTGGTTGTCAACAGTTGGGAATCAATTCCCAAGTGTTGTCAAGAGTTGGGAATCAATTCCCAAGTGCTTTCAAGCGTTGGAAATCAATTCCCAGGATTCACCCAGAGTTGAATCAATTCCCAAGAGTTATGAAGAGTTGTGAATCAATTCCCAAGAGTCACCAAGAGTTGAGAATCAATTCCCAAGAGTTATGAAGAGTTGTGAATCAATTCCCAAGTGTTGTCAAGAGTTGGGAATCAATTCCCAAGAGTCACCAAGAGTTGGGAATCAATTCCCAAGAGTTATGAAGAGTTGTGAATCAATTCCCAAGTGTTGTCAAGAGTTGGGAATCAATTCCCAAGTGTTGTCAAGGGTTGGGAATCAATTCCCAAGTGTTGTCAAGAGTTGGGAATCAATTCCCAAGTGTCACCAAGAGTTGGGAATCAATTCCCAAGAGTTATGAAGAGTTGTGAATCAATTCCCAAGAGTCACCAAGAGTTGGGAATCAATTCCCAAGAGTTATGAAGAGTTGTGAATCAATTCCCAAGAGTTATAAAGAGTTGTGAATCAATTCCCAAGTGTTGTCAAGAGTTGGGAATCAATTCCCAAGAGTCACCAAGAGTTGGGAATCAATTCCCAAGAGTTATGAAGAGTTGTGAATAAATTCCCAGGAGTTGTGAATCAATTCCCCGAATTTTGTCACCGTTTTTAAAACATGTCTAAAACTATTCCTTTTGATTCAAAACCTCTCCCAATCCTTTCCTTAACCCTCCCCATTAATGATTGAGTAAGTTTATGCTCCGTATTGTGAATGTCATGAAGCGAAATTGTAATAACCGTAATTCGTGGTATGCGACTATAATTGGTTGATTTATGAAAGACTCCCTAACTTACAAGTTTTGTGAAATGGATTGGTTAAATCAAAGTAAATAAGTGGTGATTTCCTTTATAGATTGGTTAAAACATTGTTTGCTCATGTTTCAATGATAAATGTTTAGTATCCACGAGTGAGAAAAGGTTATGACATGATAAAACAGACTATGTGTCCCATGAGGTTGGGGTTAATGTTATGAAATGATAATGATAATCATGTAAGGTTAAGGATATATATATATATATATATATATATATATATATATATATATATATATATATAATTATATCGAGGATGGGGTGACGACCCTAGAGGTTAGCATACTAGGCGGAGGGAAGTCATGAGCCCAAAAACCTAGGCTCATTGAGGTTTGCCCGCTAGCGCAAGATTAGCGGATCGGGTTCATCAAAAATCAAGTATATGATTACCGGTGATGTGCTATGTTATGAAAGTTTGCACGTAGTTATCCAATCCGGAGCTATGAGTTAAAAGATGCATAATGAACCACGAGTATTTAGTGAGGGGTCTCGATAGGACTCACTGAGAAGTATATTTCACTGTTTATATGTTGTTGTTTTACAGAGACACAAGGAAAGTCAAAATCAAAGAAGCACGGCTAGACGGTGTGACCTGAGGAGATGTGAAAGCTTTAGTTTTAATGTTTATGTTATTTCACTTGTTGTCCTTGTATTTCGATTATATGACTTATACTCGTTAAAAGTTGTAAATCGTTTTCGCTACTTTTTGGCTTTGGATATTGAACACTAGGTACTGAGAAGTTTGTATGGCATGCAACTTAAGTATTTAAGAATTCTATGTTAAGTTGTTAAAATTGGAATGACTGTTTTGATGATTATTCATCGAAGTTTTTAGTTGTGTTCAGTATCTGAGGCAGGAAGTTATCTCTGATGTATGCTATACTGTATGTCTTGGTATTTTCTCTATGTTAGAGATACTAGCTAGGGAGTTAAACAAAGAGTAAGTTCGAAAATTTTCCCCTCACAGAAGTACCTAAATCCGTCGCCAAGGAAGTATGTAAATCCGCAGACCATTTTTTTAACAACGGATTTACATAAATCTGTATAAACCCGGCATTATTAGAAACAGATTTATGTAAATCTGCAGTTGTTATTTTAATTGGCTAAACGGATTTACGTAAATCCGTAGTTAACATTTTTTAACAAAGTTGGTAACAGATTTAAGGTAAATTCGTAGTTCATTTTTTTTCCAAAAATTAACTAACGGATTTACGTTAAATCCGTAGTTCAATTTTTAGAAAAAATTAGTAACGGATTTACCATAAATCCATAGTTTATTAAAAAAAATTAATTTTCTTTTATTTTTTATTTACAGTGGTGCTTAGCAGAGGTAGAGACAATAGAATTATAGACTCGAGGAAGGATTTCGTGATGCGGGGTGGATCGTCACAGGCTGGTGGTAAGGGTGAACCGAGAGAAACTCCGGTCAGTACACGCACACGGATCAGGATAGTCGGTCATGCTTCTCGCCGAGATAGATTGACTATGTACAGTCCGAAGATATTCCTCGACGCTCTCCTGCGTATGCCACACTCTGGGGATTGGTTGACTATGCAGAGGGAGGCGACCCCGATCCTGACTCTAATTCTTGAGTTTTTTGTATTATTGTTCCATTTGAACTATTGTGGATTTATCTATTTGCATGTAGTATTATTTTGTTAGTATTATACTCGTTAAATTAAAAATTTATTTTCATTGATGCAAAAGCGGATTACAACGTTACAACAACACAAGCAAACATAAAAACTAAAACATGATAGAACATAAAAACTAAAACATAACAGCAACAAATACAGTTCTTAAAATCCTGGTCCTCCAGCATAACAACACCGTACAATCTCATTGACGCTCCGTTGAGTCTCCACGTACAACTCCAACGGACTACGAGCCTGAAACATGTCATGCATGTACAACATGCTTCGTACGTCGTCACCAGTCTTAATATTCATGGACGACCAGTGAATGCAGCCATCATCTCCAAAAGTGGGTTTGCGATAAGTGATTTTAGTAACCTCTCGGTCATCACCCCTTACTTGAACCTTAAGCTCTATTTTATCTTTCAAACCTTCGAAGGTGATGTTGTCATGGAGCCTGCATAAGACAGGTTTTGGACACGAGAAGAAGACATTGTCTTTTCTTGTGGTGATTTGGCCACCATGATGAATAGCGGTAAGTGTGCTGTCTCTTGAGTATTGAGTGGATTCAGTGTTCATTTTGGAGTGTGTGAGTGTGAAAGAAGAAAATCAGAGTGAAATGTTGGTGTGAAAGAAACGAGGGTGAGTGTGGGTATTTATAGCAATGTTCATTGATTATGTGCCATTGATATTGTCGGTGCGATCTACACCGTTAAAAGTCTATTCATTGGGGGCACATTTACCAAGACGAACAAATGTGGGCCGTTGATAAAAAATGTCGGTGGAATCCTGACCATTTATTTTTTAAAAATTTTGTGACAACGAATTTATCTATTTATTAGATAAATCTGTTTTGATAAAAACCAAAACGGATTTATCAAATAAATAGATAATTCCGTTGTCACAAATTAACGTAGCGGATTTATCTACTAATTAGATAAATCCGTTTTGGTTTTTATCAAAGCGGATTTATCTAATAAATAGATAAATCCGTTACAGTAAATTAACAAAACGGATTTAAGTTTCTCTGAGGTAAATCCGTCGTTTTACATTTACTTAACAGATTTATGTTTTTTAACTTACTTCCGTTATTCTTTTTTTTAAAAAGGGATTTATCTGAATAAATGATAAATCCCATTTTGGTTTTTTTCCCAAAACGGATTTATCATTCAGTTAGATAAATTCGCAGGTTTAAAATTATCAGGGGCAATCTGGGAATAAAAAAACGTGGAGGTATGATGTATAGATGCGGGGGTAAAAAAAATGGAACCCTATTTGTATTTGTATGACGATGAAAATAAAAATTAATATAGATGGAGTGCCACCAACTCATTTATTATCGTAATCTTAATTATAACAATTTTATGTTTGTATTTGGAAAAAGTTTTTTGGACACCACAGTTCTAATTGACACCTTGAGAGATAGAGACGGAAAGGACATGAGTAATAGATATAATTGGTAGGTGATGTGATAAAAAAAGAGATGAAAAGAATGAGAGGTATTGGATGAGTCTTGATTTTTGAGGTTGTACAAAAATCAACGCTCTTTGTATTATTATTACGCTCTTTCTAACACACACCAACCTAATTGATGGTATAAATTATATAAGTGAAAATAACTAGTTCAAGTGCCGTCTAGCACCCCCATGCATGAAGGTGTAATTTAAACACGTGAGTATAATTGTTGTATTGAGAAAGACACAGATCTAAATCTAAAGGTACATTACTAGGGCTGGACAAACGGTCGATTAGGCCGGATTCGGGTTCAAATATCTCAATCTAGTCTAATCCGCAGTATTGTATCTCAGATCCAATTTCGTCCGTTTTGGCCTTCGGTTTGGGCGAAATCAGTTTTGTCGGTTAAAGGTCAGTCGGGTGGATTGAAACGGGTTCTCAAACAAAATACAGAGGAAGGATGAATGTTGTTTCTGCAATTTTTCTTCTGCGACTTTTCTATACAATGAAACCTGAACAATGAAGAAGAAGAACTTTATATTTTCATTAATTATTTTATCTATTACTTTATCAATTTAAAATTGGGTAACGTGTAAAGTGTGTGTGAGTGTGAAGTACAAAATGGCTATATATTTAAATATAAAAAGATAAAAAGTGGTGCGACTCTCTAAAAAAAAGCAAGTGCAGTAAGTGTGCAGAGAAAAAGTGATTGCGTAGGACAGGGCAGATTGCAAGTAGTGCAGTAATGTAAAATATTGAAACAAAGTGTAATATCCGGGCGGTTTCGGGTTTTGTTGGGTTTGAATGTGTGGAACCAATACCGTCCATTTATAATCTATGTAAACCGCTTTTCAATATTTGTGGACCCGACAGTGGAACCGACTCGACCAATTTTGTCATTTCTATTCGATTTTTCAATTTTTTCGAGCGGGTATTAAATTTTGTCCAGCCCTAATTATATTATACTAAATTTTTTCCACTCACCTAATTGTCTTCTATCGTAAATACCCATGTGACTCTAGTGAATGGTGGGACCACAACACCTAGCAACAAATGAGCGTAGATTGAAGATCCTCCGGCGTTTGTTGTAGACAATGTGTAAAGTTCATCCATTAGATAATTTTTTCTAAATGGGTCCCAAGGCGGCCGAAATCGCGTCAACACAATGGTGTCTATGGTTTCCAAATTTTCCCGTTTGTTGCAAAAAAAGTGAAGACTTTGGTAAATGAGACTTCAAGCTAGGTCCAAAATCATCTTCAAACAGGAAAAGAATTGATGTAGAAATAAGAGACATTCTTCTTCTTCTTCTTCTTCTTCTTCTTCATCATCATCATCTTGGCATTTTGGGTGTTTTAGCCTTGGGAGAACATATGGTACTATTGAAGACTAAGTCGTATGTTATTTGTTCTTCGATCGTCACTCGAGTCCCTTGAGTAAGTGATACCATTTAGTTGCCAATGCTAGAGAGAGACGTTCTTTGCATTGCTAGTGTTACTACTATCTCAAACAACCCAACCACTGTCCCAAAATAAGGTTCTCTATTGAATTATGAGTGATTGAGATGGAAATGAGAGATTGGTGCAGCTAGTTTACTATGAGACTGTGGAACTTCTCAACCCAACAGTTAATTTTTTTTCAAAAAACCTGAAAGGTTTGGGCATCTTAAACAAAGCCATTGAAGGAATATACATTCAATCGAGAAAAAAAAGTTAAGTTAGACTTAAAACCTAAACCAAATAGAGTAAAACTTTTTTTTAAAAAATTGGGGAAGTCAACTGATACTATTGCCTTATATCCCACTTTTCCAACAATGATAAGCATGGAACACTTCTATCTTTACATTGTGAAATTTACTTGAGAGGAATTTGAACTCCTTTTTTCCTGCCCAACTAATCTATTCATATTTACATTTCAAATGTCATACATTATCATTATCATTATTATAATTAGAAAATTTACTGCAACTTAAACACAACATAAATATTATACGATAGATTTCCCTTTGGAGACTCCTATCACTGTCTTCTCTGCTGTAAATGATACCATTACCAACCCTATTGCTCAGAAAGGATTTTCCTACACCAGGTTGTCTCAGTTTTATGTGACATGGTCATTGTTTAGCAGCATGGCAGTTATCATCAGCAATATGAACATAACCTTCCTGTTGCAGATACCAAAATGCCCCCTCAGCGGCGCTCTCTGCCGCATCTTTCTTCTTTAATTTTGGTTCCCCAACAAACTCCAAAATCAAATCTGGGACCTCTTCTATCTCCAAAATCACCTTGGAAGTGAATCTAAAAATTTGAAACAACAATAGTCAACACGGACACAGGATCTAAAATTACAACATAACAAACACTCTGAAGGTTTTATGTAGCACAAGTGCACAACAAACATTTCACTCTAAAGATGTAATCAGAAAAAAAGAATGCTGGAATTTTCAAGATTAGAAATAAAATTGAAGGGAATAACAGTAAACCAGACTACAAAAGCAGGTTAAAGATACATATTTAATCAAAATGATTACAACAAAAAATGATATAAGGGACTCACAACTTCAGGTGGCTTGGTCCCTCTTCCTTGCAGCATTCAAATATAGGAGGTTTCCAGCAATAAGAAGCACATAGTTCATACAGTTGCGCTTTCGCTGTTCATAAACACAATGATATGAAACAATATTTAGGATTAATAGAGGGGTACGAGTGCGACTCCACTATTGGTCACTTTAAAACTACTATAGTTTTTATATTACCTGTTCTTGACAAGTCACTGCTACAATCATGATTTCGAACGGTTTCACGCAACTGTTTATCAGGAGAAGATTGAAGTCGTTGGCCAATAGGATGAATTTCTGGATCAGACTTGCTGCATAGGTCTTCATTAACCATTTTCTGTCCGACGATATTGGAATCCGTTACATCAATGGGAATTTCATTATAGCCAATGAGTTTGGGTTCCATCTCAAAGGTTGATTTCAGAACGTCTTTCAAAGTTTTTGACTTTAGTTTCAAACCTTTAGCCTGACATCCACACCCCTTATTACTCTCAATCATGTAGTTAAAATACAAATAATATAGTACTCAATAACAAAAGGCTAGAACATTTTAAGCTTTAAGGAAGATAGATGAATGAGGATGAAGATATAAGAAAACAAAGCATACTGTTTTACCTTCAACTTTGAAAATAGTAGCTGCGCAGCAATTCTAAAAGCTTCTTTTTTATTCGGGCGAGTCGCTGAAGCTGTTTCATCTACACCATTTCCAATCACTTTGATGTCAACTGAAAAAGCTTTAGCCAGTTTTGATGACAGAAACTGCAATTCCAAATTATGAGATTGGCAAAGTTCTTGCAAATCCCTGGTAGGACTCAGCTGCAAGCTTGATGAGAATTTCATGATTGGGTCCAAGAATGAGGTCATAATCTTCCAAACTTTGTTCAAATCGAAACCTGAATCCAGAAGAACGGCACCAACGCAAGATTCCACCAAATCGCCCAGGGCCTGAAGCAATCAATAATGTCCGTTTAGACCTCAGAACACTTGATTCAAAATTACAAAGCAATACAAACCCATCACACATTTGAGCTTCGAGAATTGGACATTAAAGGTATGTTTGGTAGAAGAGAGAGAGAGAGAACGGAAAGAGAGACGAGAGAGTGACTTTCTATTGTTTGGTTTGGGAGAGAAATAGGATAGAGAGAAAATGAGGGGATTAGTTTAGTACCATTTTACACTAAGGGTGTGTTTGGTAGAAGAGAAAGAGGGAAGAGAGAGGAAGGGAAGAGTTTCTCTTCTACCAAGCACACCATAAATGAATTCCTAATGTTCCTATAAAAGTTGCCCATCTGAGATGATATGTGCGAGTGCAAGCAGCATAATTCCCAGTGAAATACCCAATCAGAATTTTGAAAAGGAAAAACACATTATATTTGCAACATTATATCTACCTTAGGACATTTTGGCCCTTCATTAATACCACTGTTTGATACAGGTCTTCTAATATAGGCCACATACTCGTTTATTGCCACGGACAGGGAACTTGAATCACATAGAAGAAATTTATCAAAACCGCGATCTACTGCAACACAGGCAAATGCCTTATTATTGACAGACAATGATCTTAGATCCGTCAGTTGACCAGGCTTTAGTTCGGGATAAGCTGAGTATAGATATGACGTAATCAAATAATCCAAGACAGCGTCTCCAAGAAACTCCAATCTCTGTAAAGAATTATCAGGTTTTAAAACTAAAGATCGCATGTATCACTAGAATTTTCAGAGCTATAAAGCGTTTACCTGATAACAGCCACCTCCATGTTTATTGTAAGAAGGATGTATAAATGCCTGGAGAAGCAGACCCTTATAAACAAAGTGATGTCCTAACTTAGCTTCAAGGGAAGGAATGTCTACATCAGCAGAAAGAGGGAGATAGCCAACACTTCCTGTGCATATACTAACAACTTGCGAGCCTTGAAAATCGACTTGTATGCCAATCCATTTAAGAAAGGAAATTGCAGCTTTAAAGCCACTTTCGACTATGAATGCCCCGACCAGAGCTTCAACCACATCAGCAATTGTTTTCCTGTGTAACCAATGGTGATTTTTATCACATCGGATTCCAGTTGCTTTTTCTTTCTCCTCAACAGAATTTAAACAAAAGTGTATACTGTCTTCAGTTTCCTTGTTACAAACTTTAGGGCAAGGACGGCCTAATGCATAAAACTGGGAAGGATCAAACACCTGATCGCGTATAAAGACCTGGAAGAGGGACAAAGAAGATTAAACATAAATAAGAATATGAATTTTAAAGCTTGACATCAAGGTTATGGTTAAGAATTGTATTTACGTTTCAACCCAAGTTCCACATTATTAAGTCAGAGAAAAGGGATAGGAAGTAAAGAACATTCACTATTCCATATGGGACTTTCAACAACTCCAACAGAAGATCAAAGAATAACAATTTCTTATTTAGGTAATGAAAAAGCAAGAAAGTATAACTTCACCTGCAAATTGCGCTTAATAGCCAAGTTGTACAAATTGAAATTATTTACAACATTGGATCGCTTTCTGGTAAGGTCTCCTTCATGAAAGCTGTCATGCATGAGAAAAAAATGACGTGCAACAGCAAATTTAAGGAAAGAGTCCCCAAGAACTTCAAGTCTTTCAAGGGAAAAGCGCTCCTGACACTTCTCAGTGGTGAGAGCCTCTAGAACCTAGTAATTGTTCATAACGGTTAGTAGCTCTAAACTACAACATTAATCTGTACCATATAAGCACCTCAATGGTTAGATGAAAAGGAATGCACTATTTATAAAGAAAATGTGAATAACATAGTGCATCCTTACTCTAAGAGCATTAATTTCAGCTGCCTCGGGAAAGAAGGAAGATAATCTCTGCTTGAGTTCAATGGCAACCAGCAAGTTTCCCAGACGATGCATAATCGAGGGTAGCAAAGATATTGAACTACCAATATCCTTTGAAAAGCCTACTATTTTCAGTTCACATAGCTCAGGAGGCAAATCAATTAAGTATTCCTCCAGCTCCAGTGGGTCTGTGATTGACAATTAAAATCTATGATCACTTAGAGAAGAACCAAAGAACTATATGAATACAAGATAAATCTAAAATGTAAAATCAAGATATAAATATGAAATTGGCCAACCAATGCACACTTTTTTAAATCGTCAATGTAAAAATATAAAGAACCACACACATTGTAAAAATATAGTATATCATATGTATATATGGTACAATAAACTAAAAACAACCGAAAAAGATTAAATTACTTGCCAAGTATGTCATAATATTATTAGTAAATCTTTGCACACCCACACAATCTATTGGACCTGAATTTTGGAAGAAAAAAAAATACAACAACGTATTCAACACAGTACCTGTATCAATATGCTTTCGTTTGTGAAGCAGGTTGTGCAAATAGAAGAGTGGTTTTGCACGAAGAAGTGGTTGTTTAGGGCATTTGAGATGAATGGAAAACCTGACATCAAAGCATGCAAGATTTTTCGTCAGATCACAAGTATAATTATATGATATTCCAACTTGCATATGCACAATCTCAGATATCTTTTTTTTTAAAAGCTCTCATATATATAAATGTTTTTATCAATAAATGAATTGGGGATGCAAAACCAAAATGAAACAACGGTGAATCAGTATAAAAAAACAGATACCTACTTTCCAATTAAGTGGTCCACGTAACTTGCAGTTCCTGAATCTTTATAAGGACTGAATCCGTTCTTTTGATAGACAATATTTGTGACAAAATAAAAGAGCTTCTTATGTGGAGCATACACTAAGCTATTTTCAACATCTCCAGCACTTTTGAGACCATTTGCAAGTTGCAGTTGCGTATCCAGAGAGGGAGCTTTTTTATCAACAGTATTTACCGGGTGCCTGAAAATTGGTGAACAAAGACATCTCTTCACTGTCTTCCAATCTACTTTCATTGCCTCATCATATTTTTCCAGTATGACTGGAAGCAAGAGGTAGAGGGTCGATGTGCTTGTGTGAGATTCAGCACCCAATTCTAGATACTCAGAAGCAAATTCTAATCTATCAAGAATAATTTTAAGGAACATTTCTTGAAAATTCTCCGCCATCTTAATCTGCATGATGAAAAAGCCCAAGCATTAACTTAAAATTTTCTTTTTAATTTTCAAAGAAAAAGTGATTTACCTCATCTTCTTTGAATTCTACAGCTCCAAATGGAATAAAATTTGTCATCACAGATCTACCGTGAGCAAGATGAAGATCAAGTTCCAGTTTCTCAGCCTCCATTGGAAGACGAGTCATGATGAACAAACCAAACTTTTTATAGACCCTATCCTCTGGATGGGCACAAAATTTAATGTAGTAAGAGTTGAGATGGACAATTTTCTCATTGTTTTTCCATGACTGTTGAAAGGCAGACGGAACTAGCATCTCATGTAATTCTCCTCTTGAAACATCATCTGCAAAAAAAAAAAAGTTTAATTTAGTACTCACATCATAACCATGTCGTTACATCCCTAGAACCATAAGTCGGTAGCAACAACTGAAAACAAATGAAGAACTTTCCTAGGAAAGCTTAGACGGACACAAAGGTTCAAAGAGTTTAGTTTTAATCTACTGTCAGTCTTCCGATCATGTGTTAACACATCATCAAATGATTTGACTATGATGATAACTGCCTGAGAAGTAAAAATCTTGTAATATGTGTGGCAACACGTGATTAACAAGTAAACATGATCAGCATAAAAGTTTTTAAAATAACAATTACAAAAAAAGGGACTACGAAGAGTTTTAAAAAGCCAAAAAATGATTAGCATGGCAGTACATAAAACCATGTTCAACACTTTATTTCAGAATATAACGTATACAGTAATTTCTGGCAGCATAACAAAAGATCATGAAAGCAATGAATTATCAGAGTGCAGCTGAAGTTTAACCTTCACACTCATCTGAATCAGAACCCAAAACCATCTCCTCTGGCTTCATATCATCTTGATTTGGCAGGAGACAATCACTTAAAGCACCTAATTTATACAGTTCTTCAATTGCTTTCAGGCAAGCATCTCTTTTCGAAGCATCCATAGACAACTGTGGTGTACTGACAATTTGGTGTATTGGAGCATTGGAAGGCAATGCTATCTGGCAGACAATTCCCCCTGAATCATCGAAGTAAAAAAAATTTGGCTTCGGATCAAAGAACCTGAAAAGATAGATTATCACAAGACAAGAGATGTGAATTTCATTTCATTTCCATGAAACTACTAAGTGGAGTATATAGTTTGGATATAAAAAAGGTCCATACTCATCATGTGGAAGCTTTGAACAATACTGGTGAAGCAATGAGATGCTATATCCTGAACTGACAGAAGCACCAGATGAATCAACTTTGAATACTCTATCCTCAGGGACGATGTATGTCTCACTGGATGTCCGGATAGTAATTTCCATATTCATTCGGCATTCATCTTTCTTAAAACCATCAATTATGTCTAATTCCTTCTTATTGCCACTGCAATAATAAGATTCCAAAAATAACTAAAGGGTTGAATTTGCATAGATTACTTCCAAAATCTATTGATGATAAATTGATAAGGGTACCTGTCCACCAAGAATGCATATTCTGACTGAGGCATACGTGCACGGCCTCTTGACTGTATAAAGCTGGCAATAGTTTCTGGAAGATCAAACCGTATGACAAGGCAACATGTCTGAATATCAAGTCCTTCTTCCCCCACTTTGGTGGCAACCAATAGATTTAACTGTTAACAGCATAATCCAAATAGGCACATTACTAGCAGTCAACTCACTGGCAGACTAGGACAAATATATACATATTTAAGCCATTATCATAATTATTTTTATCATTAAATGAACATGCAGAGAAGTGAAAGATCTTTTACATTCTCTCTAACTAGTGTGAAGGTTCTGAGAAAAGGAAAGTGAAAAAAATGTTGGAAAATAGAAAGGTGCAGATTCGTTATATTTATTACCAAATCAGTGTGGCTAATGGCAAATTACATAACCTTTCTTTATATTATAACAGCGAATGATCAAAAAATAAATAACCCTTTATTTAGTTAATATAGTAAATGATTACAAAACTTTGCCACTAAGTACATAAAACACTACTTGACAATCAAAAAGTGGAAGTTAAACAAAGGTAAATTAAGTTTGACCTTCTTTGAGGATTGATGAAATTACACTGACCTCTCCCTCTAGTTTTAGAAATTACTCTAAGCTTTTCTAATTTAAAATTTCACCAAACATTTACAGTTGCATTTTCATTTTCAGTCACATAAATACAACCCCTTACACCTCTGTAGAAGTCAAAGTAATGTCGAAACCCATGGATCATACAACAAATATACCTTAAGAACATGAAAGTTGGATTTCCAAATTTATGGTATATTTAAATAATGGTTACATTGGCTTGTCCTGTTTGGACCCCAGTTTTTTACAGCGACCTGGTACAGGCTGGCTATGAATCAGCTAACATGATTTTTTTTAAAAGAAAGAGAATTTTCGGGAATTAGGTTCTATATTTGTGGCTTTCTCTCTTCTCACTGAGCTCACCACAATGGTGTCTAGCGGCGGGTAGCATCTTGTGTGGTGAAAACCTGCAGCAAACGAGGCCCTATCGTCTAATCGAATCCTCTAGTAATGTCCATTTCCCAACATGATTAGAAAATCTAAATCAGACAGCCCAATGGCATGTTGCATTTGATGCTCTTGCGGTGAAGATTTGGTCCAATTTGTGATTTTCGGTATACTTTCTGATTATGGATGGTATAATGAAGGGAATAAATAGTAGAAGGGCCGATCCTATATATTAATTTTAGGCCTAAGGATCTGGAGGAAATATTGTCCTCACAAATGCTTATTCTAATCCTAATTAATATGTAAACCTGAGGATGATCCGTACATGACTAAGATTCTAAAATTATATTTTTCATAGTTATTTAAACTCATTAGTGCTTGTACTATTTACACAACAACATATACCGTTAATAAGACGGAACTACAGCTGCTCTGTAGTCGCAGACGTAGGCAAACATTGGCCGAACTGCGTGACCAATATCGTCTCTCTATTCTTCGTCTCTATTTAACATGGTATCAAAAGCCTATGATCACTGAGTCTGAAAACCTAGCCGTCGCGCCGTCACGCTATTGAACCCTAGCTGTCCCGTTGATTGTTCATCCTCAACGGCCCTAGGTGCTACGAAAGTCATACAACATCCGTACGGTGTCACTGTTTATTCGCGTTCCAGTTACTATCCATACGGCGTTACTGTTCATTCCGTACCACGCCTTTCTACTGCTCCTCTCTGATTGTGGTTATCCTTCCCATTATTGTCAAAAATGAGTTCAACTTCAGAAAAGGACAAAAACAAATCTGAATCGACAGATAAGAGTCTCGTGTCTTATGCTTTCTCCGGCAATCCCTCTATAACAACGGAGAAACTCAATGGTGATAATTATTTGAATTGGTTTGCCTCTGTCAAAATGTGGTTTATGGGACAAAGGCTTTTAGATCACCTCACTAAGAATTCTACAGATATTGGTAACGACTTGCGTGATGATTGGGAACAAGCAGATTGTCAATTGCTCTCTCTTTTGTGGCAATCCATTGAACCCTCCTAGCTGGTCCATTATCGTTCATACACCACTTGTTATGATATTTGGCAGAAGACTAAGAATGTTTATTCTAATGATATCCAGCGTCTCTATGGTGTTATTCATAATTTAGCCACCCTTCAGATGACAGAAGATAACATCATGACATATGCTAATAAAGCTCAGTCAGCAGCAAATGAGTTCAAGCTCCTTGTGACATGGACTTTACTACCTCCAGCCCATCCATCCTTCATCTACAATTGCCTCCACTTCTACTACAGAGTCCCCCAGTCTTCTTCATCGTCGGTTAGGTCATCCAAGTATCAAGAAGTTCAAAATTATGGTTCCTCATTTGTCTCATCTGCAGTCATTAGATTGTGAGTCTTGTCAGCTTGGGAAACATGTCCGCTCTTCCTTCCCTAGCAGTACTCAGTCTCAAGCTCGTTCTCCTTTTGATGTTCTTCACTCAGATGTATGGGGACCGAGTCGAGTCACTTCAGTTGTAGGACATAGATATTTTGTCACTTTTATTGATGAATTTTCTAGATGTACGTGGATCTACCTACTTAAGGATAGATCTGAACTTCTTGGTGTTTTTCAAAATTTCTTTAAGGAAATCAAAAATCAATTTGGTTGTTCTATTCGCACTTTACGCAGTGATAATGCGAAAGAATATTCTTCTACATCATTTAATTCTTTTATGGTTGAAAATGGCGTCATACATCAATCATCTTGTCCCCATACCCCACAACAAAATGGGATTGCTGAACGTAAGAACTGTCATATAATTGAAACAGCACGCACCTTACTTATTCATGCTAATGTTCCTTTGAAGTTTTGGGGGGATGCTGTCCTCACTGCAGGGCACTTGATTAATAGAATGCCATCCTCTGCTATCCAGAATAGGGTTCCTCATTCCATATTGTTTCCCGATAAGACATTGTTCCGTATCTCTCCCCGAGTCTTCGGATCCACTTGTTTTATTCATGATCTTACTCCGGGACTTGATAAATTGTCTGTTCGTGCAGTTAAGTGTGTCTTCCTTGGCTATTCAAGAGCTCAAAAAGGATATCGATGCTACTGTCCCTCCACACATCGCTTCTACATGTCTGCTGATGTCACCTTCTTTGAGGATGCTCCCTTCTTTGCATCTCCCATTGAGTCTGAGTCTGTCTCTCAAGTATTACCTATTCCTAACCTTGTCCCGGTAGTTCCTCTCCCACCCATCATTGACCAGATAGATCACCCCTCTCCTACGAAAATTCCTAGTCCTTCTAGTCCCCCCCCCCCTGCAAACTTATCAACGCCGTGCTCGTCTCCCTCCTGTCGACCCACCTCCTACCGAAGATCCTAGTGACTCATCTCCTGCCCCGGTTCCCTCTTCTACTCCGGATTCGCCTCCCGAGTCAGAAGACCCTCCTATTGCAGTGTGTAAAGGTACACGTTCCACTCGTAATCCTCATCCTATTTATAATTTCCTCAGCTATCACCGCTTATCACCTTCGCATTATACATTTGTCTCTGCTATTTCTTCTATCACCATTCCTAAGTCCACACAGGAAGCTCTTTCTCATTCAGGTTGGAGACAAACTATGATTGATGAGATGACAGCCTTAGAATCTAACCAGACATGGACTCTTGTGCCGCCTCCTCCTGGTAAATCTATTGTTGGGTGTCGTTGGGTATATACTGTCAAAGTTGGTCTAGACGGGAGTATTGATCGTCTGAAAGCACGCCTCGTTGCTAAGGGCTATACTCAGATTTTTGGCCTTGATTACAGTGATACTTTCTCACCGGTGGCTAAAATGGCTTCTGTTCGTCTATTCCTTTCTATGTCTGCAATGCGACATTGGCCATTGTATCAACTAGACATCAAGAATGCGTTTCTCCTTGGAGATCTAGAAGAAGTTTATCTGGAGCAACCACCTGGTTTTGTTGCTGAGGGGGAGTGTCGTGGGTATGTCTGTTGACTTCACAAAGCCTTGTATAGTCTTAAACAATCCCCTCGAGCATGGTTTGAGAGATTCAGTAGTGTTGTTCAAGAGTATGGCATGATTCGGAGTGAAGCTGACCACTCTGTCTTTTATAAGTTCTCCTCTCACAAATGTATTTATCTGGTTGTCTATGTCGATGATATTGTCATTACAGGTAATGATCATGATGGGATTGTAGGACTTAAACAACATCTAGTCCACCACTTTCAGGTCAAAGATCTTGGAAAGTTACGTTACTTTCTTGGCATTGAGGTAGCTCATTCTAAGGCAGAGATTGCTATTTCCCAGAGAAAGTATGCTTTGGATATTTTAGAAGAAACCAAAATGCTGGATTGCAAGCCAATTGACTCTCCTATGGATCCTAATGTCAAGATCCTACCAGATCAGGGGGAGCCATTTTCAGATCCAGGAAGGTATAGGAGGCTAGTTGGAAAGTTAAATTACTTGACCATGACGAGGCCAGATATTTCATATGCTGTTAGTGTGGTGAGTCAATTCCTAAATTCTCCTTGTGACAGTCATTGAGATGCCGTTGTTAGAATCCTGAGGTATATCAAGGGAGCTCCTGGAAAAGGTCTTGTTTACACGGATAGAGGTGATTCAAATATTGTCGCTTACACAAATGCTGATTGGGCTGGTTGCCCCTTTGATAGAAGGTCCACATCTGGGTATTGTGTTCTTATTGGTGGAAATCTAATTTCATGGAAAAGTAAAAAGCAAAATGTTGTTGCCAGATCCAGTGCTGAGGCTGAATATCGAGCTATGGCTTACCACTCAGGAGCTCACGTGGCTGAAACATCTTCTCCAAGAGTTGCGTTTTTGTAAAATAGGCACTATGAGTCTCATCTGTGATAATCAAGCAGCCCTACATATTGCGTCCAATCCAGTCTTTCATGAGCGAACCAAACACATTGAAGTTGATTGTCACTTTGTTCGTGAGAAGATTGTGTCCGACGACATTACTACTTCATTTGTTGGTTCTAATGATCAATTGGCAGACATCTTCACAAAAGCTCTTCGAGGACCAAGGATAACTTACATATGTGACAAGCTGGATGCCTACAATCTATACGCTCCAGCTTGAGGGGGAGTGTTGAGATGTGGTGTAAATAGTAGATTTATTTATGTGTATTCGGCCCAGGCCCGTTAGGTTTTCATATAGTATAATTTATTTAAACTCATTAGTGCTCGTACTCTTTACACAACAACATATACAGTTAATAAGACGGAACTACAGCTGCTCTATAGTCGCAGACGTAGGCAAACATTGGCCGAACTGCGTGACCATTATCGTCTCTCTATTCTTCGTCTCTATTTAACAATAGTCAATGACTGAAATCCAATAACAACGCGTACCTCTCCAGAGCGAAACTTCTCAACAATGATGTCTGTGGTCTTTCGTGACATACTCTTCAGTCCAGAATGGACTCCCACAAGAAAATCACTCTTCCATTGTCTTAGATGCTTGAGCTGCTTTAGTATGTAAGACAGGGATCTTGCAGTCACAATTCTATTCACAAAAATTATACATTTCATGTTCTGTTGCAACCTGAAATCGGAACATGTGATCAGAATTTGTTAATATATTTTTTTTCATAACAAAGCCTTGGGAAGTCAGATAAAGTTACATTATATTATATACTTAATATACATTAGATATGTGCTATATGAAAACAGGTCTGAAAGCGACTGGTTTAAAAAGCCAATTTTTGTCAAATATTGAGATGAAATATGATTGCCAACCTGAAGTTGGACAGTATCCCAATAAGGCGTAAAAGCTTTGTTGAGAAAAAGGGCTCTTTTAATATTTCAACAGAAGATGGATCAGATACACTGTCACTGTCACCTGCAGATTCGCAAAACAAAAAACAGCTATGTTTAGCTGCACTGGCCGCACTACAAACAAATCATACATCCCACAAGAACTCTGTCCTAAACATATCATAAAAATTAAAATAATGAGAACAACAGATTCATTGCCATACAAATGGTAACATAACACCATGTAAAATCGAAGTGCAATGATGAACAGTGCACATATTTAGTAAAAATATTGCCAGAAGCAACAGCAAGAAAATGCAGTCACAACAATGAAAAAGCAATGTTAAAAAAATACCTGTCATACATTCGGAAGTAAATAATTCAGCTGCCTTAGCAAGATATTTATTACACACAGACTCATCACTTGAATTTCCTTTTGCCTCCACTAATGCATGCCTCTCAAAATGATCTCCGCTCAAAAGAATTTGACTAGCCTTGGAAGGTAAACATGAATATTAAAGGAAAAAGAATGAAAATCAAAACATCAAGTTCCCAATTGAAGAAAATAAAGATAAACAAATGGTAAGCTAGAATATTCTGTAGCAAATACAAGGGCCTTACCTGCAAAGCTCCCCAAATGCCAAGACTCCCCATACAGAAGACCACATTATCATGCATCCGCTTCAGAAGTTTTTAGTGTTCATTCGTTTCTGGTGATCATCAATACTCCGACCAAGGGTTTCTATGCACTACTAACATAAAATAATGCAGTGATTGGTAAACCTTGATTATCTAATCATCTTAAGATGCACACCGAAAGTGTACCTGGCGTTTGATCTCCTCAATTTTCAAGTACAAGCTAGTTTCCAAATTTGCAGTTGAATCGTAAGTATATATATTAACTACAGCAGTGGCCACAAAAGATTGTAAGTCCTTCTCTTCAACAGAGTATACCTATAAACAAGATTCACATCGTGAGATGAGCAACAAAGCCCAGCATCTAACAAACTAGATAATTATTCACTAGAAACGTGCACTTAGCATGGAAGGTAAGTATAAGGAATTTACAAGTGCTACGACACCAATATATCTCTAATGGAGTTCAGATACCACTTTTATGCAAACCTTAGCCCAAACAAACACTTGATGAATATATCAGTGTTGCCCATTGTATCAATGGTTTCATAGTCAATACTTATGGAAAGAACATTTGCTTTGTGCACGGGACAGGAATACAAATGGTTGAGACAATATCTTCTGCACAAGCTAAGGATGATGCTCTCTCAAACTTAATTTCTAGTAATTTAAACTATGCAACCCTACCTTAGCATCAAGCATATGCTCGAGACTGTTGATGCATTTTGGTAGATTTGCTTGACTAGAAGAACCTGAAAATGAGAACAACATGCATGTTAAGAAAATGGGGTAGGAATTTACTTATTCAGAATAAAATACACTTATGGCATTCAGCAAGCATAGGTACGGTCAATGGAAATATGCATAAACAATAAAACAAGGAAAGAAACGATACACTACCAACAATGTAAGCAAACTTTATATAGGGTAACACCCTTGAAGCAGGGACTAGTTAATCTTTTACCGAATGAATAAAAAAATTGTATGTGTATGTAAAAAACAGAATCAAGAAGTTTCCTGCTGGTATTAAAAGTTTATAGAACACAGTAACCTAAGGTTGTCCCTCCGCTCCCTTCCTAATTTCCTCCCCCAGAGCCTACCTCTCATACCACCCTCAAGAAAAGGGTTAACCCACTTCATGTAATTTTTTCCTTGAAAAATATCTCAAGTCTTAACCTTTCAAATTCGAAAGAGAGCCTTCACATAGCAGTCAGAGTAGTTGTCATGCAGTTAGGAGGTTAGCTCTCTGGACCTGCTTGATGGGACCTTTACCAGGTTAACCTTTAAAAATTTACAGAGTGGTTTCTATTAGAATTTGGGCTTGGAGACTAACTCAACCCCACATAATCGGCTCGTAAGGTGAGGACTTCCTAAGCCTTATAAGCATTACTCAAGTGTATCTTTAGTCAATGTCGCACACTCATCACACCCCCTCAAGCTCAGGATTGGACATTTGAAGCATGAACCAATGCGGGTGGAATATAACTGTGATCTCAGCACACCCCCTCACACCCATAACTGGACTTCTAGAATGTGGACAAATGCGGGTGGAAGTCTTTGATGCCATATTAGAAATTCTGCACAAAATTGACTGGTAAGTTGAGAACTATCAAGTCCTATAAGCACTACTTAGGTCATGTCTTAAGTCAATGTGAGACTCACAACAGCTACAATTCCACCTAACGCGAGGAAAGGAAAGAACTGTGGAGAGTTAATTTTGTATCCGTTAGAACATTTGCAAAATATCTCACTTGAGAGAATGATGCATAATCAACTAGGTTCACTTGTAATGTTCCCAAGTGTTGAAAGTCTCACATCGAATGTGATATAACCTAAAAAAGCGTTTATAAGTGGGAGGCATTCCTTCCCTTACAAGCTAGTCTTGTACGGTTGAGTTAAGCCCAACCTAAATTCTAAGACCATGATTATTTTGTTACCTAATTTTTAGATATCTTATCTGTTAAGAATTCTTAAATTATTTTTTAGGGATTTGATCTACATCTTTGATGAAGTATCAGAGAGAGGCAAGGCTGAACTAAAGGAAACATTGAGAGAATAAAGTGATTGTATTACTGAATGAATGAATAGATGTGAAAGAGGTGCCTTTTATATAAGGAGCACCTTGACTATAAGGGAACCTGCTGTA